>UFQX01000172.1:341892-526085 GCA_900497675.1 Arapaima gigas | reverse complement strand
TGAACATTCTAAGCCCCGGCTCTGCAGGGAACCCCCCCCCCCCCCGCATCCTCGCCTGAAACAGGAGGATGGTGAATGAGGGCTCAGCGCCGCAGTTTCCCGCCGGTCGGGACGCAAATCGTAGCCAGAACGTCGAAAATCTGCTCCTCCAGGGGTGAGATGGATAACAAACAATTGAAAACAATGCAGGTAAATAGTTCACATTAATGATCCGCTGCTGCAACACCAATGCTTTCCGTTTCTTTCTGACATCTGCAGGGGCTGCCAAAACCGAGGAGGACGATAAATGATTCATCCGCAGCGCCAGAGCTGCATGTTTCGGCTGTTTCTGCCCCCGCGTGCTTGACCACCACTGTGCTGGTTAAGTGCTTTGCTCACAAGTGCAGCAGCAGGACCTTCTGGGGTCGGGAGTCTCCCACCCAGAACCGCGTTATAAATACCTAACAAACCTTGTAGGACGAGACCTGTGGTTCAGAAGGGAACCTCCACCATGAAACAGGTGAAGTTCTAATCCCGGTTCTGTCGGGGTATGAATTTCACCGAAGGTCCGACTTGGGTGAGTTTGACTGATGGGTGTTTTTGAAACTGATGAGAAGGTTAAACAACTTTCAACAGGAATTTTCTTCCTCCTTCACAAACTGGCCCTGGAGAGAAACTTATTTCAGGGAAAGTTCATCTTATTATTATTGTCATGAACTCGACTGATGGGTGGAAGAGTGAGGAGCCTTTCGAGGGTAAGAGTGGTGACTCTGATCTCGGGGACCGTGGTAAAACCCCATCTGGCCCACAGCGTAGGAGAGCAGAGGCGGGCCGGTCCGTCGGGCCGCTGTTGTGCCGGACGACGGCAAAACGATGAAGACGCGAACCGAACTCTGCTCAACTGGTGCAACCAACCGGTTGGTCATTGAGAGAGTTTCTCTTCTTCACAGCAGGACAGCAACATCTTTCTAACCCTGAGCAGGACCTCCTAGCGGATTGTTAGGCCTCGCCAGGCTGTCTGTCACTTACGGTCCAATTTCTTGCCGGCATTAAGGAGACAGTGAAACAGGATTACAGTTTCCCACCATTGTGTCTCCAGCCTCAGCCATCCTGACGCCGCAAAGAAGATCACAGGCCCCACAGCAGCTGTCGTCACCAACGCCACCAACATCACCAGCGGCCTCAGCCAATACAGAGCTAAGGAGAAGATGGAAGATAAATGTGTCAGTTTCCACATTCTGCTGGAGGGGGGGGGGGGGTGTTCAAAATACCGGTCAGTGGGTCAGTGGGTCTCTGGCTCCTCTGCATTTTATCATTCCTCGTCTCTGTGGCCATAAGACGCGGGATGCTGACCTGAACACACGTTCTCCACCCCCCCGGCAGGAAAATTCGCGTCTGTATGCGTACCGTGTGGTGGGTGGCCATGGCAACGAGGAAGTTCCCCCGTGCGTCAAGTGAGTAAGTAAATAAATTAATTCTCACATACATACATACATATATAAATAACCAGAAGAGTGAGAAAGACCATGAATTATTTATTCTCAGTTCAAGTCCAGGTCTTGAGGAAAGAGTGAAGGGAGGAAAAAAAATATTTATCATTAGTAGCTTTTCGGAAAACTGCCACGTGCTTCTTCAGCCAGTTTTCCCAGCTGTTTGTTCTCGGTTTTCTCAGCGGAGCCGCGCGACTCCGCGCGTCTAGAGGACCTGCTCGCCGGAGAAGATCTCTGATTTTATCCCCCGGGCTGGGAGTCCTCGGCGAATCCGTGGAGGAACTGCAGACCCGCCGGCGAGACAGTGAGACGGGAATCAAACAAAACTGCCGAGTCGGGGCGGCACCGTGCGGCCGGTGGGAAGAAAGCGCGAAGAAAGATCACCTGCGTACTCCTCCAACCTCTGGCCTTCAGGGATGCTGAATCCCAGCTCCCAGATGTTTCGTGCACATCGACGCTGCAGAGGTGCACACGAACATCCCAGGAGCTGCTCATGAAACCCCTCCTCATGGAAAAATTCGAGTTACCACTTAAAATCTGCAAAATACCACGGTAAAAACCAGTGAGGGACTACAGGCAGACACCTGTTATTTGACTGATACAAGTGGCTGAACCTGAGGTTCTGCACCATTGAAGCAACATTGCGGACTGTAACGTGGTCCTGTTGAGGAGCCCGCCGCCATTTTATAAACACGGTCCCCCTGTTTCCCTCAGCCTCAGGAGCACCGCTCTCCGTCCACCATTTTTAATACCCCCGAGTTCCCAAGCGGCCGACCGGCTCCGCAGGTCTGCCTGAAGTTGGGCTTCTCAGCAGGAACACGCCGAGAACGTTTACCGCGGTAAAGCCGCGGTGACGCAAACACAGCATTAACACCTTCCCGGCACCACGATTTACCTCCTCCTGACACTTCGCAAAAAGTTTATTATTATTATTGTTGTTGTTACTGTTGTCATTGTCATTATTATTACTACTGATGTTGTTTTTGTGGCTTTTGTTTTTGATGCCAGCATTATTACTGTCGTTGTTTTTGTTGTCGTTGTCATAATTATCCTTTTTTGTTGTCTTTGTAGTTTTAATTGTTGTCATTACTATTGTCACCGTTGTTTTCCCGGTGATGTCATCGCCATTATTTTTAATTATTGCCGTTATTACACGACAAGACATCATTTAAAAACGCACGTTTAAAGTGAGACGCTCGATTCCTGCAGCACCAGGTGAGTCGGTTCCCTGATCAGCAGCAGCACAGCAGCAGTGAGGTTGAAACCCGGGGGGGTCACACAGCAGCGGGTCTGACCGGTTTGCCACCACTCGTCCAGCACTTTACTTCTCGAGTCCAGAGCGGTTTGATGAACTGAAGTCCAAACACGGGATAAGATGTTTGCAGAAGCGTAGAACGTGCTGCTACATCTTCTTCATTGGAGGAATTTAGACACTTGGAGGTTTTACCTTCGAAGCAACACGCCAGTTGTACAGACCACCCCCCACGAGGGACCCAGCGGGCTGCGGGGAATCGGGCTCGACTCAGCCGCCGAAGACGGGCCTCGCTAAGCCGAGGACGCGACACCAGACACCGGCGACCCCCCGTTGACGGAGCTTATGAAGAACTCCTGAAGAGAAACGGCTTTTTTCCCCCAAAAAAGTCCACCCGTTGCAACCACATCATTCTTTCTTGCACTGCTTTTACGCCGTTTATCCCGCAAGGTTCATTTCAAATCGGTCCGATTCGGTTCCCAGCGGACGAACCGAGGGACGCAAGCGCCACCCGACCAACAGCGGGGGGCTGGAATAAACGTGCGGAGAGCGGGAAAAAAAGACGTAATATTCGGACGGGGGTTTTGTTAGCCGTTGTTCATTTGTGCCTGACGTCGAGGGGCTCGTCCCCTTCGTCCCTTCAAATAACAGCAAACCACAGCACCGGGGGGTCGAAAATGACTCCTGTTGGACAAAGGAGTGAAGAGTCACTATTAACCAACAGATTCGTGTCTCAGTTCACCTGCCAGTGAAGGAAAACGTCCCAAATAATGGAGCAACAGCTGGACACGCGGCCGACAGAGGGTCCGGCATTTCAGTGGACCCTCTGCAGGGACCTGCGTGGGAACCGCAAAGTCATTGCTGCTGCTGGGGGGGGGTCGTCTCTAATATTAGATTAAAGGAAATTTTCGCATCGTTCGCTTCCGAACGCTGAGCAGATACTGCGCAAAATGACGGTAGTTCTGCTGAGAACAAAGAGACGGGTTAAAGGAGGCGAGCAACGCGCCACTCGGAGCGATAAAATATCCCTGGAGGGAAATTGTCACGCAGACCAAACGTTCGTCTCCCCTCACACAGCACAGAGAGGAAGCTGGACCCTGTCTAAATCACCCGGCGGCGGGGGGTCTCGCACACGAAGGGGGTGAGCCTCGGGTCCCGCGTGTGAGGCTGCGACACCGACACGGCGTATGAAGCGGAGCTCCTGCCCCGTAAATTATCCATCTGTTCAGGATTCGCCCCAGTAAAAGCCGTCGACTCTGGGGTCCAGGACTTTGGTGCAGAAGGCAGTCGTCTTGGGCGTTACCTTTGGGTGGAAAAAACACGTTCGAGGGACTGAGCGACTGAGTACTGAGCCCCTCACAATGGACCGCAATTCGGTTATAAAAGCAGATTAAAAATGAGCCACGGTGTGGTTCGCATCTTAAATTCTAAGGCTGCGCTGTAAATTGGCCGAAAGACACCTGAAGCGCTGCGCATAAACACGTCGGTCGTGCGGTTCTCCCCTCTGTGACCAACGCGGGATCTCTCCTTGCCCAGGGCTCTTCTCGGCAGCGGAATATCAGACGTTCTTCGCATCTCCTCGTGTGGAGGCAGAAATTCCGCCCACGTAGGTCGCCTGACCAGATTGCAAAGTACCGGCTGCATAGCCGCAGGGCGAATTGCCCGGGAGATGGGACTTGACTTCACTGCCCCCCGTCGCCCCCCAGGGTCCCTCATCTGCTGCACTTTATTCAGTAGTGGGTGTCTGAGGGCATCTTGGCCTCCGTGTTCCTCTCAATGGACTTGCAGTTCCTCACCACCATATTAAAACATGGCGTAACCGTTTAAATCGGCAATTTGGACACGTTTCGTGACAAAGCCTCCTTTAATGTTTATTACATCCGTGTTTTGACTGAAATGAGCCCGACATTTGTTTTTTCGGCTCGCTCTGCATTTGTGGGACTCACATTGAATGCCAGAGGACAGCTGGCAAACACCACCAGGGAAGGAGCTTCTCTTCCGCCGGATTTCTTCGCACTCATAAAAATACAAGGTTGTGGATTTAATGTTCCAAGACGCCGCGAACACCGATTAAAGTGGAGCATCTCTGGGCGCAGATCTTCGCGCCGAACTGCAGCTGTAAACCTACCGACCGGCTGATGTGCGCTGCTCTTCGCCGGGCCTGTCGACGCAACTTAGCAGCGGGACGGGGCTCCCAGAGCGACGGCTCCAAAACCGAACGGAAGTCAAAAACAGCTCGGCGTAACAGAGGAGACACTGAACGGGATCCTCCTGCGGTGACAGTTGAGGGTCATTGCGATGTTTCGTGGTGTCCTGAGCAAAAGGCGTCAGATGGGGGGGGAGCAACCGGTGGGGGAGCATTTCGCTCTTAAGAAAAACAGAAAGCTGACTCATGTCTGACAGCGACACACATTCCTGTTGGTCAAGCCGTGACCTCACATGACCTTCCCACCTCCTGCCACTGCACATCTCTGCATGTCACAGGTGCAGGTGTCCCTCGAGTGAGGGGGGGGGTGGTTCCATTTGCTCTCCAACAGGAACTACATCTCCGACTTGCGAGGCGACTTCGAGGAGCACGTCACACTCCTAACCCCGGTGTACTCAACACCTGCGAACTTGAATCCAGGTCCACGCTGTGCTGGCGAGCAAAGACGAAAGCGCACGACTTCCACATCCCGCGTTTCTGCAGAAAGACCACAAAATGGCTGCCAGACGGTTCTCGCTCTTCTGGGTCTCCCTTCAAACAAGATCCAGAAAATCTTCTCGTACGACGGATCGACACATAATCCAAACACACGACTCAGCTGCGTTCATATTACTGGAAAAGTCAGAACAGAAACAAGAATTAAGCTAAAGTACTCCCCCAGATGTGGGAGCAGATGGTGGTCCCAATCCCCCCCAGCCGGAGAAGTGACCACCAGGAATTCTCTGACTTTCTCCGGGTACCTCATATGAATAATGCAAGTGTGACTCGTCTCCTTTGAACGCCGAGAGGCCGTATGGCATTGATTTCCAGATCTATCCCGAGCTCCTCCGGGGCGCCGCAGCATTAACAAATCGATTCGGCCTCCGAATAATCTTGTGCAAAGGGAAGGCAGAGGAAAGAGAAACACCTTAAACCAATTTTAGACGCAGCTATTGTTCCAACTTTACAACATTTGCACAATAATGAATGCAAAGTACTCATATAAGCTTTCCACTCTTCCTTCCACTCGCTCTTTATGGCCAGAGGGGAGGAGTGTGTTTTTACGGCCGAAGAGACACTAGGAATGCGCCTCTACTTGAGTTCCGGAAGCTAAACCCTCATTTGGGACGAGGATCGGTATTTTGTTCAGAAGGAGGAAGCGTATCTTCGAATTGCAGGAAGAGGATTGCCTCGCTTGCTCTAGGTGTCAGAGTGGACTTCTGGGTGGGATAGTTCAGATCGCCGAGCAGAAGTTAGAGAAGCCTGGAGAAATAAAAAACCGCAGGCCATACCTGGAGAAAAGAGACGTCCAGAACCACGGATCCACCTGCGCTCACACACACACACACACACACACACACACACACACACACACACACACACACACACACACACACACAGAATTAGCCTTGGCTTCTGCACTGCAAGCTTCTCCCAGCTCTAGATCCACCCCCTCCTTTCTGTCTCTTGTGGTATCAATTGCTGACCTCACAGTGAGGGCATTCAGGCCCCGTAAAGAAAACGGAACCCATTCAATGTCAGACAGGGGAAAAAAAACGAACCTCCTCACGTGTTTCTGCCTTGTCTGCGGAGACGACGTCCCACAGACAACCATCATTGCCATTCATTTACTCCGCGGGATCTGCGACGAGTCGAGCTCCATCTCTGTCGGATGAGGAAGACGGATCCATAAAGCGTTGGTTCTTGCGCCCCGGAAGCTGCGGCGGCTGTTTTGCATGCCGGCTCGGTGGGCTGCTGCGTCCCCGGCGAGCTGGCAAGATTAATTGCATAGTTAGGAGACAGATATGTTGACTGGAGATAATTAACCTTTTTCATATGCAAAAGGGGGCACAGAAACACCCCCCTTCAGTGTTTATATGAAAAGACTCACTCTGTATGAGCCGCGGCATTGTTGCCCCCAACATTTAGCCTGTTCCACTTTTTATCGTTAACTTATCGTTATGGTAACGGGACCAGAGTTCCGTTTTTCATTCTCGTGGGACGGGGGTGTGAGCACGTATTTTCCACGGATGCTCAAAGGGATTCCCACAGTTATTCACGTCCTAGCAATCCTTTTGTACGCAGTCGTACGGCGGTTAACGTCCGCTCTATTTCCGGCCTCCCGACGGAAGGTCGCTCGATTTTTTTTGGATACCGAAGATGGGCACCTTTTCTTTGAATTCTTACCCCTTTTGTGGCACCCTGCTTACATAAGCAGCTGGCGAGAGTCATTCTTTAACTTCCGCTCAGGCGAAAAGGGGCTTTCTGTGATGCCACGGGAACCGATCAAACCCACGTAATGCCGTTTTTGTCGAAAAGCATCGCCACCGCGCCGCCTTCCGACGTCCCTCGCTCCTCGAAGAAGTCCTCGGGAGCCGTGAGAGAACGGTCGCCTTCGCTCGCGGGTCAACGCGAGTCAACAATGTCCCCACCTAGACGAATTGGGTTAAAGCACGTTCACTCAGGGGTGAACGATGCCCAGCTGCGTTTCCATCGGGGGTCACGCGGAGCTGCGTCTAATCTCCGGGGAGAGCCGGCCGTCGCGGGACGTTCTGCCTGTTAATCTGAACATCTTCAGATGTTTTATTTAATCAGTCACGGATTCATTGAGGCATCTGGATCTGGCTTAGCTTTCTTACCAGGAAGCCTTAATCCTGCTTACAGTCTGAAAGCAGGAGGACAAATGCAGGAAGGATCAACTGGGCGATTTACACATCACAACACGTCGACGAGGGCTGGGAGGGTCTACTGTGTGGCGGGAAATGAGATCCATATTGCCGGAACACCCCGAATACAGCAGGAGTTAAACATGAAGCGAATATATGGGACATTCCAGCCCCGTTTCAACGTCGTGTCCCTCCCCCCCTCCAAACAGCAGTGCTGTAACACCACAATTTTTTTTTTTTAATCTTTAGGGAAAATGTTAAACTGCTCAGCAGGGGCCTTCATCTTGTGTACAACTCCACATTTTTTCATTCATGCGTTTCAGGGTAAGCGCCTCCCCGAAGGCTTCCCCACCTGCCCTGCTGGGACCGAAACCCGCAATGTTGTCCTCACCAACCCCGGGTCTCGTGACGGGGGTCCGAATAACGCAGGGAAATGGAATTGGAAGTGAGTTCCAGAACACAGATGCGCACTAGCTGCCCTGACGCTCAAACGCATCAAAAAGGGCACTTTAGAGCAGAGTGAAGTCACAGTCCTCACGTCACGTTGATCAGAGATGTGGCTTCGACACGCTATTGACAAATAAACATTAATATCATCAACACCGCACTGACCGGACCTCCATTTTGGCCCCTCAGCCATTATTCCGTTGTCGCTGCACAGCCGGGACCACCGCTGGAGGCCTTTCCGGGGGGTTCGCAGCGAAGCAACATTGAGCCCTCACCTCGCTGACCGTTCAGAAGACCCGGGCACGTCGGGGGTGTGTGAAAAAGCGGGCGGTTGTTGAAGCGAGCCTTTCCGACCCCGCGGAAGGTCATTTTAAAGCCACCGGGACCCATCTGAGGAGCAGCTGTCTTCAAATAAATTCAAACAGTCAGACAGGAAGAACGTCGGGCGATTTATTCTCGCCGGCTGCACAAATGCCAGCTCTCAAAGTCAAAGCTCCTCTAAAAATGGTCGAAGAAACGGGTTTACGGGTCGCCGTCGCGACGCTCCTTTCCGGGAACGACGTTTACCTGGTCGGACGGCGTGAACCAGACCAAACTGGAAGGTTTCAGGCTACAGGTTCGAGGACGTAAAAGACAACATGCATTTGCAGCATCACATTTGAGTCTAACACCGTCTTTAGAATGATCTTTCTGCTGGGAAATTGAATAAAGCCACACGGAAAATGAACAGGGAGAGATGAAAAAGTAAATAATAGCAGTCGGAAGGGGAAAAACAGCAAATCTGCGGCCCCTTGAGAACCGCTTGAGAACATCCTTTCTTGGGAAACGGTAAAACTGCCAGAGGTAAATCTCTGCAATGTTTAAAATGAACCTTCTCTCATTTTACTGTGTACCAGCTCAGCACTTAGTCCTTAATCGAGTTTCCCACACACCGCACAAGAGACGCTGGAACAAGTCTGGGAAACTTCCCAAAATGAAAGGGATTAAAACTTCTTGGAGCCGAGGAGTTGTCCTGGTGCCTCGCTTCGGACGGCTCGGCGTCGGCTGTCCATTAATGACATCACAAATACCAGAGCTTTCCGAGGAACCGCAAGAGGGTCAGAGTGCTGAGGTTGGATCTCAGTCCTTCTCAGGGTTCAGAATGACAACGGAAGGCGAGGCTCTGCACGTGTACCCAGTTGCCAGTTTATTAGGTACACCTATCTAGTCGCGTGTTGTGCTTCTACAGGATGCTGGATGTGTTGTGTGGGAATGTTGTGCCGTGTGGAAATGACTTGTGTTGTTTAGTTGCAGTAAATAGGACAGCTGCACAGTCCTGCTGCTAACAGCCCTTTCCACCTCAGCAAAAGATGCTCAATAGGGTTCAGATCCAAGGGCAAAGGCAGCAACGAGAAATCGCCATTGTGTTCCTGGAGCCATTCGGTGACCATATTTGCCTTGCAACATGGTGGGTTATCGTGCCGGAAGTGTCCGTCCAAGTGGAATAAATTGTAGCCATGAAAAGACGAACTTGGTCAACGGCCATGTTCAGATACGCCGTGCCATTCAGAAGTTCTTCTGAGGGTATCGGGGGCCCTAATGTGAGCCGCGACAACATTCCCTGCTCCAACACACGGCAACCACTAACCTGTACTGCTGATTCCAAGCAGGACGGCTCCATGGACTCATGTCGCTTGTGCCAGATTCTCCTCCTTCCATCAACATGATGCAAAAGAGACCTGGATTCATCTGACCAGGCAACTTTTTTCCCACTCCTCAACAGTCCAGTTTTGAAGCTCTTGTTCCCACTGGAGATTTCTTCTTCACTAACAAATTTGGCCCCTGACACGGATTTCAGATGGGATTTGCCTGGCTGTCATCTGTCTGTTTGTTTGCGTGGTTCTCGCCACTCTGCTGTGATCCCCGTGATCCACAAGCTGTTTTCATGCACAGTATCACCCATCGCTGGTACTTTTTGGCTTTTCGTACCGTTCTCAGTTAACCCCTCAAACCCTTGTGTGTGTGGGGAATCCAGGAGAAGAAAGAATCGGCACGACCTTTAGCCAGCTGTCGCGCCACAAGGTCATTCTCTTTAAACCCCACGTCACGTGTGTACAGTTCGTGTGCCGGTGGGGGTTTTACCTGACAAACTAGCGACTCGGTTTACTTCCCACCCCAAATCATTAAAAAAAGTTTACAACACAGGAGCCACCAAGTCCAAAAAACTGGCTTCCCGCCGCCCAGAGCTGGAACAGATCGGGTTGTGTTAGGAGAGTTCGGTTGAAGAGGACAGCTGCTCACACAGCTCATTAGCAAGTTCATTTCGACGGAAACAAATACATGCAGGCGCATTCTTTCCTCTAATACTAATAAGTTCCTCTAAGCCGTAAGAAAGCAGAGCAGAAGCCATGAGCTGGATGTCAGACTTGGACACGTTGGTCCCAGGCCTACAGAGACACCAAGCGGCACAGAGATGCAAGAGGAAGGGGACCACCCCCCCGGCTTCTTCTCCTTCTCCTCCTGTCCAGCTCGCCAAACAGTTCCCGACTTCCAGGACAGCCTAGTGAGCCACACGAGTCGCCGCGCAGTAGTCTGCTGGGACGGACGGGAAACGTAATGAAACAGAATCCTCTCCGACCGGTTTGGTGCCACAGGGGGCCCCCCACGCACTCGCAGGCGGGTCACTGCATTAGAGCGAAGGCAACACTTCGAAGGGGCACGGCGACACTTCCCTCGGTGTCAGTCTACTTCGTTTCTCCTTCATGTCCCAGTCAAGCCTGGGAAACCAAACGCGGGACTAGCTGTGAATTAATGTGATATTAGCGAAACAACCGAGTCCCGCGGATCGTCCACTTACGACGCCCAACGTGGGCAAACTAGCGTCAAACTGACCACACAAACATGGAGAGAAATTCACAGAGAAAAAGGGGCCCCGAATACATCTGCCAGGTTAAAAATAAAGCTGGTGCACCTCCCACAGACAGCTAACAGGGAGCGGGCAGTGTGACCCAGGGGGGTTGTTCCTGCATCTCCAGCCCTGCTTTCTCTCTCCACTGGTGTCTGTGATGTCAGCAGAACAATGGCACCGGGACGGCCCGCTGGCCAGGACTTGCCAAGCAGCTGCGCTCTCTATTTCGAGCCCGGGGCGCGGCCGTCCAACGCGGGAACACAATAATTACCGGGCGCTGACAGCGGGCGCCTTCCCCGGCAACGGGGGCGCTGCGTCCCTGTCTCCTGACGGGCCACCGGGGTCTGTGTATAACCACCGTTCGATGAGGAGCCGTCCACTGGAATCGACGTCACGGCTGCTCGGTTCCAGCGCTGCCGTCTCGGATGTCGACGTTGTCGAGATGGAAGCCGACGTCTCCGGCGCTCCTTAGTCAAACCTTTGTGAAAAACGGAATGAGCAAATAATCGGGGGGACAACCAAAGCACTCCTGACGGGTCGTGTCCTGGCTTTGGGCCACGAGCTCTGTTAACCGCTTGGCTTCCTGCTGCCCCAGGTTCACCCGCTATTAGCTGGACCCTCCACATAACATTACTTTTTTTTCTGTGTAACTGAAGATGCCAGCGTTGCCAGTGGCAACAACATTTTGTGCGTTTTGGGTGGAGAGTCTCCATTGCCTCTTGAGGGACCGCTTCAGGAGATCTACAAGCCCCCCAGTATCCACTGATCCGTCAGAACATCCGATTAGAAACGGGCCATTGAGGTGTTGTTACTCTGAACACGTCTATAATCTCTCGCTGCTTCAATTAAGACATCAGCAAAGCAAATTCCTACAAAAACACACCATCATCTAGGTGAACCTGGAGGCCAACTGTAACATACAGGCGGTTTCATGAAACTAGGACGCGTAGCTACTGACAGAAACCGAATCGCTCGTGGAGAAAAATGAAAAAATTTACTAACCTTAGAAATGCTGGGAAATGTGGTGCGGATCAACATTAAAGCAGCGGCGAGTGGGGATTTCGGTCGGCTTTATGAGATCCATCCATCCACCTGTTACCCCTCACCTCTTGTCCAGCTCAGGGTCATCCCAGGCACAGGGGAAACTCGCAGGGGAAACTCGAACAAACACAGGGAGAACAAGCAAACTCCACAAAGGTGGAGCCGGATTGGATCCCGCGGCCCTGTGAGGCACAAGCACCCCCTCGCTGGACCACCGTGCTGCCCAACCCCACATCACACGCTCCTTTAATCGCTACACCCCGACAAACTTGGCGTAGACTCGCCGACCGCATTCCATCGCCTGCTTTGCGGATGAAGGCTGGGAAATAAGAAACCGAGCTCACCAGCGGAGCCCTGGGGGCCCGCGATGTTCGTCTGACACGGGCGCGGGGGGCAGATCAGGGTTTACGCAGCAGATGAAGGGATGAGGGAAATGTGCACAAATGAGAAACGGGCCCAATAAACAGGTCATTAAGAGGCTGGTCGGGATGAAGCACGTCCTCCTCTGCCGGCTCTCGCCCTTAAAGTTGTTTACAAAATATCCAGGTGCCACTTAAAGCAGCTGCTCCTTCCTGAATGTAACACCTTCATTTTCAGCATGTTTTATCGACCCTCGGCATTCCGCTCCGTCTGCAAACGGATGAGGCAGCTCGGCCACGGAACGGATACGTCTGGCAGAGAACTCGACAAACGTACGCCTTCTGAAGTCCGAGGGGGGTGGTGTGAAACTCAAAGTTGCCGAGTTCCATCCCAGGTCAAGGTGAGGTTTGTAGCGTAATGACAGGCTGCTTATAGGAGGACGGTATGAGGTGTTTTGGTGTGAAATGGCAGCTTTGAGCCAATGAGGTGTTTCCGGAACATTCGCGTCACATTCACGCCCATGAGGGGCTGCTTCGAACACTTCTGTTTTCCGCTGCCGTGTCGCAGAGGGAAACAAGAGGGTTCCGTCTGTAAATATCCCTCATAATTCCTCGTACAATTCGGTCTGGTGGAAAAATCACAGTCACTCGTCTCCCAGAACCGGAATCCTCCTCAAACAGACCCGGCTGCTGCAGCTCGGCACCACGCAGGCTTCCACGGATAATGTCAGCCGCCGCTGAGAGGGATCTTTTTCTCTACCTTCTTCATGAATGATTGAAGTTTTCTTTTTTAAAAAAAAAAGTTTCAAGGGCACAGAAAGTAGTTCCATACATTTATGATTGATAAAAAAAGCAAAATGTCAGAAAGGGAATAATCCAGCCTTTGAAGTGTGTGACACAGAGTGACAGGGGGTATCGGCAGTGAATGTATAACTAGAGCTGGGCCTCCCCTGGGCCTCCGCGGCTCCTGGGCATGACGGTGCCAACTGGGCAACGCTGGCGTCAGGTGAGCTTCTCTGCTGGGTCGTAGGTTCCAGTGCCAGTCATTAGACAGGGTTAGTGACTTGAAGGTCGGGGGTTTTCATAGTTCCCCAGCCAACAGGCCACATACACACCTAACCTGAATGTCCTGCTGTCTCTCTCTCACACACACACTCACACACACACACACAGCTGCAGGGGGTTTGACCCTCTCTCCTCGCCTGCAACGCATCACTCGGGCACTTTTTTGGGCAGTCTACCATACCTGCGACACCTGTCCAAAACATTCACCTTGAGAGTCCCATCTGGTTACCGTGACTACAGCCGGCAACCCCCCCCCCACCTCCCGTTTGATATCTTAGTCAAGGACAAGCTCCCCGTGTCGAATCGTAAAGCACGGCCTCCCTGGAGTCAAAAACACCGGCGTTTTCAAAAAGGGCTGCAAATATGGTCATAGCAGAGATTCATTTCTCCTGGCCGATGCCTCCGTAGGCTGCGTGCGCGACGCTTCCGATCCCGCCGACCTCAGTGTTGATCCCCTAAAACAGGGAGGATTCGACGCAAAACAGAACGTCAGAAAATGAGTATTAAATACGTAGCTGTGTGAGAAGGACAACAACTGGCAAGTAGCTAAACCTCACTCTTCCAACAGAGAGCGAAACCGACGACACCGCGGCGTCGCGTCTCCCTGGAGGATCGACGTGAAACACCTTCCGCCCGGCAGAGAGAAGCAGGAAGGAAAGCCGGGAGTGAAATCGAATCAAGTTTTACTTAAACTCACGTCCTCCATCGGCGAACCGCCTGGTGGCCCTTCGCTCTGCATCCCGCGCAACTTTAACGTCGGTCAAACTGCCGGAAACCCCAGAAAGCGCAGATTTTCACCGATATCCCCGTTATTTTCCGCCGCGGTTCGCAAGGCCGATCCGGCTGGAGAAAACGGGAAAACAAACAGGCAGCGTTGACTTTCTCAACCAGGGCGTCGCACGACAACGCCGACCTGGGCTGGAAACGGCGCCTTCGTTTCACGCGTGAATTGCGCGAGCGAACGGGCCGAATTAGCGGCTTATCTCGCGGGCGCTCCGGCTCGAGCGCTTCCCCGCAAACCCGGCCAGACAAATAATCGCTTTTTAATGGCTTCTTTTGTTTGTAAGCCTGTGAAAATTAATCCCGAATAAACAAGTAGCACATAATTCCAGCTAAATGCGCACGGGCCCCTGTGTGACCGAGGAGCTGAAGGGTGGAGCGTCCAGGAGGCGGGTCTCCCGCCCGGTCTGTCCCGACGCCCGGATTTGCATTCCCGCGCGGGAAAGCGGCGTGACGCCGACGCCGCGTGTCACCCGCCCTCCGCGGGTCTTCAATCAAACTGCAATAACGCCGCTGCAGTCAGACCCCGTCACCCTTTTAATGGGATTCCAAATTAAAGTTGTGACAGAGTCGGCAATTTAAAAGATGATGAACGTTGTGTTTACGGCGCGAGCGCCGCGGTCCCGAGATGACGGATGTAAATTGAGCGTGATTAGCTATATCATTTACGATTGCTTCCCATTCGATCCCCCACAGCGGCGCCGGAGAGGACGCGACCGCGGGAATCGCCGCCCCGAGACCTTCGCGCGGCGGTCGAAGCCGCCTCGGATGAGGAGGAGCGTTAAACTGTCGCCTCGCTTTCGTCCGACTGGAAACGTTAGACGGGCTTCTTTGTGGCGACTTCGCCAGTTAGGCAGCGGGGTCTTCTTGCGGGTCCCTTCCTCGGGGGTTTGGTCCTCTGAGAAACTTCCGGTAGGCCCACGCCTTACAGCGGCCACAGACGGCCGCTCGAGTACAGAAGGGCGAAAGGGAAGCAGATGAGACATGAGTCTGAATAAAACTGAAAGCGACGGTCCGTCCTGCTGGGTCGCGGCGCCAGTTTGGCGGAATGGTTATTCTGGCACGTTCCACAACTGCAACTCTTACAGCTAGGAAATGAAACAAAATAAATGGTGGTGGATCAAACCCCCCTGGCCCAGCGTTGATGTGCTCACACTTCCCTCCAAGAAGTAATATATATAATATTCATCACCACGGCAACCTGGTGGGATTTCCAGCCTGTCCGAATTCCATTTGTGGGGGGGGTTGTCAGTGTTTGTCGGTTTCCTCCTGGCGCCACTGGTAAAGATGTGTGTTCCGTGTACAAATAAATAAGCAAAAATCCCCTTTTCGATTCGGGCCGCTTTCAATTAGGCTCCGCAAATAAGAGGGACAAAAACACACGACGCGAGGCAGCGGTTGGGCGATTTGAATAATGCGTCGCAAACACTTTGTGAATAAAACCGAAAAATAAAAACCCTTCCTTACTGTGGCGTGAGAGTCACCGTCATCGTCCTCCCCGAGGGAGACGACATAGCGGTCAACGTTTCACCGGGGCCGAGGCCCGGAGTTTAAACCAGACAAAGTTATTTGCTGAAAGAGCGGCACGGGTTGACCTGTCACACTTTGTCCAGGTGAACCCCCCGCCCGCCCCCCGCGGAGCTCCCGGAAATCGGCCCGTAAGGATAAATCTCAACAGTCGCAACTGCGATTTCGGCGAAACACACCTCTTGGTTGTTCCGAGTTAAGCGAGGGAGATGGAGGAGGAGAAGCCTGTTATTAAACAAATTGGTTTCTCGGTGTCACATTAAGACCCGATTCGGAATTTAAACAAACGTCGCGACGATTGTTGAAAAATGCGCGGCTCTTCAGAGCTTCCAGACGGAGCCCCCAGGCTGCGGCTGTCAACTGGTGATTCATAGAATTTGTAACACACCGAAAGTCGCACACGCTGCCCTGTGACCCAACCCAATACCCTCCCCGACACACCTGTGTTCACCTGGTTTAATAAACAACTAATACGTTTGTTCCGGTTTGTGTGGAACTGGTCTAAGTGGGTGTTTTAAATATGTGATCTCTGCAAATGTTCTTCACACGCATCAAAAAACATGCGATTTATGCCATCAGAAGTGGGGACAGCAAAACCCGCAACGGGGGGGAGAAATTCAGCCTCATAGCAGGCAGGGTGGCTGTATTGTGAGGCCAACAAAAAACACTTTTCAGTCGCTCTTCTGCTTACGGTCACCGTCTGGTAGGACAGAGACCGGTTACAACGTCCATCTTTAACTGGGCCCAGAACCACAGTCTGGACTGTCCCAACACTGCAGCTTCGCACGCCGACACAGTGTTGGCTCATGTCACCACCGTTATTCAGCGTGTGTGTAAAACTCCAGCCAATGTTTCTAGAACAATGTTGTACTGCAGGACTCACCATAAAACATTCAACTGTTCCTGCCTGGTCTGTACCGTTCATTTCTGCTCCTGCTTCCTTACCGTCAAACTGCGGCAGAAGGGCTGCGTCACCGTGAGGGGAAACGAATACACGACATCACACTGGTTTTGTCAATCTGAGGAGAAGCCAGAGGAAGAAGTGATCTGCAGGATCAGCTCAAGTTCTCTCCAGGAGGCCGCTCCCCGCTTGTTTCTCCCGTCCCGCTTCCTCGAGGCCCTCGATCGTCTGGCGGAGGGATCTAGGTTAGGAAGCGAGGGGCAGGCGGCGGGGGGTCAACCCGCTGCGAGAAGAGCACTCTGATGGACTGCGGGCAGCATCTCCTCCCTCCTGGGCTGGAATCTGGGTTATATGAATAGGGGTATTTTTATCCTCCCTGCCCCCCTTTCCTTTATTCTTGGAAACATATTAATTATCCAGCCACTGATTTAGCTCAATAACACATTTTTTTCCCTCCTTTTTCTCAATTAAGGGTGGCGGCGGCGGCGGCGGCGGCGGCGCGGAGCGGCACAGGTGCCGGAATGATCAATACGTGACGTCCTTTTTTCCGCTTGTCAGTCAGCTCCGTAACGCGCCGACCGCAGCCGGACCTGTCGCGGTTAACCGTCGTTCTGACGCGCCGGGGCCGGGGGCAGGCGGACGGTGGGACGGTGCACAGATCCGGGCCCAGATGGTCCGAGGGAGGAAATGGGGAGCGTTAACCACCGGGATCGTGCGGAGTCACGCGATGAGCGACTGGGAAAATGAGCATCTAATTATAGGCTCTGCTGCTTCCAGAATAGAACACTATTCGACTACAGCTGGTGCTGCCGCGCGGCGGGAAGCTAGCGGTTAAAAAGCGGGCGGCAAACAGGGCGCTGCACCCAAAAACGGTAATTACCCCCTTTCTCCTCAGTGCTTCGACTGAGGGCCAAGTTTAACTCGGTGCCGGCGGATCGATGTCTTGAGTCGAATCGCAAACATAATAGGGGTGGGGATCTCGCAAGAGTCCACTCGGGACGCGCACGGAAGCAAGACGCGCTCCAGATCCGTAATTTTTGGTCCGAGTCACACGCGGCGCTTCCTGAAATAGCAGCACGGTGCCCTGCTGCCACCTGCCGGCGACGTGCGCCGATGAGGAGCAGAGCGCGGCCGAAAGGGACGGGTTCTGAGAGTCTCGGAGCGATTCGGCGAGAGCTGGTTTCGGAGCCAGAACTGGGGTAATCTGGGCTTCCTGCGGTTGGAGCCTCCAAGTGGACTGAAGTGGGGGAAGGAAGCCAGCCTGCTGGGTCTGTAGGTATCAGGGAGCAGAGCTGTTGGGTGCGGCCTGCAAGAGCGGAGCAAGGAAGGCGGAAGCGGCAGCGACAGGGAAGGAAGGCGACACCGATAGCCCCCGCTGTGCCTCACTCCTCATTGGTGAACACGTCTCTCCATAAGACATGATGAGGTGCATCACCAGACCTTCAGAGGGACACAAAACATCTTGTAGTGCTGGGCTTTTCGCCGTGAAATTGAAACGTTAAAGGTTGTTCTGTATTCTTATTTAAAACTCTGAACGTAGAAAATAGCAAACCAGCCGGTGACTTTTGGACTACGGTGCCGCGGTAAGGGACCCTTGTTGCCTCCTGCCACTGCCACACTTCCACTCTGCAGATATGTTTTTAAGCGCAGATGAAAGTGTTTGTCAGTCCAGGGAAATTTGGCGACACTGAGTCCATGTTAATGTTTTCCATGGTTTCCATGGTTTCATATAAGGGAAAATATCCCTGTCGCACCTTCACTTCCAGCTCAAATTGATAGCAGGGAATAGAAGACAGAGAAAGAACCTTCATGCTCTTCCCTTCACAGAAGAAAAGTCAAAGATTCTATTGCGTCTGAAGCCAAATGCGAACACCGTCAGGCTTCCACTGTCATATTTCTATTTACTTATAAGCAACAAAGTAAACTGCATTATTATGCTTTCCTCGCCTCCCGTGTCTTCGCCATCCTCTCACATTCTCTACCCAGCTTCCACCCAGCCGGCTATAAATCACCCGCCTTTTTCCCCGGGAAAAGTAGCCGTTCGATGACAAATGAGGCAGCTTTGTATAATATCTACGTTTATTTGCAAGTCGAGCTGCTCCATGTTTACACGCGGGGTGAAACGACCCGCGTTGCGCTTCCGCGGATCCGCTCCCGCCGTCTTCCTTCGCCGATCGTTTTACCCGAAATCGACTGCATTTCCTGACAAGCCCCCTCCGGCATGTGGGCGACACCCGTCCGACAGGGGACAAGGATATCAGGATTCGCACCGCGGTCCCTCACTAGGACTCAAATGCTTCGACCTTCCTGTTTATTATTAGATATATTTTATGCCATTCCTCTTCTTCTTCTTCTTCTTTTTATTATTATTATTATTATTATTATTATTATTATTATTATTGTGTACTCCATCAGTGGGGACACCACAGTTCCTCCAACACTGCACCTTGTGGGACGTATTTTTGGAGAACATATTACACAATGTTCAAAATTGAGGGTGAGAACCACCTTGTGTGGAGAAGCTGGGCTTCTGGTCCTTTGCAGCAATATTCTTATAAAGAATTACTATCGTCGTTGGGTGCTTTACTGCCACCTACTGGCCGGGTGAGAAAACACAGGCCATCCTGACACAAAAACTAGAGGAAAAAAAAATCAAAAACGTCAAAAGTGAATTTGCTGAAAATTTGTAGCTGCAGTTGACTGTTGCAGCGGTGAAGCGTTTTCACGCTGAGGCGAGTCCCTGTAACAGCCGATCGGATTTTTTAAAAAAGGAAGGTTTTTTTCCCAGCGTTAATACAACGTGAACCGGCCACCCGGAGCTGGAAGAAGATAATGGACTGTTTTTTCCATCACCAGAATGTTGATTTTTGGCCTCAAGGGTATCAAGCTGTCGTCGACAAGCAAAGCGGGGCTGATTCACGCATTTTCCGAAGTGCGGGAACAGAAAAATTCGGCAGTCGGGGGGATGTTGCATTCCAGCTGGATGCATGGGGGGCTGCGAAACAGGTGCGATTCACGCACAACAACAAGAAACACAATTATTTACTTGGCACTTGTCACACATTAAAATAATGCAAATGAGCCGCAGGCGGACGTCGTGGAAGAATGTAGAGTGTGATTAAAAGGAGAAGTGTGTTGGCATTTATGAGCGCGGGTCGCGATCGCCTTGCTCTCCGTCTGCGTCTTATTGGCGTGGAGCCACAGAGCCGAGCCGGTCGAGCCAAGAAAATGCCTCGGAGAGGCAGGATCGGATTAAGGTTGGCGTAATATTTAAATAGACTGCGGTTCAGGGGTTTAATGGAGTCTGTGTTGCATTATGGGTAATATCCACCTGTCCCCAATAATAATGGCAGCCAGGCCCGGGTCCAGCGCTTGTTCGACGGGAGCGAATCCCTGTCAACAGTTTGCTGGCGTCTCGGCTGCCAGACTTCAAATTTATCAACAACTCTGCCGCTCAGTTTGTTTGCAAATTGCCAAAATGCGGCCGCGTCGCTCGTCCCCGCGCTGCCTCCGTGTGCCGCTTCACCGCCGACGTTCCTGCGTCACTTTAAAACTCTCGCAAAGCTCAGAAGTGGCCTGGATCTGTGCCCAAGAACAAATCTGCAGAATTTCCACTGAAATATGTTTGTCGACAGAGTTTATAAATTAGTCTGGGTTTCCGCTGCAGCTCCAGTCCTGGCGACAGCAAAACCCCACCTGTCAGCTTCCGGGCTGCTCTGCGGGGAAACGTGACGTCATCCAGTCTGCATGACAACCAGCGTCTTTTTCAACATGTTTATTCAACTTTTTTTATTAATAATTCAGCGACTGGATGGGTTTTGCTCCGAGGTTATACACTTCGTTGCGGAAAAAAAAAACTGGCTGTGGTGTGTTGAGAGCCTGAAACTTCTTTGGCCGTGAACTTGTTCCGGATTATTCTGAGAGAATTAAATGAATAATAGGATGTGATGGAAAACAAAACGAATCGGATTGTCTGCATAGCTTCATCTTTCGCCCCAACTTCCTTCCCGCATCATCGCCAAAGTGTGGAATCACAGCCCTTCACAAACACCAGGCTGCAGGAAGACCCTCATTACCCACAATCCTCACTGTCAAACTCGGTCTTCGGGAGGCTTCCGTGCGTCACCGCCTCCCACAGCCGTCCTTGAGAACAAGAACACTATTTGACTGATTCCAGGCTTCAGGCAAGAAGAACGTTCTAATTTGGCGAATCTTCTTACATCACCAAAGAATCACAGACCCAGTCTCCCCCGGAAACCGCAGCCGGGTCCCCGGAGCTCAGCTGCTTTTCTCTCCGAATTCAAACCCGGCTCCTGTTCGCCCCTCTTCCCGACCTCCGTCTCCCACGGCGGCTTCTTTTAAGATGCTGTAGTGATTCCCTCAAACCAGCTATTTCTACGACCCCCGCAGTTGACGCCACCTACGGCCTTTCGCTACGCTCCCCTCTGCACGAAGCCAGTTTGCCCTGTTTCTCATCGAAACAGCACGTAAACCCAAACTGCTCCGTCTTCAATCTCATCTTCCACCTCACAGCAGCAGACAGTCTCGCAAGCGTGGGGTCGATAACACCAGTCCATTCAGTCCTTATCTGGCAGGTCACCAAATTGATGCCCGTATTCAAGGCCAAAGAGGCACCGTGAATAATATGAAACCCGCACCATTCCGGAACAAAGAAGAACCGGCAGGTTTGATCTGATTCTCCTTCAGTCATTATCCTGCTGCTATCTCATCACAGCAGTCAAGCAAAACATAATAAATTCCCGACCGCGGCTGAGGGCCGGCGCTGAATAACAGCAGAGTGGATCCGAGGGTCTCATTCAGCCACCAACTTATCAACAGAGTGAAGCAGTTTACTGTTTTGTAAGAACAACTGACATGTCAGCAAATGAACAGACCTGTCAGTGTGAAATTAGTGAGTGGAAAAGAGTCTGGTCTCAACCCCCTTTGAGCAGCACACACGATTCGCACCGTGGGGGGCACTGATGTTACCTGTGACCTGCCCTTCAGAGCCACGCAGGAACACGTCTCCCTCCTGACAGCACGTTCGGCCGAGTTTCTGACTCTCCTCGACCCCCCACCGTGTCCCCTCTTCAGGCCCAGATAACAAGGCTGTTAACTGGGCTCCTTTTGTTTAATTCATCTCTGTTTACCTTTTCTTCAGTTTAATGCAGAATCATCCAGCACATATTTTCCCACTTTATCAGAAACTGCAGACCTTATTACGGGTGCAAGAAGCACGAATATTCCTGTGAGTGTTCAGAAATTTTAAATATCTTTATTTTATTTATTATAACTGCGCAAATATTACCGGAATGCTGTTTTTTTTTTACCGATTTGGTGTAATATGAACGTATGTCAGTCAAAGCTGGATTCGAGTTGAAAGCTGCAATGCGGTTTCGTACCAGCAGGTGTCAGAGTAGCACAGCGAAATCCGGGTGTTTACAAATATTGACAAAGAAAATAAAAATGTTTGAGGGTTGAATATAAATTAAATCGGCCTTAAACTGTCAAAGTCAAATTAAAACAACACGCCGCAGTTCTTTTTGGTGGCAAGTTAGCAGTTAAATCTTTATTAAGTCTGCAAAGTCTTACCGAACAGTAGGTTAATATATCAAACAATTAGATTCTCCTTTCATTTTTAATACATACAAAAACACTATAAAATGTCACTCTTTAATACTGCGTAAGTCTGTGTGTCAACATTCACCTAACTGTCACTACACGTCTCTTCCATCGCGTCGGTGTCACATTCCTGGGCCACAGCAGGGTAGAGAAAACCTCCGTTTCTATTTCCTCATCTAAAATAAGACAAATTTTTGCCATTAAAAAAAATCTAATAAATAAATCCCAAATTTAAACTCTTTCTTGAATATGTCAGCCTGCATTTTTTCGTAATGTAGAATATAGAAAAAATGGCACTTTGTGTTTTTGTTTCCTTCAGAAAGATAAGTAAAAAACTACTGATATGATCGTGATTTTTAGGATCTGGCCAATATAAAAAGGCAAAAAAAAAAAAAAAAAAAAAATCACTTCCTTCCCTCACTGATCATTCAAAAATGAAAAGACATACAAAAGTATCATAAAAGAGAAGCTGCTGCTTTTGAGGGCAGACCTTACAAAAAAAGGGAGAAGAAAACGATTGAAACACGCATTTTGTCCCTACGATGTCATCGCGAGCTCTTAAAACAAAGTTAATGCACAGACTTTAACGTGGACTTGCAAACTCAGTCTTTGTTTCCAAGGGAGATAATAACGTCTGTATTTTTGTGGACTGGTTTTTGCAGAATATGTCCTCTGGTGCGTGTAGAAGGGGAGACGGGGTGGTGGGGGGTGGGGGCTAGTGGGAGGGGTGGAGCTTTAAGGCACAGTGACGTGGAAAGGGCTTCCGGGCACGTTCTCGTCCCCCCACTTGACGATGAGGATGTAGTCGCCCTTCTCCTTCACTGTGTATGTGACGTTGTACATTCTGTTTCCCATGTGTTTCACATACACCTCCTCGCAGGGGGTCTTCGGCCCGTGAACGCCCACCATGAGCATGTTTGTCCCTGCAAGAGACACCGGATCACCGTCACGTGAGTACTGCGTGTGTGTGGCTCTGAGAACCTTAGCGTGGTACGGATTAATGTGTCCCAGAGCATTCTGGGATGTACCACAGTAGCGTCTCCTGTTTCCGGCCTCACCTGCTTTGGAGCAGTCCACGGTGAAGGTGTTCTTCTGGCCCACGTAGGCCTTGGAGAGGCCGGCACCCCGCGACACCACTTTGCTGGCATCTGAGGAGAATTTGGGCATGGTGCCGTAGGCTCCGGCCACCGAGGACGTCTTGGTGACCGTCTCGACGTGAACCGACGAGGTTTCGTGCAGGCTATGGCCCCCTGAGAGCCGCGCCCCTGGCAGAGGAGAAGGGAATCTGTTACGTAAGGATTCGAATCACGACTCCGGAGCTCAAATTATGTAACCCCCCCCCGCCATTCGCCGGCAGCGTGACCGCAAGCCACCGATTGTGCATGCGGGGGCGTTCTCGCTAAACGCGTGGGCTCCAGACCTCCCAACCGGGCCTGTGTGTAGGCCTCTCCTCAGCGCCTGCAGCCCACTGTCAAGCCACCCCCCCCACAGGCAAGAGAATATCTCACATAAAGACCCAGTTTTAGTACAACGTCCACATTACTGACCAGCAGGGGATATTCAAACCGCAGCGTTGAAAAAATATCACAAACCTTCTGCTTCTAATAACTGAGTATTTATATGCAACATGTCAAAATCCAAACAGTGCTGAAAGGACAGCGATTCTCAGCGCAGAAGCGTGCCGCTGTCCGTTCAGCACCGTTACAGTTTTTGGAAAAAGGAAAAAAGTCGCTATTCAAGGACCAAGTTGTGCTGCGTACAAACGCGCCACTCTGGTCTATCGGTGCCACACAACAGCAAACAGTTGCAAAGCCGTCGCTTGTCCTGACCGAATGCAAAAAGTGAGACGGTTGTAGCTGGTGACACAGTCAGCAGAGGTTTGCTGTCCTGCTGCCTTTGACACAGTCCTGAAGCACAGCGCCATGTCGTGGCAGTGTTATGGCTGTGGAAGCCCTGCGCAGACCTCTTATGTCAAACAACAAAACTAAGATCCGCAGCTTGTTTTAGGGAGAGGGAGCAGAGTGCAGCATTTTAAACAGGAACTCACCTGTGACCTTAGCTTTGAAGGGGCTGCCCACAATGTGTTGCGGACCGCCGTACTTGATGGAGATCAAGTAACTGCCAGGAGCCATGGGTGTGTACGTGACCTTGTATCCCTCTGGGCACTCTGTGCAATCCATCTTCACCTTGGAGGGCCCGTCGATGGTGACAGACAGCGCCCCGGAGCCCGCGTTACAGGTGTTCACAACGAATTCAGAGGGCACGCCTGGAGGGGGTGACAGAGCGGCGGCGGAACAGCTTCATCGTGCGTCCACTCTTGAAAACTTAGTACAAATGTTAAAACTGGAAAAATTATACGTCTGTAAAGGTTATGAAGAAAAAGTGGTACATAATGCGTTAGGCAGCAGCATAAAAGGGTGATTATTATTTCAAATGGTTTTATTGCTGGAGAGTGGGTGTTGAGGGCATTTGGCCAGAACAAAAGAGGTGCTGCGGGACCACTCTGGGGACATGAACCAGCAACCTTTAAGGTGCCCGCCTTAACCGGTGGCCTATCTGACGTGCTTTGAACAAAGGTTTAGCCTAAAACGTGTGTGCTGGTGTACCTGTGGTGCCTCCCTCCAGACCAGGCCCATAGGCAGACACCATCCCGGGGTCCCCGGCCTGTCCTGGCTCCCCGACGCGGATCTTGAAGGGACTGCCTGGTATGTGGCTGCCGTTGAACCTGACATCGATGGAGTGGACGCCGTTTTCCCGTGGGATGAAGCGAATGGCATGCTTGTCTGCAGAAGGGAAATGGAGGAATTAAAGCTCTACTCCCACCGGCATCCTAAACTGCTGCCAGTGGGAGTAGAGCTTTAGGATGGCCTACCGCTGTCCAACTCGGTCACATAGCACTCCTCCACGGCCCCGGAAGGTGTGTGCACCTTAGCGTCAATCACGCCTCGTGCCCCATTCAGCTGCACGGCAAAGGAGGCCTCCTGGTTTACCTTAAGGCCCATCTCCTGGAATCCAGAATAGCAGGAAGACAAGCAGGAGGGAGTTAGAATTACTGAGACAGCTTGTGTTTGTTTAGGACCTAAAAGTTAATGTGGTGCAGACCTGATAAGAATGTTTAAGTTCTATTTAGTTAAAATGTATAAAGACCATCCCACTAGAGAGTTTAACAGAGGCTTTAGTAAGACCCATCACGTTCCACCTGTTGTTTTCTCCACACACCTGGAGGCTGGTGACAGTGAGTCGCCGGGCATCATCCGACAGGCTGGCAATGGGGACGATGAACGGGCTGTCAGGGATGTGCTCGTCGTTGAACTTGATGGACACCTCGTAGTCACCGGGTTCCTGCACTACATAGGACACCCCACAGGAGCCGTCCTTCCTGTCCTCAAACGAGATCTCTGCTTTGCTCGGACCCTCGACGGCGATGGAAAGGCCCCCGGCACCTGCTTCTCGAGTCCAGATGCTGAACTCCGCTGCAGGTAAGAGACACGTGTTGATAAACCAGTGAATAATCCCGTGACAAAAATCCCAGTGCTGTACTGGGATCAGATCTATTGCCAGCCTGGGTACATCGTGGTCATTCCTTATCCCCAAACTGACCTGGAACTCCAGCCACACCGCGGTCAAGTCCTGTGCCACCAGCCCGCACCTTGTGGGCCCCACCCTCTCCCAGAGGGCCCACGGTGAACTGGAATGGGCTCCCTGGCACATGCTGGCCCCTGTACTTGACATTGACTGTGTGTGGGCCCATCTCCTGGGGCACAAAGCGAACGCTGTAGGTGCTATCCTCGCCCTCTATGATCTCAGCATCCTCCGTCTTGCCTCCAGGGCTGGTCACCTGGGCACTCATCTCCTGGGCAGCTGCCTCCCCTGAGTGGGTGAAAAGGAAGGTCATCCCACAGGTAGGCGCAGGTAAACCACCACACGATCGGCTACAGGGGATTGCAAACTCAGTACATATTTCAGATTATTAATTCGATTTGTGAAAATTAAGAGGCGCGTGAGAGACTTTGAACTGAACAGCAGCCGATTGCTCTCCTTTGCGTTGTGTTCTGTGCTCTCCCTGAGTTTGAAACCAGCCCCGAAGCTCACAGACAAGGACACACAGCCACACGATCCCACTTCTCACTATGAAGACCAGACAAACAGCGATCCACTACTGACAGTGACATGACACTAAACACTGACTTTAAAAACAAAAAACATGCGTAACAAGCCAGAAAAGCTGTTTTTTCTTTCTGTTTCATTACAAACCAAAACCTGTCCAAAAATTTACTGCAACAACCCATGTATGGTAACGCCTACAAAACAATTCTTTCTGTCTTTTAAGCCGGCTATTCAAAGTTCTCTGTGTGCAATTCACAGTCGATGCAGATGATAGACATGAGATCATATTTTCCAGACCAGCCATCCTCTGAAATGTTCACTCAAAATTCCTGTTGTCGCACTGGAACAAAGATCTTGTTCTTCCTGGTGATCCCATATAGATCTGAGAACTGAGAGGCCCAGGCAGGGATTCAAACCCGTTTAACCCCCAACACACATAGTCCCTCTCTCTCTCACACACACACACACACACACACACACACACACACACACACACACACACACACACAAAGTGAGACATGCAGGCAATCCTGGCGTATCAAATGGGCACATGAACACAACAAGAAGGCACATTTAAACTGACTGTGACAGGCCTGCAAAACCGGTGAAGGGCCTCGGTAAAACGTGCAGAAGCGAAGGGGCATTAGCAAAGCACCGCAAAACACAGGTGATGTTATTCACACACTGGCCACTGGGTGGCATCCCAGGTGGCGCCGCTCTCTCACACACACCCTCTTGCCGGGGAGGGATCCCGCTGAAGGTTCCCAGGCTCTCTCGGCCCAGGAAGTCGCCGAAAACATCTCGGAAGGGGTCCCCGCCAACCTGCGTGCTCTCCTCGACACGCACCTCGCGCTTGGTCTCCCCTCCGCGCGTCTTACTGATCTCCGTGCGCTCGGTGCGCGTGTATGTGTGGCTGCTGCGCGTGAACGTGCGCGTGAGCCGCTCCTGGGCCGACACCATCTGAAACCAGTTCCCTGGGTGGAGGAGGCAGGGGAAAGAGGAGGCGGAAGACGGCACACCAAGATGGGGGAGCAAAAAGAAACGAGAGAGGAAGTGATGAGCGAGATGCCTGCAGAGACACAGAAAAATGATGAAGCCTTGGAGAAAACTGTGCCGAAGCCTAATTCACTAGATGACGGGGGCAGCAAGAACTTTTAAAAATTCTTCTTGGGTTACGCTCTGGGCATTTTTCTGCTGAACGTATTGTGGAAACTTTTGCACACAAAATATTTTTTTTTTGTTTGGGAAGTTCGATATGATTGGGGAAAAAAATTGGACGGTCTACCTAATAATAAGGTGTATTTGGTGTCAGAGTGATGAGAACAGACTGTGGAGGGAGTACGGCCTCCTAGAAGAGGTCATTCGGCCTTTTTGGACCTGTGAGTCAGAGAATGAGAGCGTGGCTGTGTTAAACCCTACGTCCACAGTATGTGTGATCTACACGCCACAGGGGAGACACCATGTGGCTTCGCTCGCTGTGGGACAGAGGAGGCCAATTTCTCCTCAGATTCCATCACTGCAGAGGAAATGTTTAACACGCTGCTCCGCTCTGCGGCGCAATCGCCACTCTTTCCTATATCGCTCGGTCTCTGGTATTCCCTCTTTGCCCGCTTATTTAATTGGGCAAAGGGGAACGGCGGACAGAGTCGAGGGCCTAAAAAAATGTAAGAAACGTGGAAATAATTAAGGGGATAGAGGAGGTAAAGGAAGAAGTGGGAACAGGCTGCAGACTGAAGCGGCTGGAAAAACATGGGGGTTTTGCACCTTCCTCATCCCACAGGATGCCTCACATAGTTCAGCTCCCGTTCAGGGTCATAATGCCACATCCACAACCGCAACCAAATCCACAGCTACAGGATGGGAGTCCTCACCTGGGATTTTGAGGTTGAGGTCGCAGGTGCTCCCCACTGTGGCAATGGATGGTGCCTGTCTCTTCCTGGTGATGCTCTCCTTCATTCTTCCTTCTCCGGTCACCTTCACTGTGAACGGACTTCCTGCAACATGGAATGGTCACTCGTGAAGCGGGAACACAGCTACTGCCCTGCCACCTGATGTCCATCAAATACACCCAGGTTGACAGATATTGGACAATCATCCCCTATCATTCCTCTATCTGTACTTGTAGGTGGTTCTGTGTTGGGTGCGAAGGTCAGGTGACTCACCAGGGACGTGTTGATCTGCAAATTTGATGTTGATGATGTAGTTGCCTGGCTCTGTGGGGCAGTAAGTCACCTTGCACGTCCCATCCTCCACATCCTCACAATTTATATCCACTTTGCTCGGGCCCTCAATCGACAATCCCAGTCCTCCGTACCCTGGTAAGGAAGAACAGGGAGGAGTTAAGACTGAACATCGCCCTCTGCTGACAAGTCTTTGTCCTGTGTTTTCTGGTCTCCTGTTGTCTTTAATACACGTAGTGCTACGTCATTCACATGGATGCTTTAAATGCTGATCTCACATGTGGTTTCCTGGTTCTTTTTTCCCCTCCCAACACAGCCCTGGTGGCTGCTGAGCAGAACAAATTCAAAACCTGCCTGCTAAGTAAACCCACTGCAAACCCAGGTGGGAAATGCTTTTAAAGGACCCTAACCTGCGTTTCTCGTGTCCACGATGAACTCAGCCACCTCAAACGTGTGGCCCTCCACCAAACCCTTGCCGAACACCTTCACTTTGCTGGCATCCCCAATCTCTGACTGGCCCACCATGATCTTGAAAGGGCTGTTGGTCACGTGCTTGCCGTTCTTCTTCACACTGACCACGTGTTCGCCTACCTCCTTCGGGGTAAATGAGATGCCTGCGGAGACCAGGAGAGGTTCAGGAGGAAATGTTCCATTTGGGTACAAAACTTTGCTGACAGTGGAAGAAAACATTTCTCCAAAACTCATTTAAATGTCACTCTCTCCTCCCATTTACAGGTACAAACGTTCCCAGGCTTAGTTTTGTCAGCTCTCACAGTGCTCGGCCTGGGAAATGGGGAATCATTTTGTGAATAATAGCTGAAAACTGCCCTTATTTGTGGGAGAACAGATAAGAGGAGTAAAAATATGAAATGTCCTTAAGTAAAAGCCTTTGTATTCACTTAATCACATTTTTAAAATCTCATTTACTTAACAGGGAAAATGTACAATCATAACCATCACAGAGACGCGATTCGAAGTGATTGATTTAACTAATGTGCTAATTTCTTCCTGCCTACTTTGCGCAGGTCAAGAAGACTTAATAAATGTGGTGAACATGCAGAACTTGGAATGATTCAGGTCTGCGTGGCCTCTGTCAACATGATCTGGACTCTTATCTCTGACAGGGTGAGACTCAGTGGCTGTTGTCTCCACATTTACGACATTTTGTCTCCTATGGCTTTTGTGCATCAGCAGTGCAGCTTTCAGAGTGGCGCCTGGGCCATTATCTCACCTATGTGGCGGTTTGGAAGCCGTTTAAGAAGACAAGGCTCCTCGTTGCCTGAAGGAGCTCTGATGCTCGCAGTAAGCAAGCTGAGGTCTGTCTCTGTGATCTTAAGAGAGACATCAGTTGCTGTGCCGACATTGAGCTGCGATGTTCTCATGGAGTCATCGCCTGAAGAGGGTGAGGCAGGAAAAGAAGAGACAGACCGATGTCAGGTACAGTTAAGCTCAAAACTCCCCAGGCATTCAATGTTGTAACATTAAACGGGAGGTAAAAACGTCAAAGAGCTGCCTGTCCCTTCAGGAGGTACCAGAACAGGTCTCAGATGTAGAAGTTGAAGTGGAACTGAAATTACATCACAATACCAGAGGCCATATTAATCTCGTCCGTCATTAAAAATGACTTGTGCAGCATCTGGCTGCATAAACAGTGGAAAGAGTGAGAGCTCTGGGGGGGGGGGCAGTGCACAGAAAACAGGTGGTTTTTGGTGAGCTGAGCCCCAAAAAGCCAGCATATCCATGTGGCAAAGCACAGCAGCCATACAGGAGCCAGGAACGTGCCTGTGATCTTAGCCGTGAAGGGGCTGCCTGGGATGTGCTTGTCATCAAACTTGACAATGATGTTGTAGTCGCCAGGCGCCGTTGGCAGGTAGGACACGGTGCAGGTCCCGTCCTTGTTGTCCTTGCAGGAGATCTCTGCCTTGGAAGGTCCCTCGACAGCCAGAGACAGACCACCTAAGGGGTGGGAGAAGCGAGTAGGAGTCACACACCTATTGCACAGGTCTGCAACAACACTGTCCACTGGCACCACTGTTACAGATTCTTGCTTCAGAGGCCAGAATTCTTCTAAACCAGTTGTGCCTGGAATATGCAGCACAACACAGCACAACACACAGAAAGCCAGCCGGTCCCACACCTGCCATACCTTCCCCAGCGTCCTTGGTGACGATGGTAAAAGTAGCAGGCTTGTTCACCATGCCATGGCTCAGGCCTGGACCATAGGCGGTCACATGACCACTGTTGATGGCATCCACATAGAACTGCAGTGGACTTCCTGAAAATCAAAATCCAGTAGTGAATAGCCTAGTGTTACTTCATGCACTGTTTGTAAGTTCAGAAAATACTCCTCTGGTTGCACATTTAAGCTATTTTGCGGTTTTCACATATATCCACTAACATTTCCTGTTCACAACTTTAAGTTCCAAATATCTATTGTTCCCAAAGGACATTGTACCTGGTATGTGGTTGCCATCATACTTGATGTCCATCTCATGCAGACCCTTCTCTGTGGGGGCGTACTTGACCGTAACTGTGCCGTCCTTATTGTCTGTAATATGGGGACGGGCTGTTTTGCCCGAGGGCATACGCACCTCACCTGCAAAGAGCAAGCGTGTTCAATTTCCACAGTACATGGGGTGGGTACTCATGTTTCAGAATGAGTTTACGTGGGCTCAAAAAGAAAACACTGCCAAGGAATTGCAAACAGTATTAACTGAAAACACATCATGGATCACAAGCAGAGAGGAAAATAAACAGGAATGTATCTGTACTGTTGACTTCTGCATGAGTGCTGGCAATGAAGGGAGTGAAAAGCTATAAGCTACAGGTTGTCTGGCAGACCATTTTGAGCAGCAGTGTTCTCAAAAAAGGCTAATTCTCAACGTTTACCCCCTCAAATGGGCAAAAGACTTGCTTACCGGTGATCTCACCCTTCTGCACAGTAAAGGGGATGACCAGGTTGAAGGGTCGGAGCAGAGGCTCCATTCTGTCAACGGGAGCAACAGGTTCCTCTGTCGCCTGGGGAAAGAAAGGAGAGCAGCACATTATTATCGTCCGGCTCTGACGGCGAGCACCAAGACAGAAAGAAGCTGGAAGTGATGAGACTTCAAGGCCCCAGGAGAGGCACTGGTGATAGGTGACAAACAAGAGTCCAGGCTGTGTATGCCCAGCTCCTAAGAAGAGAGAAGGAGCTGCAAAGGAAACAGCAGACCCACAAACCAACCATAAATACACAAATGATACAGACTCTGTCAAAGGCTAACAAGAACTGCAGTTTTTGCAATGCGTGTATTCATCCACAGTAACGGAAGTGATAGTTCCACAGTACCGTCAGTGCGTATTGCTTTTTTCTTACATCGTATCGATGCTAAAAATTCTCAGCTTCATTCATTTACCAGGGAAGTTTGTTTGTTCGAACCACTGCACTGCACAGCAATGCCAGCATTTGTTCATCCAGAAGAGCATCTGAGTTAGGGCAACTGCAGCTTGTCAGCATGACTCATCTGATAATGTCCTGAGACTGCGAATTCCCAGCCATCACGCCGTGTTCGGACAGTGTTTCTGCGGTGCAGCAGCTGTGTCCGTCACCACAGAAATGCCATGGGAAGGTCGCAGTTTAGGGTGGGCGGTCAGGTGAAGATGTGAGAAGGCAAAGCGAGATGATGGGACACTGTGGGACGAATGAAGGGCTGAGCGAGTCAATGACTGACTGATGGAATGAGTGAGTGGGTGAAGAATGGAGGGATTATGGGAAGGAAGGGGAAGGGGCGGTCATGAGAATTTTCTTTCAGGATCAGACATGCCCTCTGAGTCTGCTTTGTCAGTCCCCAGAGCTAAAGCTCAACTACCACAGAATAAACTTAATCCAATTTCTCTTCAATCAATACACGTTTATTGTAGCATTTGTTTATGAAGCATTTCCTACTTACGGTGGAAAATTATCTTCTTTTAGGTGGGTTCTGAGTATTTAGTTCATGTTACAGGGACACTGCTGTGCCAGAGGGTATGTCTGGATGGTGAAAAAAGTCTGTTTTCAGTGGAGGGGTTTTTGATCAGTATGGGAGGGTCTCCCTGATCAGCAACACGTGGAATGAAAAGAGAACATCTCATCAAGACAAGTGGACAGACGGTGAAAAGGAGAGGACTTTTCTTCACAGGTTGGATGTGTGTGTGTTTATACCCAGTGTGAGGGGTAGCCCTGGTAGGGTGCGTAGGGCTGATGTAATTGCAGCTTGTCACATGGTTCCTCGATTATAGGAATGGTGTCACACGCCTAGTGGGAAGGTAAGTCATATGTTTAGGTAAAGAAAAAGCACATCCACATTAATATGAACCATCCAGTATCCAACTGCACACAGTTAATATCTTCACAAGTGTTTGGTTGTGAGGGGCTCCTGAAGAAAACATTGCACAGTCCTATAATACATAAACATCTAGAACAGTGCTAGCATGCAATTGTAGAAAACATAGCTTTGTTCCAAAATGCCCTGTCATCAGTGGTCTGCATTTTGCTTTGTCTCCGGCTGCCATGTCTCACACCCACCTTAGAAAACCTGCTAACACTGCATGTAAATGAACCTTGTGCATTTCAGAATCAGCATGGCCTATACACAGTAAATTATGAGAAAACATGCCATCTGCCATGTTTTCCATAACCTGCCAGGGTAGATCATAGTCTGTGTGCCCTTCTCTTCTTATAGTGAGTAAGCAGGCTGTAAATTTCATTTACATTTTTATTCTTAAATTTATTCCCTTTTTATTTTCTTTTTTTCACATATCGCATTTTGCCCTCTATTTATGTACATACATGTCATATTTTCCAGGCTATAAGTCACTCTGGAGTATAAGTTGCACACCATAAAAATGCACATAATAAGGAAAAAAAAAAAAAAAAAAAAAAAAAAAAAAAATCAACAGATGAGTTGCACTGGAGTACAAGTCACACATAGCAGGTATGTTACTGGTAGGACCACTTTGCGCTGAATGGTGCTGAATGACTTATAGTCCAGAAAATAGTGTGTCTGTCTACTGGAAACTTTATTTGCATGAAGTATGTTGATATTTCCATGTTGCTTAACCATAGTGTGCTTGTTTTGTATTGTTCTCCCTGTACTTTTTAAGCTCTGTTATTATGTTTTCCTCCCCTAAAGTCAAGTTTAACAGTACTTACCACCACATGGAAGGGGCTGTTGGGAATGTGCTCCCCACCAAAGCGAATGGTGATGACGTATTTCCCAGGCTCAGGGGCGGTGTAGTAGATGTCAAAGGTGCCATCTGAGTTCTCCACCACATCCACATCTAGCTCAGCACCATCAGGGGTGGACACCTTGCAGGTGACCTTACCCTTCCCGGCAGCCTTTGCGTCCACTGTGATGACTGTCTCCTCTCCAATCTGAATGGTAGGACCAAGTCCTGCGCCTGTTGATGAGTATTTGAGTCACAGAATAAAACACCACGCAGTGATTTACCTGTTCTCTTAAACACTCATCTTGAGCTGCAGTTTGAAGTTTAAATTAAAAGGGTAGACGTGCAAGCTGCTCACCCAATCCGTGTCCGCCGATCGACACTGTAAGCACAAGGAAAAACGTGCAGATTTTAAGTAAAAGTGCTCCACTGATACTATACAGGCATAAACTACACCATGAGCTGCACCTACCTGTGACCAAGCACTTGCTGGCATCCCCACTGGGGAGGGCATGGATGCGGTAAGGTGAGTAGGGGATCTCATCCCCACCGTACTTGATGGTAATGGTATAGCGTCCGGTCATATCCGGTACATAAGACACAGTGTAGGTTCCATCTCTGTTGTCCCGGATGTTGGCCTTCTTGGGCTTTCCCTCTGGGTCCTGAAGGACATAAGCAACTCTATCATTCATATTCGTGTGTATCTGTTTATTTGTATGCCTCACCACGTTTCAATTTAATGTTATTTCTCCAATTATATCATACTATTACTTGTACAACCTTTATTCCGTTGTTTTTCTTTGTTACCTTTTGATTTTCCATTAGTATTTTAACAGAGAATCAAGAGTTTCTGTGCTTTAATCAAACTGTAGTCATGAAATACGCTTAAAAAAGGTATTTCTTCAGAGTTAGTCATGTACTTCAAACCACATCGAAACTGTTAAATCTGATTGATGTCAGTCCACAGAGACTTAAAAAGGTGCAATTAAGCGTATAAACACCTTTTAACCTGGGGCGAGTTTTTGTCCTGGGTACACAGATAATGTTATTCCTGATCAGGAATGGATTTGATTCAGGTTACGAGAGATGCTTGTACTGTATTCAAACATTGGACATTTCTAGTATCCTCTATCTTTGTGCTTGACAGATCTGGTGGACTAGTGCAAGTCTACATATAAATCCCATTGACTGCCAATCCCACCTTCAAGTTCAGCTAATTTGCAACCCAATGATCAGAACACAAAATCTGCTACTTTTCAAAAAGCATTTAATTATGCAATGTGTGAAGAGTGATTTGTTTACATATATTTTTGTGCCACTGAATCTGGAGCCACTCTTTAGTAGTTAATGCAACATGGGTTCTGTGGGCAAAATGGACTTCCAGGTGGTAAACGCAGATGGGACAACACTGTGTCGCACTTAATGCACCATGGGTCATGGGGGTTAAATCTAGTACACGAGGAGGGGAAGGCACTGTATTGGATTTACTGCAGCATGCTTTCTATATAAATCCATTTGATAAATGCACATGGGATGGTTCAGAACACTGCAGGCCCAAACTCTAAAAAGGTACAAAAAGGGAGGTCAGGAGAGGGTAAGGCTAGACAGCGGACAGGTGAGGGGTGGAATTAGAGGCCAGAAGAAGTGTGGCCTTACACAGCCTTTCTTAATGAAGAATGGGATGGTTTTCTTTACAATATGCCTCTCCCACACCCTCCTGCCCCAGTCCTCCACAAAAACTGAGGCCTCCTGCTCGCAACCCTCGGGATCCTGGAGCAACAGGCACATAGGTCATCCACCCAAATTCTGGACCCTTTGCAAGTCAAGGGTGGGGTTTACAGGGTAAAGGGGTGCTATTAATGGAAGAATAATGAAGCTCAGGGTACTCTATGAGGTGTGACTCAGATTTCATGAAGGTCTCAGGTTAGCTATGCATATGAAGCACACAGATAGGTATTCCAAATCAAAAAATAAATTAATTAATTAAAAAAAGAGAAAGAAGATCAGTCAAGAAGGAAATCAACAACTCTTCCCACGAAAGGTAACAGGTGACTTCTCAGAGTCGCTTTTTTACATCAAGTGATCCCTTGTGTGGTCTCAATCAAGTAGGGGGTAAGTAGAACTCACCAGGATCTGCACAGTAAGCAAGCCCTCGCCAGCATCACGAGCATCGATGGTGAACTCTACAGGAAGGCTGGCAGGTACACCAGAGGCATTGAGCCCAGGGCCACTGGCACGGACCTTGCTGGCATCGTGGGCTGGCAGAGCCTTAATTTTAAAAGGGCTGCAATGGAGATGAGCAAGAGTGAGCGAGGGACATGGATACAGGAGCAAGGAGGAATCAAATCAATGCCTTTTGCTTCAAATGAATAAAAGTTTGTATGGTTGATTTTTCATGAATACACTGAATGCTCTTTGAGGTCTTCATGTTGCTATCTGCTGATAGACTGAATTACTATGGTGGCAGAATCCTGGTGAGATCAATTACAGTTGTTGCTCTCTGACAAGGGGAAGCCACCAAAAAAAACTTAACCTGCGACAAAAAAGCTTCCAAAGTAAATTTAACAGAAGAGATCGCACATATTGTCCTCACCTACGAGGGACCTCCTGATCAGCATATTTGACTGATACAGTGTAAGGTCCATCCTTGGCAGGTGTGTAGTTAACAGTGTGTGTGCCATCACCATTATCTTTGATGCTCACAGGTTCAGCCACCCCTGCAGAGAAGGGAAAAATATAACTATTAGACTCATTTGAAAACCACTATATATGCTAATATAATTATTTCCCATTTTATCATGGAATTTGCCATTACACTTGTAACAAACGCTGAGGCTAATTTGGCAGAAACAACAGCAGTTTACATGACACTTCCCTCCCCTTCAACTATGTCACCACATCTGTGTATGTTTGCCCATGTGTTAAAGTATGGAATCATGAGTCTGTTTGCTGGTTGTGTGAGCACCTGGGCACCTGCATCCAGATTTGCTGCAATTATGCTCACCGGTCGGGCCGTAGAGCAGCACCTCCAAGGGGGCCAGGCCAGCTTTGCTGCTGTCCACGGTGAAGGTCTGTGGGACATGAGCTCGCACACCGTTGCCCAGGCCTGGCCCCGAGCACTTTACCTTGCTGGGGTCCACCAGCTCCCGCACTGGAACACGAAAGGGACCTCCTGCAGGACAGGAGTGCAGAACCAGGGTATCACACATCTGTACATGTTACTTGTTCATTTTCTGGCTGCGTAATTTGGTTCCAGCCAAGTTCAGCTACTCAGAGCATGAAGACATTCACAATCAAAATAATAAAAACAAAAAACAGTACAGGAACTCATTAGTGTGTAATTCCACATAAATTCACTCCAAATGTTCCAACAGTATGCTTCCATTTTATGTATTTTAAGAACCATTTTTACTTCTATTTATCAAAATATAATTACGGTTAACTGCATGCATAGTACAGTCTTAAATAAAATGCTATGTTCACTAGACACTTTTGAGGGGTGCAAAAGAAGTAGATATTGCATCGCTCCTGTAAGGGTACCTGGGATGGGAAGGCCACCAAAGGTGATGTTCACGTCATACTCTCCAGGAGTGAAAGGGATGTACTCTACGCTGCAACTACCATCCTTATTGTCTTTGCAGGACATCTTGGCCTCAGAGGGTCCTTCAATAGCTAAGCCTAGCCCCCCTGTCCCCGCACCTCTAGGGAGAATAAGAGAAAGTGAAAAAGGCAATGGTCAGAGGGAGAGGAGAGAAGGGAAAAGAAACAGAGAGAAGAATCAAATGGGAGGCAGGAGAAGAGTGAAATTGAGACAGGAACTGGGAGAGGTGATGTGGGAAGAAGTTATTGTGACTGAACTGAAAACCATATAAATGCTCTGGGTTTTCGATTTGATTTTTTTAAAATTGAGATACAATTATTGTGTAAGAAATTTGGTATATTTTCTCTCCCTAAAAAAGAACACACAAATAAACAGTGTCCCACATGAGGCCACTCAGTGGATAACGTACCTGGTCTCCACAGTGAAGCGGTTAGGCTTGTTGACCAGCCCCTCCTCCAGACCAGGCCCATAGGCCCGCACGCGAGTCGGGTCACAGCCTTCAGCGACCAGCACCCTGAAGGGGCTCTTGGGAACAGCAACATCATCATACAGGATCTCAATTAGATGCATACCTGGTGAGATAACAAAAGAGCAACTTATATTGTCTTTCAACATATGTGATGCAAGGATCAGCATTGCCTGGACCTAGAAGAATAGACATAGTAGCCACAAATAAGTCATCCATCTAATTTCCTCATATCAGTTTTAGTAATGTAGGTTTTGAGCCCCCAGGGCCCCAAGCCTAAGTGTGTTCCCAGGCTCTAGATCCCATCCTGGCAGAGCTCTCATTGCTGCCTGTTTCCGCCAGAGACTCCAGAACAACAAAGCTCCTCATTGGCGCTGGGGTGCTCTGGTCCCCCCACCCCAAAGTTCCCTGCTGTTTCCCCATCCACCCCTGCAAGGTCATAAATCACCTTGGCCCTATATTTATTCCCTGTATAGCTGACTTCTCATCAGGTCACCAAATCAGTTTTCACGGTCTGTCTCATTATGGAAGGACCGGAGTTAAAAAAAATATTACCACAGGTCTTTACAGTAATTAATGTCAGAAGCTCCAGAGTTACTTTCTTCCCGGCCGACACAGAAAACATCCATAGGGGATTTTTTTTTTAATTAAGACTTTCAGCTTTATAAAAACATTAATAAGGTGGGGAGGCTTTACAGGATTTCCTCCGTGGCAGATATTACTAGCCCTATTTAGACAAGCCATACAGAAAAAAATCTATGCATTCTAATTGGCTAATCATGCAAAAATGCATTAATGAAGAAGGTTTCTCAAGAAAGTTTGGCCTCACAAAAAGATTTATCATCTGGTTTGGCCTCCAGCATTCACAAACATTAACACCTTCAACCAAACTGTATGAGTTCCATACCATCTTCATACGCGGTATATTCCACTCTGTATGTCCCATTGCCCTCATCAGTAATATAGGTGTCTGTGTTGGCGCCTGAGGGGTTAACAATCCGAGCCTTCACGTGACCACCCCTGGTCTTCAGGGCACGAGCATCCACCGTAAAGTGTGTACTGACTTCTCGAAGGACTCCTGCAAAGCGCCAGAATAAGATTAGGTCACATAACAGTTAATAAGTCATACTGATAAGTCAGGAGAAAATCATAAGGAAGCGGTCCTCAGGGTTTAAGGAAGATCTTTTCCTCACGAACGCCCTTCAAAACTCTCCAAATTAGCAATGTGAATGGACAGTAGTTACTAGGTATCCAAGAATTACCATAGCAAACAAAAGCATAAAATCCCCAAAAACTATAAAGTAATATTGTAACAATAAATTAAGTATTAAACTTGTGTATATGTGATACATTTGAGGTTCTGCCATAAAACTGGCCTAAAATCATCCAGCGCTTTATGATTTATTTTGCAACTATCTGTCAGCTGACACATTTGAAATTCCCTGTAATGCCCTTGGTGCCCTTGGTGTCTGTGAGCTGAGGAGATATGACTGTTTTACACAACACCGTTCCCCACAGAGTTCTCTGGCTGTACCATATTTTAGAGAAGCCATATTAATTCTAGGAACTCCTGAAGGTACAAAGCATCATGGTGACATTATCGGACCATTTGTAAATTCAATGTCATGAAGCACCAGCAATTTGATTGGTAAAGGTACAGTTACAATGATCAACCCTACTGTGTTATAAATATAGTCTGGTATCAACACATGCATTAACAAATCAGTGAAGTTTCTCTGTGTCTGAGCCATCATACTGACTAAATAAAGAAGACTGGACAGAACAGCTAAAACAGCTACAGGACATCCACAGTGCAGCAGAGCACCTGGGCTCTGAGGCAGCGGGAATGGGAACAACCCCATGTTGAACCTCATACATGAGAAGCATCAAATAGCTACAACAATCTGATTGGCCCCATAAGTGAACATTCTGTAATCTGACAGGTTTGCCATCACACAGAAGAAACAGAGCTTGGAGTGCCAGTTGGCAGCCTAGTCACAGCAAGACATGGGTGCTTGTTTTCTCTTCCTGGCAGATGGAGAAGATATTCAGCCAGAGGGTGGACACCAGGTGGCAGGACCTCCTAATCTGTTTTTACAGGATAGGCGTATGAAAAATAACCCAAGGCAAATAAACCAACCAAATACCATGATATGCCAAATGCTACTTTCCCTACAGTGTTTTGTTTATTTGGCAAATTAGCTAGAAATTTGTGCACTTTATTTGGTTTGGCCTTCAGGAAAGTAAGGATCATGGTAGTATGTGAAGTGTTATTTCTGAAGCTCTAATAACTGAAAAACAAAAAACCTTGCTGAAAGTTTGGCAGAGAGTTTGGTTGTGAGTTTCCTTACCTCTGGGCTCCACTCCTGGGCCATAGACCTTGATGCCACTGGTGTCGATGGCAGGGTCAACCTGCAGGCGGGCAGGGAACTTGGGTACAGCATGTCCTCCATATTTGATGGTGATGGTGTACATGCCATGAAAGGGTGGGATGTAGGTGATGGAGTAGGTGCCATCACTGTTGTTCTGGATGTGCACCTCGGCCTTGGCCCCTGAGTCCGATATGATTTCAATGGTGAGTTCAGCGTCGCCAGCCTTGGAGCAGTCTACTGTGAAGGAGCCCGCCTCGTTGACCTTTCCTCGCTCTAGGCCCGGCCCACTGGCAGTCACCTTGCTGGGGTCAAATACAGGCTGGACCAGGGCCTTAAACGGCGAGCCAGGGATGTGGGCATCGGCAAAGAGGATGTTGATGGAGTACTCGCCCGGCTCAGTGGGCAGGTATGACACAGAGCACGAGCCATCACCATTGTCCTGGCACTCAATTTTGGCCTCACATGGCCCTTCCACTGTCAGGCCGAGCCCACCTGTGCCCGCTCCCTTTGTATCAATGGCAAAAGGGGCTGGTTTGCCAACAATGCCTCCCTTCAGCCCTGGGCCATAAGCACGCACCTGAAATAACAAAAAAGCACAGAATATCTACTAATACCTTAACTGCCATTTCTAGTTTTGCGCTTCTAAATGAGCCCATAAGTGGGGCCACCATAATGTAGCAATGTTCTTATCAATCGTGACAACAAGGCAGAGCAAAGAAAGCATCTCCTGTACCTTTGATGGATCTGGTGGCATGACTCCTTCAACAGAAAAGGGACTTCCAGGCAGGGGGTTCCCATCATAGTTGATGTCCACCTTGTAAGGGCCCTCCTCAGGGGGGATGTACTTCACCAAGTGAATATCATTAGTTGCACCTGACTCCACCTTGCACGGGATTGGCCGGCGTGAAGGAGAGGTGATCTTCACATCCACTTTGCCCTGCCCACCTGCACCCCGTGAGTTGATAGAAAACTCCTGGTCCTTCCCAACATCTACTTCTGAAAATCCCATAAAAATAGGGCCTTAGTAAGTCATGTAGTGCATAATATTGCCTTAATATCGCTGTCAAAATTTTACGTTCCTCTGAAATGTCTGGCATCAGCTGACTCGAGTGCTCCTGACTATCGAGTTAATTTTTCAAACAGTTATATTCTTGAAAGTAGAATGCTTACTGTTGTTTAGGCCTTGAACTTTGACCTTGTTGAGATCCAGGGGAGGAGCCACAGTAATAGTGAATGGGCTTTTGGGAATGGAATCACCCCCATGGGAGACTGAGATGGTCACATTTCCCTAATAGACAGAGTAAGATGCTGTAAGTAGCTGAATCACAGATCACATCAAGTTAAATGCTTTAATGACATTAAACTAAAAAAATTTTTAAAAAAATAAAAAAACAGGGAAAGATGGAAAAGAGGGGGAAAAACACTTAATTCAGCAATGTGAAAGGAAGCTAAAATAAAACAGTGGAAAGTTAATATGAGACATGTATAACGTATCAGGAACACCTGTAATTATATCCAGAGTGAACTTACCTGCTGTATAGCTGTGTACCGCACAGTATAGGAATAGTCATGGTTGTCAATGATCTCAAAGTCCTTTACAGCCTCTCCTTTGGATGCTCCAACAAACTGGACATCCAGCTTGGCTTTGCCTGCCCCTTTGGTGTACACTGTGAAGTGAGTGGGCTTGCCAACCTCCACACCTGTAACACATGTTGACAAATCTCTATTGCAGCTCAGGCCTTGTCCTGTGTGCTCGCACTATTTATCAGTAATCAGTTTTATTAGGTAATAAATTTTAGCCATAGCTTCAACATACAGGCATTTGCTAGTTTTTGTTCAGGGATTTACATTTATTCGACTTGATTGCAGGAAATTTGTGACACAGAATCTGAGGGCAACATGGGTACATACCTGTCTTGTTAAGTCCGGGGCCTTCAGCCCTCACCTTAGCAGCATCATGTGATGGATCCACTTTAATACGGAAGGGGCTGATGGGTATTTCCTATAACCATGCAAGCAAACAAAAAATACTGTCTACCTGTCTCTTTAAATATAAATGTGATTTAAACAGGTTGTCAAACAAATGTGGTGACACATTTAAAATGAACCCCGAACTGGGTCCCACCTGGTCAGCAAACAGGACCATGATGGTATAGCGCCCTGGGCCAGGAGGGGTATACTTGACAGTGAAAGTGTCGTTGTCATTTTTGATGATGTCAAAGTCGATGTCTGCCTCAGCCGGCCCCACTACACCAGGAGCACACTTGATACCAATGCTGACATCACCTGTGAAATAAAAGCATGGTAAGTGCCATGTGATTTAGGTAATGAGGTCCCAAAAGTAGCTGAATAAGAGATTCAAGAGACAGAGGAATAATTGATATAATTTGCTGTATTCAAATTTCTCGTTCACTATGGAACTTATAACTAGAGCAAGGATCTGTCTCACCTTGACCAGCCTCACTGCAGTCCACAGTGAAGTAGGTTGGCTCATTGGCCTTTAAGCCTGTCTTCTCCACCCCTGGACCATACACCTTTACATTCTCTGGATGGCTTCCCTCTCCAATGATTACCTGTCAATGCAAGGCAGAGGGAGGGTGAGCTAATTCAGAGAGAAAAATCATGTTCACAGGACTTAAATCTGGTCTGACACTTATAGGCAAAGCAATCTGACATAGAGTAGCAACGATTTCACAGTTGGCTGGCGAACAATGTTTTTTATGACCCAAAAAAGAGCAACATTTGTCACTGTTCATAAATGGTTCCTCACCCTGAAGGGGCTGTTGGGTACATTGACCTCTCCCCACGTAATGATGATGGTGTGTTTGATCGGTTTGGATGGGATGTACACGCAGAAGAAAGTGTTGTCTCCATTATCGGTGATTTGTATGTCAATGGGGAAACCTTCTGCATCCTGCAAAAAATGCACATAAGATTATGGACTTTGGTCAGAAGATTCTGGAATCACGTCAGTCAGCATTTAACAGAAACTTTTTACAAATGATCATTTAAAGCAACTAATCTATAATTTTGTTTTTATTTTTAGGCACAGCCATTCAAATATCTTTTTATACAACATATTTTCATATGATCATAACATCATGTGTTACCCCTCTATGATCATGATCTTTACCTGGGCATAGATCTTGAGTTGGCCCTTTCCAGCACCACGGGCATCAATGGTGAATTCGGCAGGTCTGTTTACAATGCAGCCGGATGGCTCTAGGCCTGGACCATAAGCTTTGACCTGTACAAAAGAAGCCAGTGAGACTCACTTGGGATGTCACAAGACCTTCTCACTGTAATCAGAAGATGGAAATTAATCTTAAGATTTCAGATATATGCATTCACGGGGGTAAGAGTGGCTGACCTTGTCAGGAAAAACATTGTTAGCAGCCGGGAGGATGTGGGCCATGAAAGGGCTGTCCTTGATGTCTTCGTCATCACAGATGACGTGCACAGCATAGTCACCTGGCTCTGTGGGCCAGTAGGACACGTCACAGGAGCCATCGCCTTTGTCATCACACTCAATCTTGGCTTGGGATGGACCCTCAATGGAAAAGCCTGCAGGTGAACATTTTGGCAGTTTCCAGTTTCCTGGGGTTTATTTGAAAACCAGATTATAAAATCAAAACAGAAGAGCTTAATACTCTAAGGCAAAACATTTTTGGACAATACGCAAATTTAGCAGACACACCTTACAACATAGTTGTACTAGAACAGAGGAAGAGAGAGGAATTTGTTTCAAAGATATCGCAGTGTATTCAGTCCTGGGTTGTTTTGGCCCGTATGAATCACAAGGGTTGTGAACTCTGTTTCCGTTCAGCTCGCAGACAGCAGTTAAATAACAACACAGCCCAGGGCAGACTGTTAACAGCAATGTGAAGCAACACTGAATTCTGCTAGTTTCCCCCGGCAGCAAGTAAGCATGTTCGTAGTGCCCAGAAAGGGGAGAGATGGGGGTTTGGAGTAGCAGAGGGTCTAAGAAAGCACCATAGTAATCTAGGCTGGAGGAATAGAAGGCATGATAACACTCACAGGAGGAAACAGTCAAGAGTGCTGACTGGCTATAAGAATAATACCATCGTTTCCCTTGCATTGTGTGGAATTGTTTTCCTTACGACTGCTAGTTCTGTTAAACTGAACAACCCACAGGCGCTCCTGTGTCATCTGTTTTCACAACTGTTGTTTATCAAAATGAACATTTCAGCCCAAGGTAACCTGGGACAACCAGAGGCAATGCAGCTGGGTGGGTGACCAGCTGACATTTTTGGTTCATTTGCAGGTCGTCATAGCAACACATGAGAATGGTGTCAGTGATAAATTGCAGGCAAGTCACAAATTACAGTCCGTGTCTGGCTATTAGCACTGTACACAAGTGCATTATTAATCATGGAACAACAGAAGCATTAATTTGATTAACTCACTTTTTATTAAAAGTGGAAAACTTTTAACTCTCCTGGAAAACTTTCCTACCCACAAGTCCCTTGGCACTCTGAAACGCCTCTGACTTACCCAGGGTTCCCACTTCTGTGCCGATGGCTTCCACCACAAAGTCCGCTGACTTGCCTACCATTCCGGTCTCCAGGCCAGGACCCCAGGCTCGAACCTTCTGTAATCCCACCTCCTCACTGACCAGAACCTCAAAGGGGCTGAAGGCAAATACCAAAGAGGACCACTGAGCTTGTAAACTTAGGGTTCCACATTTTCAATTTAACTGCCCAAGAGCCTATTGCTGAAGGTGAAACTAGGACTGAGAATGCTGAGATTAACAGCCCATGTTTGTATAATAGTACTAAAGTCAAAGTCTTTATATGTTATTGCACTATAAATTTCACATTTTCTTGCTACAGCCTATGATGTAATATCAGTGCAATGTAATATTAAGCAGAAGTGTAATGTAAAATATGAAATGTGTGTGCTGTAAATCACTTGGACTGTTTTTACTAAACTTATGATTTAAACTTAGGTTTATGATATACAGTCCATTCTCAATTTAGCAAACCTCCATTTCTGGTTTTAAGAGATGTTGAAAACGGAAAATATCACAAGGAAAATATAAATATTTCACAATTTTAGCTGTTTTTGGAGAAACTAATTTCATTAATGCATAAAATAATGTTTTAACCAATGTTGATACTCTGTCTCAGTAAAGAACCATCGAACCGCCTCCACTGCGTCTTCACTGCAACGAAGGCGGCACAGCCCCCCAGTATCAGTGTTCAGATCAAGCCGTATCAGTGCGCTATTCACTGCTTTTTGCTTTTAATCCACTGTACTGTATGTATGTTTCAACTGCAGAAGTGACTTTATTTCATTTTATTAGACATATATTCATTATACATTACATTTAGGTTATAAAAATTACTGTAGTGCAGCACTATACTGTGCCATAGCAAAAAGTATTACTCTTAAGTTACACTTTTGATTTTGCAGACATCATATCCGAACACCCCCTTCCCCTATAGTCTGGAAACTCGAGGAAAGACTGTATGCCCAACTGTGATTTGTTAACTGTCCAGTGTGAAATACTGTAGACACTTGTTATTGTCTACTGTTCTAGTTAACCTCTGTGGAATTTGGGCATCGGTTGTGCCCTTTCTCAATAACCCTCGTGGAATTCAGAAAGTTGCCTCTGCTTGTTCTCTTCAGCTCCTCAACACCGAGAGGCAAGAAAATCCCTTTCTTTGGGACTGGCACAATATCAATGTTGACGGGCATTACCTGTGGGGTCTCCTACCTGCGTGGGATGGCGTGTCCTCCCCACGTGATGATGATGGTATATTTGCCTGGCACAACTGGGTAGTAGTCACACTCAAACACCCCATCTCCCACCTCTCGAATCTTGATGGGCTCCTCTCCTCCCCCTGGGTACCAAGGACAAGAGCAGAAGCATATTTAATGCAGTCACAAATGTACTACACTTGTTATGTCAGACTGGTGAGAAGGGGAGGTATGAAAACACTAATCTGTAAGCCATACTACACTTTTATGCTACTGGAAATCAATAAGGCTGCACTCACTTGGACCTCGCACAAGGACCCGGAGCTCTCCGGTGCCTGCACCCTTGGTGAAGACCCTGAAGTCAGCAACTTCCTTCACCCGGACTCCCTTGGGCTGGAGGCCTCGCCCTGTTGCCCGGCAGGCATTGGGGTTGCTGGCTATTGTCAGGAAGAAAGGGGACAGTTTCACATTCCTGTGGGAGGCCAGAAGTGGGAGCCACAGGGGCGCAGTTAAACAGGCACCAGGACTAACACTGGAGGACAAGCGCAGCTGCTGGAGCTCAGCGTTAGTGTCATGGATGCAGAGCTGCATTTCCACTGGCAGCCACTTGGAAGGAGCTGTAGCATGATGTGTAGGAAATGAGCGGTTGCCTTCCACAGGCCAAAGAAACAGAAAGCATACATGAGCGGGAGAACAGTAAGAACTGAATCATGGTTTAACGCTTTAATTCCTGTTTATTGATGTCAGCCAACAGCTGAGATACTTCATCAAGAAATTTCCCTTTTAGACTGCACGTTTCCTTACCAACCAGACAATATTTATTATCAGTACAAAAAGAATCTTTACAAAAGTGGCAGGTCTGTACAGAAACAAAATCATGAGCTAAAAATAAATTATTTGAGCTGGTCTGCTGATTTAAAGAAAAATGAGCATTTTCCATTTTTTTGGAATTTGCCAGTTAAGTTCATTGATTAACAAGTTTTCCTAATGAGTCAGAAAACAAACAAGCAGGAATCTGTGGCTTGGCCACAATAAAGTTTATATGAAGTATCCGTTTTTCTAAATTTTTCTCTATATTTAATAAATATGGTGAATTAGGAATAAATTCAACAAATTAGAAAAACTATACACTAAGATATCTAAACATGGATGTTAACAAGGACTAGTTAATTAATGGTTATGAAAACCAGCCATTTCTCTGAGAAAGATGTACTTTTGTATGACATACATTAGGAAGAGATACAAAGACTTTCTATGACAGTGTTATCAGACAGGAGAATTATTGGCACAATGAACATGCAACTATCATGTTGGGTCAAGTCAAACACGTTTCTTCGAAGATGAGGGACAGACAACATGATGATGGCCATGCACAGCAAACTCTACATGGACAACCTACAAATCTGGATGGTCACATGGACACCCACTGCCACTCAGCATGTCAGAGGACTAAGAATGGGTGAAAACTCCCATCTCCTCACCACACAGGTTGGCTTTGGCTTTGTTAACATTTCTGTGACGGTTATTTAGATCTTTAAAATGAAGTCATTTAAAGATTGTTAACAAAAATGATCATTATGTTCATTTTTTCCACTTTGAAATGCTTTAAATAGGTTTTTTTAACTGATTAAAATATATTTGGGAAAAAAATAAACCAGAAATGCCCTATGATATGGGGCAACCGAGTGACCGTCCACTGACGTGGCAAAGCTACGAGACGGAAGTCCCACCATCTTGTCACATCTCTGACCTAACCAGAATGGGGCGACAGAGAGCAAAGCGCCAGTGCATGCCAACAGGCCGAAATGGGCGGGGGCGTCTGTGCTGGGTCGTTGGGGGGTGCGTAGGCCAGGCAGCGCAGGCACGTGCTGCAACCCAGCGCCCTGTACTAACTTGGTCGCCTGGGTTTGGGTGGAGTCGGGGGGGGGGCTTTCTTGGCCTTGTCTGTGGGTGGTGTGCGAATAGACTGGGGGACTATCTGAACCGGGGAACCGGTGGGCAGCACACTGTGCAGAGCTAGAAGGACAGATGAGCAACAAGAAGGAACAGGGTTTCACACAGGCCAAGCCGTGCCCCGACGGGAACCCTGGGCTCCTGCTGGATTCTGCATGAGAGGAACAACCAGCATCCACAAAGAAGCTACATCCTCTTCTACACACCCTCTGCCATCAAATCTAAACCAACAGATTTTACTAAATCATAAAACATATATATTGCCCAGGCTTTTTTTGCTTTACCGGCCGTTTTTGTTTACAGAGGGAGTCACACTAACAAAGAACTTGTCCTTTTATCTACAGTGGCTTTAATAGTCTTCATTAATGACTCAGATCCTAAGCTGAAAGGTGTCTTTCATGTAAGTTCTTTTGATTCTTTTGATGAGTTCCATTGAAAGATTGCTACTTTATGCCCTTGCTTTTCTTTCCTTTTTTCTTTCTGGCCATCCTTACAAATCAGTGCATTATTTTCTCTGTCTCTGTCTGGCATCTTGTTTTCCTTCACTAAATCCTGGCTCAAAAAACTGCTCCCAGTTAGTGTTCCATTGGTCAGGTATTAGAGCTCCGCGTGAAACTCGTTCACCAAATTAGAGAGGGGAGGTAAAGGGAAAAAGAAGGTGAGGCCAGTGACAGAAAACTGTGATAAAACTATTAATCAATCAGTATCCACAACACAAACTGGTCAATGTTCTGTGGACTGTGAGCATGTTTCAGGATGACTCACCTTCAGAGATGTTGACAGTGAAAGGGCTTTTGGGAATCTGCTGGCCTGCAAAGGTGATGTATATGGTGTGAGGTCCTTCTAGCACTGGTCTATAGGTGCAGCGGAAAATGCTGTCTCCCTTGTTCTCTAAGACAATTTCCACTGTGTCCCTCCTTCCTTGTGAGTCCACGATCACCACACCAACATCTCCAGCTCCAGCACCTGGAATCCAAATTACAAGTTGTTCCCATCCTGCTGCTTGATATAAGCCAAATGTGGGGACCTTCCAGACCAGACCCGTCTCTGGGCAGAGGGCTCACCTGCGGTGTAGATGTCAAAGTACGTGGGTTTGTTGGCAATATTTCCCACTGGTTCCAGACCCGGTCCACGGGCTGACACCTTGTTAGGGTCTCCGAGTGCTTTGGATACATGGACCATGAAGGGGCTTCTATCAATGTCCTGTCCTGCAAAGAGCACCTTCACCTAGAAAACATCGCGCAAACACAGACACCAATGGAGACAAATTTCTACTCGGCTAAAACTCTGTTAAGAGGCACGTGCATTTAAAATACTATTTTAAGGAAATCGGTGAGGACGCTAACAGGTGGCGATAAATCCTGAGGCAGTACCTTGTGAAGACCCTCCACCTTAGGAACATAAGCCACAGAGTAGGTCCTATTCTTGTCATTGTTAGGGATGACTCTGGCCTGGAAATATTAGGTGAACCAGAAAATTAACAACATGACATACTGCTCTAGCGGAATATCCACACTAGGTCCTCCATCTTACCTCCTCTGTGTGTCCCTCAGGATCTTCTACATACACAATGACTTCCCCCAGCCCGGCCTCAATGGTCTCCACAATAAACTCGGCTGGCTTCAGCACAACATTACCACGAGGCTCGATACCTGTGCACGAAGAGTTGAGAGCCATCAGCAGTGAGAAACCATGTCTTTAAAAGTGGGATTTAGTGTTTATGATTTGAATTCATCACCATTCAATTTAACAGGTCTATAGAACAATGCCTTTCAGTAATGACCTCCTCTTTGACAACAGGATTACGTGTCCCTCTGACACAAAGTGAAACGCATCCCTCACCTGGTCCATAGGCCTTGGCTTTCTTGGGGTGCAGCTGCTTTGCACGTAGTGGAGCCCCTGGTTTAAGCTTGGCTTTAGGGAACTGAGACAGGTAGGTCATGACGGAGTGCTCATCCACATTGGGATCCACAATCTCCTCTGGAGCAATTACCTGTAGAACGAGGGAGCGGGATTGAAAGTGGTAAAACAGCATGTAGCATAGTGGGTGAAGTCTTTGCCTTCCAGTTGAAGGATATAGGTTTGAATCCATACTCCAGCCGTCATACTCTTGACTAAAGTACTAACTCTGAATTGCTGCACCAATGCACTACCATTTAAATGTAGAACTTAGTATACTAACCTAACATTGTGCATTACTTTGGAAACGGGTGTCAGATAAGCTAATAAATAATAAAAAAACTGCAGAAAACAGATTTAAAAATGCTTTTTCCTGTTAATCATCTCTGCTCTCAGCATTTCAAAATGTTCACAGTTATATACAACTATACACCAGTTATAAAAAAAACTACACAAAACACATCAGAACATATAAAGACTTAAATAAATTGATAAAAACATTACATTACACTAGTGCGTTATAAGCGTACTTCGTGGGCTTTGAATAAACCATGACCTAAGAAAAATGTAAAAACCTTTTCCATAAGCTTTCACATGAAATTTCTATGAAAAGAGATGCAATATACAACAGTTTTAAAAGGAAATACTTCACAGCAAGGGAATCTGATTCTCATTAAATCCAATCAAAGTGAAAAGGTGGGCAAATAACCCAGGGCGCCACAAAGACGAAAGGCACTTTAAGTGAAATTAGCACAAATTCATCGCTCTGAGAATCACAGGGCGCTTTCTGTAGTTTTTGGGCAGATGGGGGGAAGAAAACAGGAGAGAAGCCACGAGGGAGTCGTTTTGGCGAGTCTAATTGAATCAGTGTGAGGGAGTGCGCCGGCACTGTGAAATCCCCGCCACGAACGGAGGGCATCAGGGCAGGTTTCCTCATACCGCAGCAGAGAACAGGACAGAAGAAAAGGCACACGGACCGGTCCGTGTTGGTAAAGGTGCCTAGCAAAGACCAAACGACCCAGTGACTGCTTCACTGCGCTCCTGATAAGCTATAGGATCCAAAGCAGACCTCCTTATCGTGTGTTTCATTGTTAGAATTACACACATTTTATTAAGTAATGTTACAAATTACTACAGGCCATGGACATCCTCTTCAATGAAGGAATGAAACGAAATAACTTCTCCGCTGCCATGTGGAAAGGCTTGTAATTTAAGACAGTTGGTTCAACAAGGAGCACAGCCTCCTGTGTCCTGAGCTGACAGACTGACCCCTGTAGAAGCTCTAAAACCCCTCACTGGCTATTTTTAAGGCCCTCAGCAGCAAAGCTAAGAAGTGGGCTGGAAATAGCGCATAGCTCGCCGTTCCCTTACACCCTGTTCACAAACGCAGGCCAACTAAATGTGTTCAGGAGAGACGTCCCACACTTACTTCCCAGCAGTGCCTGCAGGGAGAACAGGAACCCCATGGGGTCGAATCTCATCACCTGTCTTTCATGTTATTGTAAAGCTCTGGTTGCAACCGAGCTGAAATTAGGCCCATATCTTTATTTGAGCCTGATCAGGAGGCCTCGATTCCTCAGCATTTTGCATTAAAAATCTTAACAAACATGAGCCTTAAAACTCACCCGGTTAAAATGCCTGCTTCACAATGATGGAAAGCAGACAAAACCACTAATGAACCAGTCAAGTGACTGCAAAGCAAATCACTGTTTTGTGATATGAAACCGAGTTTAAACTGGAAGTTATTTTCTTTCCATTTTGTTCTTACTCGGAATGTAGCCATTTAGCTTTAAAGAAGTCAGACCACTTTCTGTCCAACCCTAAAATGAGGGAGCTGCTTAAAGAATAATTCAGACTGAAATTGATCTGCCCACAGTACAGGGGATTAATTCACCATCCCTTCCTTTAAGCCTCCGAGAGAGTACTTATCACACTGACCAGAGCCCCGATGCATCATTTTGGTCTCATGTGAAGCCCACTTTGGCCCACAGTGTCATACAGGTGATACAGCCTTGCTGAGAACATGCCAGAAATAACCTGAGAGGTGCCAGAGACAAGACAGCAAAGCCGATCTTCATCATTCCAGTGCAGAGCTTGAACTTTGCAACTTCAAAGCCAGGTCTGATTTCCACAAAGGCTACCAAAACAGAGGGTGACAGCGCTGACAATGGCATTGCTCTGCAGAACACCTAACCAACCTGCTCCAGGTGAGCAAGGGTTACAGATAACAGCAGGGGTGACGTGGCAGTGCTCAGGTGACGTCACTTGTGGAACTTGTGTGAACCCCAGCATGCAGGACAACCTTCTATGGTCAGTCTCTGCTGAGCACTCATTACCTTGAAGCTGAGTCCAACCTGTCAAGGAAGGGCAGTGATCAGCAAGCCTTACCTGTGGCACACCCAGCCAGTCATCAGCCTGCTGCATGGCCTCCCTGGCATTCTCAACAGGCTGGTTGGGGTCCCAGGTCTCCCAGTCTGGGCACAGGCCTGGAGGGAGGTGGAGCAGAAAGGCCATGAGAAATCACCACTACAGGCTACGGATCAACAGACCAAGTAGGTCAAAACCACAACACTTTACACAGAAACCTGCACCAGAATTAATGTTCCTGAACTTTCAGACACACTCCTTGGGCCTACAGTTTGGTCTCTGTCTGGAATCCAACATTTCTCTTTGTCATGTCACACCCTCATGTTCAAGAGCCCAGAAAGGGTGCTAACAATCCCTTAATGGGATCAGCATCACATGACAGTGTGCTATGGATAAGAACTCTACCACCTGGTTCCAAAAAGGCCTAATCGTTGCTTTGACAAATGTTCCTGAGACCTGTGCTATTAATAGCATGTCTTGAGTATTAAGAGAAAAGCTCTGTGAAAAGAGAATCTGATTCTTATTAAGACTAATCATAGTGATTCGGGGTGTTGGTCTGTGTGTGTGGGAGAGAGGTGGGTGCTACTTATCTCTAACTAAGCTGCATGTGGTCTTATCTCACACACTGGATGCCCAGCAGGGTCCTCATAGCCTAGAGGCACGTGTGTGATTTAATGTTCTAGAAAGCTGAAGGCAACACCCCGAGGTGGGGTGGCAGACAAAGAGGCTCATATTTCATTGCAGCAGAGCCGCACAGTGAAAGGAGGAGGACCCATTACTGGAGGCGTGTGGACGTCGCCAGGGCAGGGATGGAGACTGTACGCTGTTTACTTGTTAATTCAAATCGCACAAAGCAGCACAAAGCAAAAGCTTGCGGGTTGGAGCACATGTTCTATCAAGTTTACTTCTCCCCTTACGAAATAGCCATTAAACTAAGAGACCATTTTAGACACGTAAAAAGCCTTTGAAGCTTAGCCACAGCTGAAAAAATTGACTGTCTGACTGCAGGATAGTCTGCTTTGTTCATTCCTCTCACCATTTATCCACTGCCCTTTTTGCCTGACCTGTAGGGAAGTTGTCAGAAAACAACCGCCATCGCATGTATTTCACTTTCCTTGTTCTCTTGCTGCTGAAAATTTCCTTTCAGCAGCACGATAAAATGAGCCCTGTGAAACGTCGAGGGCTGTTGGCTATGCTACCCTCTGTCGAGCCGCAGAAAAGTTCAGCCACCATGGGACTGCGCTCCATGTTTGTCAGTTGTTCCTAATATTTACTGCAGTCATGTCAGCTGATGTCACTGTGTTTTCCTCCTTTACTGTGGTCTACGCTACGCACTTTGGCAAGAATACCCCTAAATGGTAAATCATTCTTTGGAAAACAAGTGTAATCATTCAGAAGTTAATTTGGAAGTTTATGGATGCACTGCAAACACCAATAAAGAAAAGAAATCCTGTCAACTCAAATAAATCCTTTGGAATCAGATACATCGACCCCTTCTGTCCAAATACTATACTCTTTCAGACGGGTCTTAAAGAAATGATCGACTTGAACTGACAGCGTTGTTCTCTGTTGTGGTCTGGCTCATATGACACATGTAGTGTTTTCATATTCATCATTAGTATTATTATGACGGTCATTAAATAGAAAAACAGTGTTAAAGCACAACCGTGTATGGTCATATCTTTGCCTAGCTGTTTAGAGCTGTGCAGTGTCAGCTCTCCAGTCTTGTAAACACAGTTAAATGTTACCCTGCACCCTGCCCCCAAAACTCACACCCCCCCTCTCACCGGTCCAAGTGTTGGCCAGCAAAGGCAAAAATAATAACTTGCAACAAGTTTTAGTGGACAGAGCTGAGCCGAGGTGTGTGTGTGTGTGTGTGTGTGTGTGTGTGTGTGTGTGTGTGTGTGTGACTGTGTGTGTATATTTACCACCCCGCCTTCACATCACTCCATTAAACCTCAATGCTTCCTGCGATCAGGAAAAACACAAAAAAGCATGCAGTGTAACTGGATCACACTGGTTTCCATTAAACAGACATTAACCAGGTACTTAACCAAAAGCACCGAGAGGCACAGCAGCTCTGAAGGAGACGCCGTGAAATAGGCACATTTTCCAGCTGCACTGTTTGGAACCTTGTCGAGTGATTCAGATGCAAGTTACCTGTGATTGGTTTAAGTGAAAATAAACTATTGCATATTGCTCACCAAACCAAATAAAACAAATGACCTCCCCCAGACCGTAAAAAGAGCCTCCTTTACAGACCCCCTCCACCTCCAGTGGCAAACCTCTTCCGATTAAAAGGAATTCTGTCCTAATTTGGAGTGCTGCAGCAAGAGGCTAAAAAGGAATACCATGCCTGGGCCTGGAGTTATGACGTGTGCCCATGGGGCTTTACTTGATCCGGGGCAGCTGTCAAAAATGTCCCCAGGCTAGGTCCCGGAGCCCGAGGGTCCTTCTCCAGCCACATACACTGCGGTACCTTTGTGGATCTGAGGTTTATATGTCAGCACTCAGTGGTCTCCCTGTCCTCTTCGATGGGCCTATAATGAGAGGGTGTCTGCCTCAGATTAACAGAGGCCCACAGGAGGTGCAAGCATGTCGTAGTACTCTCTGCAATTTGGCCTCAGCCTTTCAGATCCTCACAGAGGGGGCCTGACTTTTACATTCATCATTTTCAATGTGATTTATTGGCTTGCTCAGTGAACTGGACCCATGGTCACATTTCAGTTATGTGTCCTCCATTTGACAAAGCCCAAGTGTGGTCATTTGCCATGACAAAGCCTACAAATAACATGGATAAGAAAGTCGGTCCCTTCCCAAATACAGGGGTGTGGTCCACGTCCTGGCATAGTGGTTGGAGTGATTCGACGGATCGTCAATAATCCACTTCCCTAGCAAGACAACATAATTGGCAAACTGTCTTCACTCTTACTTTTCAGTAATAAGTCATTGTCACTAGTTTACTTCTGTTTTTCATGCGCACGTCACATTTCCATATTTGTCGTCTCACGGCAAAAGGAGAGCACAGTACATGTGCACTAGGCAAGTGCACCTACTAATTTTATGAAAAGTCTCGTTGCCTTGGAGAAACAAAAATAGTTCCAAAGACTGTCTGGTGCCTCTAAAGAGCCGAGGATAACCAGCACTGCGTTTCTGACAGTTTCACTGGAAGGATAAGCGTGTTAGGGGTGCCAGGGATGCCAGTCAATGCCAAACCATTCACAGGCTGGAATTTAGAGTGTGGTTAATCTTAACTACAGTATGACTGACCAAAATAAGAATTTGGATGGGATGAAATTTGCCATCAGCTCAGGCCGTTAACATAGACATGCCAGCTTACCAGGGGCACAGTTGTCCACGAGCGCGCCCAGGGCCTTGCCATCCCGCCAGTCCCGGTGGAAGTTGCTGATGGGCAGCTGCGGGACCTTGTTCTGGATCCAGCCCAGCAGCCGCTGCTTTGGTGTCAGCTTACGAGCATCCTCATCATCTTCGTCTTCCCACATGGGCATGGAGATGGAGTAGTGCAGGATGAGTGTCCATATCAGCCCCAGGATCAGCTTCAGGTTGCCATCCACAATGGCCTTGCTATCTGCGGTTACCAAAAGGAGGAAACAATACCATTACTTCAGACACCATCAAGAAACAAAGACTGTCTTGCCTTTAGCATCTATGTTACATGTTTCCATTCTGTAGAACTGTGTCTGCTCCAGATTACAACTCACAATGAGGTTAAACATTAGCACACCGAGACGGATCACAGACCGCATCATAACTATCTTCACTTGTGCAGAGGGATACAAATGCAAGTTCTAGACATGGTTTAATCCCACTGCTTAGCATGTCCACGAGCTTAAACTTGAGAGCCCACAACTGTCAAATGTCAAATTTACAGCACAACTTTGTTATAGGCAAACTAGAACCAGGGATATATGGCTGCTGCCAATTGCCATGCATGTACAAAGCGAAGTTCTCATGGTTGTCAACATTTCTGAAAAACACAAAGGGATTCAGAAAAATCCTATCTTTATGTATGAACAAACAACAGAAATAGCTAAATAAAACAAAACAGAAAAGTCATAGAGAGGCCTGTCCCTGGTCTCCGTCTGCTGGCACACCAGTTGCATCTGTGTTAAATCAGGGACAGCTCCCTCTTTGGCATGTTGTGAGTCTCTCAAGACGAAGACTTCTCAGCTTCATCTTTTCACTTATTTGGCATAGAGCCTTTTTCAGTGTAACTAACAAGATGCATGCTTTCCTGAGGTCCCATGCATCTTTCCCGAGTACAAGAGGGTTTGGTGACTTCATGTTTGCAACCCATTTTAGGAAGTTAGTTGTACATATGCTGACCTGTCGGGTGTTAAAATGCTCACCCGAGATTCTGGAACATCAACTTCGGAGCCCTACTGACCTGGATAATAATCACTTCATGAGGAAATGACATTCAAAATACCGCAAAGTATAGCAGTTCTGATTTAGTTTATCTAAGTTACATTATGCCCCATATAAAAAGATAAAGTAGCAACCCAAAGACCGGCCAAAAGTTATCTTGACCAGAACTTCTGGCAAAGATGGAGAAATCCCAAAGGATGAAAAAGGTGAGGTCAAGATAAATAACTTCTTAAATCACCACACTATGACCCTCATGAAATTCAGGACACAGGAGAAGATGCTCTCTGTGGCGATATAAACTAAACGCACTTTGTTTATTTTACAACCTCAGACCCAGGTGTAGGAATCCTTTGCCAGAGAACAAAAGCTGTAGCGACAGCAAGCGCCAGTTGAAACTAACTGGTGATGCACAGTGTGGGTTTGCTGAAAGAGGCTCCACTGTTCTTCAGGGAATGCAGGACCAGGGATTGCTTTAAGAACCATGGGTCATGGGCTGAATGCCGGGTAAAGGCGTGTCGCTGAAAAAAGCTTAGATCACCATGGGGTGAGAACTATCCTGTTACAAAAGAGGGGGGTACGCACCAAGAGAGCTATGTAGACCCACAGTACTTCTCACTCACCCGCAGGCAGTCGTCCTCCATGTGGCTTTCAAAAAAGCCAGCCACACCACATGACATCCATGGTCATGGTAATCAGAAGAAGCGTATCACACGGATAACAGTGGAGGCCAAGGAGAATGAATCAAAGGTGATGCCACCAGAGCAACATTAAGGCATCGCGTTTCCCCCTCCACCAGTGCCAGAAACCGACCATTAAAAAAATCAAATTAGAATGACGTCAATTGGCAGGCCTGTTACCGGGGAGGGAAGCTCACACTATGTTTCTCTTTTCAAACAGCTGAACCTTTGTGAGCAATGGAGAAGCCCATTATGGTTAATAACATAAACCCTGGTAGAGCCTTACAGAAAGGGCCAGGAGCTTAAGTTCAACTATCAGTAAAAACTTGCATTTACACAGAATAATTGGAAATGTATGACTGTACACAGTAGTCTGTGGAACGCACACGACAGTATCCTGATCAGGATCCTAAAAAATACTATAATATAATGCAAAACATCTGTCCTTTTTTCAGGCAACATTTGAATTGTAATTTAAATTGAAACACAGTCTGAAGTATTGTCTTTTGCCGCACAGGAAAGAATGACAATTATGTGAAAGAGAGAAACCGCCTTCCAAAAAAAACTGCTGTAATCTCTTTAGCTTTGTCCATGAGTGCGGTTACAAGGGGGGAAAGGTAAACAAATTCTATGGCTGAAAACAGAATGGACCAATGGGGGATCCATATTCCAAGGACAAGAATAAGCACAGGGGGGTCAGTACTGGGTTAACTAGAGATGGAGGGGGGTCAGCATCCAGATCATGTCCTAAAAAACTAGTACTACTAGTACAGTAATTTTAACAATTTCAGATTTTACAGTCCTATAAAATGGTCTGGAAAAAGTGGAGAAAAACTATAAGGAAAGATAAATATTTCACTAATAGCTTTTTTGGAGAAAATAAATTCATTAATGCAGAAAATAATTAAATAATGCTGAGACTGAAGCTCAAAAAAGAACTATCCTTCTCGATTTTTAGTTTGAAGAAGGTGATGCAGCACCACCTAGTCCCCCCGTAGCAGCATTCCGATCGACTCAAATTGGCACCTCATTCAGTGCTTTCTGCATATAATTCACTGTCCTGTACGTATGTATGTTGTGGTAACAGTGCTGATTTTATTTCATGCATTAGGGACATTGTATGTTTATTATACAATTCAGTCGGTTATAAAAGTGTTACTGTAGTACACAGTGCAGTACTATACATCTCCATAGTAAAACGAAATGTCAGGAGATATTCATGCTAAGACTGGAAGTTCCCCTCAATGGTTGGCACCGTACTCCAAAACGTAGAGTGAGAAAACTGCAAAATAAATTACTCTGACCCACTCAGCAGTGCACACAAATCATAAGCTCTGAGGCCAATACATCAACACACTTCTTTTTCCTGAACCGGAGACAATGATAGAAAGAAAAACAGGTCCTCACTAGTCAATCTTGGAGTGTGTGTCCAAAGATATAGCGCATGTCTCATTCTTTTTCTCTACCTTGCTGTCAATTTATCACTTATGCCCTAAATATCTTGCAGACAAAGAGAACACAATGAAAAGAGGAGAAGTTAGAGCATTCCGCATGCGTTTCGCTGGTTCAAGTGCTTCTGGCTTATTCTGCCATATCACACACACCAAGGCACACGAACCCAAAGCCCTGCCGTTTCGCACACGGCACTCTCTTCACCCCGGTGCTCTGCTCTCTGACATCCCAGCATTACACGCTTGCTCCTGGTTGATATTGTGTGCTGTGAGAGGGCCAGGCAGAGCTGGAAGGCTGCTGGGGGTCTGGCCCATGACAGAGAGCAAGATCACAAAAGTTTCCACAGACAGAGCGCTCATTTTTCCTGCAGCCATTGTTTCAGAACAGGGCCAGCACTGACACTACACATGATGTGGAGGGAGGCAAAAGCCCTCTGTGGCGAAAGGGTTCATGTTTGTTTGGTTGCTGAGGACAACAGGGACCTATCACCTTCTTCCTCGGACAAACCCGGGTACTCAGTTTCCTCCTGGAGGAAAGCAGGGGAGGAAAATCTCCAGAATAACAGCCCATGTATTGTTTGGATAAAAGTACCTGGCTTGGGTCCAAGACCCCTATCTTCCCACTGTTCTCAAGGCAAAATGCTACCCAAAAAAAATGTTAAAAAATGAACAGGCATGGCCAAGTCCTGCTGATGTAGCTGGGTTCAAAAAGAACACATCTAGCAGAAGGCTGTCCTTTCAATACCATGTTACACTCATCTCAAAACACTAGATGTAGATGACTAGAAAACGTGAACTCGTCCCAACATATAAGACAATCTTAATACTTCTATTCTAGCCCCTCCAGCATGTTATCAGTGTGTAGCTCATCCTGTGGAGAGTCCCAGCAAGATCCTTCCTGCCCTGAGTTACACGGAGCCTTAACCAGTTCTCCTACATGACAGAGCCGCACAGTGACCTCTTGTCCTTATGTTTCAGCACCACATGAACCGGTGGTGGAGTAGGGTGGAGGAAAGTGTGATTCCATTACTCTATCGCTCCAATACAGGCAACGCTGCAGGCAGGAGGGAAATAAGAAAAAACACAACAAAAAAGATCACTCTGGCCAGCAGCCACCAAAATCTCACTTTTTCCACAGGGTGCCCCAAACACAATGGAAGTAAGTCAAATCGAGAAAACACAACCAGGTGCTAGGAACATCAGTCATCTCAGCACTCGACCCACATAGATCAATTTGTTAGTAAATTTACAAAAAGCCCACAGATGGTTGCTTTTTGAGTCTTGTCAACATGCTACACTATGAAGCTATAAAGCACAGCTCTACACACTCAGAAAGGATTCCTTACACACCAGCGTTAACCTCTCAAAGTTATCGATTTGAGGTCTCTAGAGTCTTGCTTTGTCAAAACTCAAACCAAGACGTGCTATAACATGGTCTACCATGTGGACCAAGGTCACGCCGATGACACGATGGGCATGAACAAGTATACAGTCAGTTCTGCTGTAATACGTTCTCATTTTATGCCATTTGGACATACCAAAAATATAGGAACATAATTTCCCTAAAGCATTCTTTTGCAAATGTAATTTGGGAATGACAATAATATTCCCAAAATTCAAACTCACGTCACACATTTTTGCATTTCGTGTTTAAATTTGATCTACTACACTACAGTTAAGCACAGATGGCCAAAGTGATGGATGTAAACATGCATTCCGGTTTCCCAAGACTTGGTTGTAATGCTAGAAAAGACACTGTTATAAAGTGCTTTGAATGAAATGCAAGAATAAATCGATACAAACTGCAATTTATTTCCCTGTTTTCATGTATTTCATTTATTTTCAATTCATTATATTTTTTGTACGTTTTGCAGCTAAATCTTCCAATTTAATTTTGGGTATGGTATGAGTGATTTTTTGGAAATGTTTATTGAATTGTATGTGCTCTGCCCCAGTGCTATTTTTTCTTTTGACAATTTTCATTTTTCATAGCATAACATTTCATAGGAACACAACTATTGCATTACAGCCGAACTATACCTTCTGCTCTGTGCTTTTGTTCACAATATTAGGTTCTTCAACATCATCTCTAAGAGCTGAGGGACCAACTGAACTTCTTCTCTACAGCTTTTCGAGTACTCGCCCGAATTTCACCAAAAGGCGTCTCGTGAACTCAAACGTCGAGCCTGTCAGACTCCTGGGGTGCTGTTCTGCAGCCAAAACCACATGGTTTTAGTTCAGAAATAGCAAACAAATCCTCCAAAAATTAGGTACCTCACTGAATGGACGTTTTTTTTTCCCCACATGCAGCCACAAATAAAACAAAGCAAATGAACAAAACAATGGATGGGGCTGGTGGCACTCCGCAATTCCTCAATGGGCTTCTGAGAAGACAACCCAGCACATCGGAACACAACAAGAGTGTTTTATTGCTATTAATTATTTTTTCAAGAAGCTAAAGAGGAAAACACAACACGTGCAAAAAAATGAAAACATTAAAATCTCAAGTACCATTAGAATGAGTAACAGCTGTGTGGAACTTAGATCGCTAACTCCCTACAGTACAATAGTGACGCCTTCGCAGAGCTTCGACCTGGGCGTGTACTACTCTTCTGTCCCATCCCGAACAAGGGGATGCCAGGCCCTACTCCCAGTCCATTTGTTGCTGAATCGACAACAGCAACAGCAAATGCTTGCACAGACATCCCCTGGAGCCCCCACCCCAGTGCCCCCTGTTCCCTGTATTTCCTTGCCAGGCCTGCTGTGATCGACTTGGGTTCAACGGACACACACAATAGGTGATAGAGACAGCCGGAGCAGCTGGACAAACGCTGAGGCTGGAATTTATACCTCACAGACCGTGCCAAGCATCAGTGCCAGTGGCACTGGGGGGAGGGAGGGGCAGAGATACGGACCTTAAAAGACTTTTAAAAAACCAGGTTATTTTTAGTGTGAAGCACATCATAAAGACAACTGGACACAAGCACCTGTAGCCTGTAAAGTTGGCAGACCACCCAGTGCTTTGGTGGCCATCTGCATGTGGGACAGAGTAGAAAGCCCACCATCCAAAATCTGCATAACAGCTTCAACACTTCTGCTGCAAACTGTGGTTGTGCAAACCAAAATGAAATGAACTTAGCATGACTCATATGACATAAGGTGCTATAAATTTCACTTTTGGATGGACAGGGTGTCTTCAAGTGGAGCATCACATCATAAATACCAACTTTGTCTGCAGCTGAATAAGACAGGCTGGAACAAACTAATACGGAGTTTATCCTTAGCAATACTGGATGGAAAGGCGTTTTCCAGCAATGGACTGAAACCCCATTCAGGGTACACCCTGGATACCTTATGCTTACAGGAACGGCTTTGAAGCACTACAAATCCGAATTTAAACAGTTTTTACAGAAAATGGATGGATGGATAGATGAATGAATGGTGTTTTCCTTCTGTGGATTTTTGGATTTTTAACAGGTTCCTAATCACTGAGATAATATCTAATGTCCCCTTCTCCATACAGCAGTTCACAGAACAGTATGGTTGTGCTTTAGAACAATCCAAATATTCTAAAATTCTAGCACAAAAATGACATTCCATCTACCAAGTGATAATTTAGACAACACACAAACTGACAAAGTGAAAACATTCTTCTAATCAAGTCGTACAATGCAGTCATTTCACAATGTCACACAGAGCACACTCTATGGTCTCTGTTTCTAAGTCATAAATGTGATCTAAAGATGCCCGTTGGGAAAGTAAATCTGCAGTTAAACAACCATGTCTGCTTGTGGGCCAGATGTAGCTTCAGAGAACCAGGGGACATTTCACGAAAGGGCAAACAAGAACCCTGGTAACAACCACAAAAAAGAGAAAGGGAAAGTGTTCCTTCCTTCCTCAGGGTTACAGCCAAGAAAGTGTTGCTCTCCGCGACAACTGCTTTAGTGAAATTAAGTGTCATGGGAAAGCAGATAGCTTATAACGTGTTGATCCAAAAGAAAGACACTGAGTTAAGTGTCTGCTAGATAGCTGCTGGACGCCGCTCTTAAAGTATTTATCTTGTTTTGTGGCAAGAGCTATTTTTCCTGTCTGGTTTGTGGAAGGACCTCATCGCTGTTAATGTGGAGTCCAACCCTCAGCTGCTGCCCTGCTGCTTACAGGCGTCTGAGACAAACAATGCAGCGAGTCACTGGTCCCCAGCGTGAAGGAGGCAGACAACCACAACTGTTGGGTGCCTGCGTTCACTCTCCCTCCACAGCACACACACACACACACACACACACACACACACACACACGCACGCACGCGCGCGTGCGCGAGTGGGTGTCCACACGCTCCTCAACGCCTGTCCAAATCATGGCCCCACCCACACAGACACAAAGATCCAGCACACAGGCTGCCTTGTCTGCATTATTCTGCACTTGCATTGGTCAGGGCCGAGACGCCTGATGCTCTCTGTACCAGGAACTAGAGAGGATCATTCAACTGCCCCCACATCCCGTACCCATACACCCACATACCCACATACAGTCAATACCGTGCTCAACAGAATCAAACGTCATAAAGTAAAATAGTTTGGCAGGCCTTGGCATGAGCTCATGCACAGTACCAGCTACTCCTTGTTTGCCAATTGGTACTGATTTCTTTTACTGTAATCTATGCAGCCCAATGTGTAGATTTACACACAGCTTTGGGCTACAGGTTTAGGTTTCCCACGCAGACCAAGTAAAGGTTCTACTGAACTCTTTTCCAAGGCAAGAGAGTCTACTGTGTGGGACAGTGAGAGCAAAATCACACCATCCATAACAGTCTGATGTCATTGATGAGAATAAAACCCACCACCCCCGCTGAGCACGGAGCCCCAGTATATGCAATTTTGCTATATAACGCAGCTATACCTTTCACATCAGCTCCTAGTTTGTCCAATAGACACCCCTCTATAATGCAGAGCCATAATGCAGAGGCAAAACTTTGGCCGCAAGACATTAAGAATTTCAAAGTTCACCGGTCACACGAGTCCTGTAGCATACTGCCTTATGACATAATACTGTGGAGTAAGGTAGCCTGTAAGGGGAGTACTTTGCTAATATCCTTATGGTTTCATGTCTCATCTTTTTTTTCCATGTCTCATCTCATCTGTTTGCAGTGTCTCCATTTTAAGTTTATAAATAAAGTGTGTGTGTGCTGCAATGTGCAGTACAATGCCCTGTGTGTGTTGCAACACATGGTAAAGTTGGTTTAGGGCTTTTCGAACAGGTTGGGAACGCATTATTATTTTCCACCTTTAAAATAATGTAAAATAGAATCCCAGTATAAGAAATTTCAATTTGCACAGCGTTTTCAGGAATATAAAACAGGCTTAACTTATCTAAGTGCAAGAGTGAAATGTGATGGTCCCACAACACAGTCTAGTGAAAGTACAAAACCCAAACTGAGAACAGCACATAGAGCAGCCATGTGCAGGTTCCTGCCTGATGCACGTTGCACACACACGGACACTCACTTTGTTCTCTTGGCTTTGTGGGGACTTCACACTGATCCCCAGCAAAATTTTAAGCAATTTTTAAGCTGACTAAAACTGTGTTTTGCAGTGAGTTTGTTGTCCCTACAATGTACTGGTTTCAAAATTGTTTAATGCAATAAAAAAAAACAAACACACATACAGACACACAAGCACACACACTCACACTCCATACACACATATAAATAAAGTTATCCCCAAAAAAATCCATATATAATCTGTGCCCCCCTAGTTAAGTTCACACTACACAGACATACACACTCATACACACAAAGGCTCTTTTCAGCTCTGGAGGCAGCATATGTGGAATGAAGTATCAAAGGAACCAGAGTAGATGAGTTGACCCAAAGTAGGCAGAAAATCTCTATATACACTTTATGAAGAAAGAGCGTGGAAGGTGTGATTCTCATCAGGTTGAGCTATACGCTGTTCCCACTATGCCAAGAATTATAATCAATGCAGACCACAGATCACACCTTGTATCCACACAGGTGTCAGATGCTATTGGATCCTGTGGCACGATGAGCTGGAAAAGAAACTAATATGTTCTTTCACGATTCATATGCATGTCCAAGTTCGTCCCTTCTGGACATCTAAAAGGGCTGGAAAAAGAACACTCTATATGGTCATTGAAGCAGGTCACTGCAGGAGGCCAAAACTGAAGGAGGCCAAACCCCCATCAACATCATCACTGGGCCAAGAGCAGCTGACTGCACCTGACCATTCCCCCCCTGCACCCCCACTGCTGTCCACACAGCCCTTTCCTCACCACTAACCACAACCAGCCTTTAAACAGTTCTGGCTGGAGGCACCACTCAAACACGTGCCATCCTAAACAGCTCCAGACCTCTCACCCGCACTGCCCAGAACCACAGATTCCCAAACCTCAAGAACCCGTCTGTTAACCTTCCTGTGGTGTGTGTCTGTGTGCACACAGCTGTGATCTCTTTGATTGGTAACAAATTCCAATCTGCTGTTGGAAGCTAGACCAAAAGAAGACCCAAACAGCTGGCCAAGAAGTTGTGATGACCATCTACACCTCTGTCTGGCAGAGTTCCCATAGGGCTAAACAAAACACAATGCAGGTGAGTGACTTGGAGGTTTGCTGGTAAAAACCAAGTTTTACCAGAAACAACCAGAAGAATTGCCACAGAAAGACACCCACCCAAATGCCTTACAAATGCCAACTGTCATCAGTAATGACCATGTATGACAAACAGCTTTAATGTATCAGTCTTCATGGCAGTTCTAAGTTACATCTGCCAGATGAGAACAACCTCTCTGTGCAGCCTCTCCCTGTCTTACTCAGCTGAAGACAAAGCTGTGAACTTGACCTTTGGCCCCTGCCGCCACGCTCATCAGAATGCTGCCACATTCCGCCACCATGAAGTCTCGTCATACCACAGCAGGGTGGTGTGGATCCCTGTTGTGGTTACGTGGGTCCTCCGGGGCTCCACACCACCCGCAGCTCCCCACAAGCAAACCACCAAATTAGTGGCTCTTCACAAAAAGACAAAGCTGGCAAATCCACAGCCAAGAAGGATGTTTCAAAACTTCATCAAGAGCAGAAATAAGCCATTCTTTTCCCAGATGCATTAAAAACCATTCTCCTTTACTGGATATGACCTCATAGGTGTTGATGAAGAAGGAAATTTTAAAAAACAGCCATTCACAGGCTGCAAAGTGCTTGTAATTCCCTCTTTGAGAAGTTCCAAAAGATCAAGCACATCAGGACAAGAGCGGTTGAAAAGGGCACTTGGACAGTCAAATGCAGAGAATGTGCAGATATTTTAAACATTTTCTATGGATTAGCCAGCTGGTCTTAGATGTGGCCTTCAGTGAGGCCCCAAAGGCTCTCCCCAGCAGAGCCATTACCTCCGCCTAATTCCATATGAAGGACAAGATAGTTGCTCAACATGCATGAAAACAAATTTTCTCAGTGTATCCATGATTTCAATTGTTTGAACAGAAAACAAAGAAACCGCAATTTTCCACCCACCAAGAGAGGCTCCAGGCATAGACAAGAGGTTGTGTGGCAGTCCTTAGTACACCCTCCCACAGGAGAATCCAACAGGTTGACTCAAAAAGGACAACAAAAAAGCAACAAGTAGACAATGAAACACACTTGTTCTTATTTTTTCCTGGTTTCTTTCTTCTCTGTAAACTAGACACCAGGCTCTGGATATATTTTTCAAATGTATGTATTCTAAACTGCAATGAACTGACATCCCATTCAAGGGGTCAGTTCATACCCTGGTGAAAAGTGCTTCCAGGATAGACTCCATCGTGACCCTGACCAAGATAAGCAATTAATAATATAATAACATGTGTACAATGGGTGAATAAATGTATTTTAAAAAGCATAACTAAGGGGACAGTGGCAGCAGTTTCGTTAACATAAAGTGTTGATTTGTCTTGATATTCTGCAAGTTGACACGAGACCCAGTCACAGCATCACACACACCGATGATCCAATCCATAATGAGCCATGTGGCAAGTCACTTACTGAGCGAGGATTAACCTTCACCAAGTCATTCACCTTTACAAAGACCATACTTTGAAACAGTAAACAACATTCTCCCAAAGACTTGCTGCCTTGTTGAAAGTTAATTTCATCCTTGCAGCGATATTCACTGCCTCGTTGCCCATGGCCTGAGCAGATAGCTTTATTGCATTTTGTAGAAACACAAGCTGGGGTCTGAAATTCAGCACAAACAGCTGCAGCTGAAAAAAGGTTTAACCTACCACAGCTGGGTCTCTGGAAATTCAATAAGTGTACTACACCTTCGGGCTTTACATATATTACCTCAGCAGAAGTGGTTGTACTGACCTTAAAAAAGCAGGTTTGCCGCAAACCCTTGAAGCACATTTTTCTATACCAGATATATGGTGCTCAGCTCCACAGCAAATTGTTCCAAGTTCACTGATATAAAAAGCAGAAGAATGCATTAATAAGAAGAGCTAAAAACGAATATTTTACAAAACTGTGCAAAGTAATAAACTTTCAACAGAACTAACCACTTTTTGTATGTCTGTATTTGTCTGCGTTACATATTGGAAACCCTCTGCAAAATTTTTGTGCTTCAACAGCTGCATCTTCATATCCTTGTATACCTGGTGAAACAGTGTGGTGAACAACAATCACTGGAAATAAAGCATTTTATAGCAGAAGCACATTTCGATATAGAAATTGCTCCTGGCACACGCGCTCAAATCCTCAGCACTGCAGAAGCAGCTGAAGACGACCCTCAGCGGACAGACATCAGTGCAGCATGAGGTCAGAAATGTTTAAGGGTCACACGGGGTGGCTCTTAAGACAAGGTGTGTGACACTTCGGGAAGCCTCGAGACACAAGGTCAGCACGTGGGAAATTTACTGAACATCATTCCCTTTGCATTACTGAAATGTCTTAAATTGTACAATTACTGATCATTTGTGCATTTGCATAGGTGCGGTGAGTTGTATGGTGAGAGAACCAAGGACAACTGTCCTCAGGGGCTGACAATTGGCTCTGAATGTGGATCTTTGGTAAAAACATCAAATGTATATGTTGTTTAGGTAGTTACTGGAGTAATAGTGGTAAATCTACACCCTACATGCTGGTTGGGTAGGAAATGGGGGGGCTGGGAGAGAACTTGTGTTGGACATTCTAGAACATTCCTCTGAGCTGAGGTGACTGGCTCTAACACATGGTAACAATTAGAGACACTGTTGTACAGAGGAACAGAGACAGTATAAGCGAGACAGAGAGAATGAGGGAGCGAGAAAGAGAGAGAGAGAAAGAGAGAGAGAAAGCTCTGCCACTTCCTTCACCTCCCCCAGGAAAGAGAGAACAGCTGTGTGCCCGCAGCCAAGGGGGTCTGTCCTCAAAAATGAGAAACACATTCCCTGGCCTTCAAGAGCTAAACACCCACTCAGTCGTCCATTCTGCACCGCCTCCTGCCTGCAGCAAATGACCCTTTTCTCCTGTGGGAGATCAGCAGGGAGGATGATCTAAAAGAGGAAGGACCTCCAGAGGCTCAAGAACCACCAGTGACATTAGACACACGTGCAGAACATGGGTTAGCATATAGCAAGGCACTGAAGGTCTGCAGTCAACCAGGTGCTGCTGCTAAAGTGGCGTAGGGTCAATGTTGATTCTTGTTGACCACATAGATAGACTCTTCCCCACTTGTGTTCTCAGAACTGAAAGGGCACACCTGCATTGTAAAGCCAATGAAATAGCTTCTTAGCCTGAGGTGAGCTTTCAGTTCCTAGTCATTACCAAAAGTTCTACACTTCTTTTTGGCATTTATGGTCAATATAATTCCTCAGTTACCTGAAATGACACCAGTTGTCTCAAATCTTGTATCTTGCATGCTTTTTGTTATTTATGACAGCCTTGCCCCTTCATTTCCTACTGCTGGCCAGATCTGACTAGACAGGCTACAGATGTAGAACATTTGAATAAAACACATAGCATTCAAAAAACCTGGCGATCATTAATTTAATGAGCTCAGATGCCTAGTGTGGTGGATATCAGATGAAAGAAGCCATATTTATGGTAGATTAAAGTTTTAAATGGGTCACATTTAGCTGGAACACAACCTGAGGGCTAAACTAGATTGCTCCAGTTGTAGAAAGGGATAAAAAGAAGTCCTATCAACTAAGCAAGAAATTGGAAGTAATAACTGAAAGAGAAGATGATTCATCAAGCTGGAACATGGAGCTCCTTTTAATGACACTCACAACCACCTGACAGCTCTGTTCAATTGCACAACTACCTGCAATTATGGAACAGGCCTATGATATGATATATACATATATCCAATGATATATCATTGTATATCATATCCTTGTGGGCACATCTACGTGCACAAGTGGTTAAAAGAGAGAGAGCAAAAGAAAGAGAGAACACAGGGCCTCCCCGAGTTTACCAGGCTCTCAGGACAGGCAGGTGATGTCAAACATGACAGCTACACGCTACACGACTGTTAATACAAGATCAATGGCTCTGCTGTAAGAGAACACTCCACACTGGCCACTGAAAACTCCCATTTGCCCTCCCCACTGTCTGAGCTCGCACCCCCATACCCTCCTCACCACCAAACCTCAACCTCTCTTCTGCACTGGATCGTCTGCTATTTTAAGCACCTGTCACTGGAGAGAGACCAGAGCCCATGGTGCAGTTGTTCTTCCATCAATCACTCATTCAAAAGCCCAGGGGAAGTGTGCCCCCCCATCAGCTGTCGGCCCCCTGGGCCCAGACACCTCTGACTCAAACCATGCCCCCCAGCCCCCAAAACAGGAGAAACAGAAGGGGGGACATGCTTAAACGTGAGTCACTGGCAACCTGGAGAGTGCCCCATGTATGTGTTTGTGTGTTTCTCTGTGTGTGTGTGTGTGTGTGTGTGTGTGTGTGTGTGTGTGTGTGTGTGGGGACATGTGATTGTCATTTAATACAGGAATACGAATGGGGGCATATTTCCTGGAGGCTACCCAACCCAGGAGTAGCACAGTCGCAGTGGTCGTGCTCCCAAGACTCACTTCCTGGATGGGCTGTGGTCCAGGGGAGCAGGCACTGGGGGTGGAGGTTTTCCAGGACTCATGACACCCGACACTAACTCTCACATTGAGAAATCCATGGCGGCTCACCTTCTAGAAAGATCTATCGCATATGCAAAGTCATGGCGGGTTCATTTTCGTGTGCACTGTCTGCTGGCCTGTTTCTCCTGAGTTATGTTATGAGTTCATACAGCTGATATGAATCCACGTTTAATAACTTGTATCAATTTCACTAGGATGCCAGACCTCTAATCTCTGTCCTATGGGACAACAAGTATGAGTTCAAGAAGACGGTGGAGAACCGTGACCCTACACCTCTTTCCAGCGGACAACCCTGTCCACATCTCCTCACCCTCCCATGAATCTTACACACCCTGTTCATTAGAGTGGCCCTGCTGAATTTCAAGCTGTCCAAAACACTGTTTCGGAATATGGCAAATTCTTGCAGGCACATACTTTCCTTGGCAATCTCACATGACCTCAGGTTGAACTTAACCATTCACGCTTCCACTTGGGTGCTTCGGCCACTCTGAAATCTCACCTCGGTAAAAAGCCACACTGAGCTCAGCTTTCACAAAGCAAGTCACTGTCCCGGTCCGTCATTTTAGACTGTGGGGTTTTCAGGACTCGGCTTGAAAAATTACACATTGCACAATTGTGACACACAGTGCGGGATGCACTTGGAGAAGGAATAAAGTAGGAATAAAGTCTGTTGTATCAAAAACTTTGGCAAACGGAAAAATTACTAACTCTAGATTTGTGGCTTTGTTCAGAGCAAGCGTGCATTTACTGTAATGGAGAATATGATTAATCTAAGTTTTATCTTTAAAACAATAGCTTTTCCTGGTTAACTTCACCCTGTGAGGCAGACTCCTCTCCACCTGCCAGAATAAATAGTAAATCAATCTAAATAGGAAAGTGCATATTCATCACATGTGAATATACTGTACATACATGTGAACAGTAGACATTGCTATCGTGTAAATGTTTTAAAACTTTGAAAAATGCCACTTTTGTGCCTGTATTCATTTTCGTGGAAGAAACATAAGGCAGATAATCTGTAGAATTATCGCTGATTTCATTTGCTGCCAGTCGCCGAGGTCTTCAAATATAAATGGGGCTCTTAATAACCAGCAAAAAACTCAAATACACAGAGATCAGTTGCTACTGAACAAACATTTTGTAACAAACATTTGAATTAAGACAAAAATTAAAAACTAAAGCTGGCTGACGACCAAACATCTCCAAAACTCCAGTCCAGTAGGACTATGCAAAAGTGTTTTTTTGTTTTTTTCATGTGGCCTCTAGTTCATTTACATTTTTTCATTTAGCTGAAACTTTTCTTCAAAGTGACCCACGATGTTAAGCCACTAACACTAATTCACCCGATGATACAGGAGTTTAAGGTACTCCAACAAGCAGTGGGAAACAGACCAGCTCGGACTGTTAAAGCCCAAACCTCAGTGTTTCTCCTTTTGTGTGTAGTGATGGGAGGTAAATCCTTCCTGATTTCTTCGGGCTTTCAAGCACACAATGGGTGCATTCAGACACACACTGGTGATGTGAGTGACCATATCGCCCCATCTGGAGGGTGACCAACAAAGAGAGGAGACACAGCTCAACTCCTTCAAGGGCAGTTTCACCACAGGGACTGTAATAAAGAGATGATGTTGGCAGGACTGTTGCCAGTAAAGAAGGATAAAAGCTGTTTTATAGAGTTTTAAAAGTAAAAACCTGAGTCAAAACACCGTATAAAAACAAAAGTTGTGAGAAACACCACCTGTGGCACCTATTGTGACTAACAGCTTCATTCTCTCTACTAAAACCATCATTCAGCAACACATTTATCATGTTTTTTTAATAATGCCTTAAAATGTCTAAAAACAGTTTTTAAAAAATCTTAATAGTAATTTATGCAAAAATGTTTTATAAAACCACAACTGAACTGAGAGGTGAGTTCATTTGATAATATAAAGACGAACACTTCAGAAGTCCTTGTGTCTTTAATAACTTTGATGTCTTCGGTCTATAGTGTTGTGTTCAATATCTGTTTAAAAGCGTACAAAACACGTACTGTCGTCGCGTAAATAACTGTTTTACTCCAACTGTACATCACTGACTTCTTTTACTTCTTACTGCTTTCTGTCGCCAGACCCAGTCGTTCAAACGTCAAATTTCTCCTGGTTTCCCTGCCCACCCGTTCAAAGCGACCCGTAACGTCCATGTTTAATGTGCAAAGAGGCAACAGCGGGGATTTAAGCCCATGACAGCCTGGTCGCCTGACTCCACCCACACTACCTGGCACTACTGACCCGCAAACGACATTTTTCTCCTTCAAAATCACTCCAAACGAGCGCCAAACACAAACATTTACACTCCGCTCCAGCAAAGAAACTGGTTTAAAAGTCCCTCTTTGTGAGGACTGTGCAGAATATTGGCGAAGTTGTTTAGAAGTTAATATCTTGAGATGAGCGGGACTTGTTCGTATGCAACACACACACTCACGCGGCTGCACTGTGTATTAGTCTCCGGGTGAACTAGAACTCTGTTGACCCCCATCGCGGTACCATCACACTCCTGAGAACTTCACTACCACCAGATCAACACACACACACACACACACACACACACAAGTGTCAACCTCCCTCCGCGCCGTCACGTACCTATGGACACGAGCTTGATGTGCTCTCGGTCCAGGAACTCGAGCGCCACCGACACGTTCTCCAGCTTCATCTGCCTGAAGTTGGGTCTCGCGTGGTACTTTCTGTACATCTTCTTCTGGCTCAGCACCTCGAGCAGCCCGATCAGTTTGAGCCCGTCGCTCAGATCCTTCTGTAGGTCGTTGATCCTCTTGTTGATGCACTTAAGGTGCTCGTTGCACCACCTGGTGAAGGTGTTCTGCTGGATCTTCTTCCAGGGCGCATCTTCGGCGAGGTCCTTCTCCGTGGCGGGCATCTCCTCCTCGGGCTCCTCTCCGTTGTCCGTGCCCTGGTAGTACTGCTGCTGCTGCTGCTGCTGCTGGTCGTAGTACGAGTTGCTGCTCATCATGTTTTCTGCTCTCCGTGCCGCCCTTTTTTATACCGAGGCCAGTGTGAGGAACTCGCCGCACGCGGGGAAGCGCAGCGCAGCGCGAGGGGGAAAAAAAACAAAACACAAAAAAAAGTTTTCCTGGGTAGTGCCAGGCGCGCGCGCGCGCTCGTCGCCACGAGACCGAAACTTTGGGGTGAAAAAAGGGTAAAAAAAAAAAAAAAATAGAACAATATGGTTCTTCTCCAATCTGCTCGTTAAACCGGAGCGGGGGTTGTCCAAGTTACACTTATGTCAGGAGAATAATGAATTAAAGAATCCGCGTTTTCCTCTCCGGTCCCCGGCTATTTTTAATTGTCGCTCTCGTGCGAAATTCGCCAGCTGCGCGCGAACAGACACTTTGGCCCGGAGCGAGAATGTACAGTTCGCTTTGTGTGTTTTATAAAAGTAAAGCGTCACCGACGAATGGAGGGGGTGACAGAGACGAGAGTCGAGTGGCTTTCTTAGCGATCGTGTGTCTCAATGAGCCCAAGGCTGGACAAGGCGGTTTTAAAAAGAGCCCGGAGCCCCGCGGGCCACGTCAGAGCCATGGAGTGCGAGGAATGCCCGCGCCATGACCATATACAACGAAAGGATGAGTATTTCTCTAATCCCACGGAGATAAAAGTGCGCCACGGCATTGGGCGCTAAGGATAGCGGGGACGCCCATTGGCTGGGGGTCCGAGGCGCCGCGGCCGCCGCCAGCACTTTATTTTTAGGCGCGCCAAATGGGGCTTGGGGGGCCGGAGACTTTGCGCTCCTTTCCGGCGGAGAGAGTAGCGACTGGTCGGCCTCCTGAGCGCTTAACAATTGGGCCAGGAAAAGAAAGTGACGTGAGACTCCTATGCGTCGTCACCTCAGTTATGCTTTAACTCAAAATTAAAACCAATAGTGGAAAACATGTTTATTCTGTGGGGTTTGCTTAGCAGGGGGTCGTGTATTAATCATCCTTAGCGAGGCCTGTGTGTTGGAGGTCAGGTTGGCTGTGAGGTCACACCTCGGATTTATTAAACTATGACGTGAGAGCGATGCACGAGGCCCATAGCTATGTGTCGCCTCACGCTGAAGAATGTCTTCCCAATAAACAAACCCGGGCCGATGAACACGGGCCCCTCGCGTGCTCCTACCTCAGCCCTCGGCCATTTCGGGGGCACGGAGGCTGCCCGAATGACGGCGGCCGCTGATCACTTCCAGCTCCAATGTGAAGTTTTAGTCACAGATTAGCTTAGCAATAGTTCCGCTTTAAAAACCAGGTTTGGCTGTGAACAGAGCTGAACCGCAGGAGCTTGTGTTACAGACCAAAGTCGAAAAAGCTGAGCTGGGCTGATAAGAGAAGATAAGATACAGAAGTGTGAGTAAGGAACCCCAGTGTCCAGTTTTTTCACAGCCGTGTCTTTGAATGAAGTGTAAATTCTTTCCTTTGGACTTATTTTGTCCACTCTGCCAAGTGTAAAGCATACAGGTGAATATGACAGAACACAAACACCACAAGTTTTACATTTGTTTATTTATTCAGCTGACCATTCTCTCCAAAGTGAATTACTGTGATTTTTACATTTATACAGCTGGGTATTTTTCACTGCATGTCAAACTACAGCAGGAGGTAGGATCCAAATCCCTTAGGCCCACAAGCGCTGTCTCAAACTGCTGCTCCAACAGTTTGGTCACCCGGACTTGTTTACAGTATTTAGCCGGATGTGCAGGAATTATTTTATTTTACGGTTCATTAAGTTGGTATGAAGAATAATGGGCGACCACGGGGAGTTGAGTTATTTTTGGTTGTATTTTGTGCTGACTTCCTCAGGGCATTATGGGTATGAAGCACATTGGTGAAATGACTCGGCACCGTTAGGCCTATGCCGCTGCCGTCTTATCTGTGAGGGTTTGCTCAGGTGTCCTGGCTTGGAAAACTGATTTATTAATGGCCTTGGACATTTTCTAAACACGGATTTCAGTCTGTTCCCAATTAATATTTATATAATTAAAGTACAGCACTATTGAAATATCTTCTTAAATCAGTAAAGGAGTTAACCAGAGCTTAAAAATGTCTTCTTCTTCACTGCTATGCCAGACATATTGCTATGATAATGGATATAAACTGTAAATTGAAGAAAAGTAAAGCCATGCAGTGCTGAATGCATTTAGTTAGAGGTGTCTGTACATCTTTAAAGCATTGCAAAACATTTCTTTGTGGTCAGGCAGATAGTGAGATCACCAATGAGTTGTTTTCAGCAAGGGAAGCAGGGGTAGAGAGGGAGACCCCCTGAGTCAGGGGATCTCACCACAGGAAGCTCATGCAGGTCCAGAACAGCATCTGAGTCTCATCCATATGGTTTCCTCAGAGTCAGTGACATCAGGTCCTCATCCTGGCTCATGTGGAGGGGGTGGTCATCGCATGATCGATGAGCTGACATGATCCAGATCCTGCAGCGCTTCTCTCCACGCTGAGCCCACTACAACCAGCTCTCTGAGGTAACTATTTACAGAAGAGAACTCATTTCCTGCTATTTATAGGAAATTGCTTTGGATGTGTAAATGTAAACTGATACAACTTAATGAACTAGCAGGACTAAATTAGCTACTGTAGAAATGGCACAAAAAGGCCACTTGCTGACCCTCATTTAGAGTGTCTAACACGTTTTCTTTATTTATCATATGCTACTAGTAACATAGTCATGGCTGTGAAAATAACGTTTCATCTGAAGCTCCTGTTCAGTGGAAATGACAGAAAATGCTGAGTGTCTCTAAATCCATCGGTCTGCTGTGACATGTGTTCTGAGATTTATGCAAAATATGAGACATGCATAAGTGTAAAATATTTTGTTTAAATGTAGCAATAGTGGAAATTAATGTGGCTTTACTTCATTCTTGGGTTATTTTCCTTAAATAAGATGTTGGGTACAAAAACTAGAAAAACCTTACCTAACTTTAAATTTAGATCCACTTTGTAGTTTGAGGTTACTGTCGTAATAATAAGTGGAAGAATAGAGCACGAGATTTTTACATTAACACCTGGATACCTGTATCACGGTATCCAGGTGTAATTGGTTAGTAGAAATGGCTTTTTCATTACTGGGAGAGATTGTTTATGCACCAAAAGCATTTTTAAAAAGAAAATGTTTAGTATATTTTGAAGAAGAGCTATTGTTCATTTATTTTTCATGCTGCTGCTCAATTTCACAGATTGCAGTCAACAACTGATCATAAAATACCTCAGTAAATGTCACCATCTGTAGCTCAGAATCTTCTCACCAATAAATCCTTATAATTCAATATTCCACCATTGTCAAATAAGCAGAAGACCTCTAAGCCCTGAATTCACAAGAGAGACACGACTCAGAGTGGAGATACAGTAAGGATAAATATTTTATTTCTTCAAATCTCGTACAAAATATACAGCCTGTTTACCAAAATACTCACAATTCTGTTGAAAACAACAAAGCCCATCAGAAAAAAGCAAAGTAACTTCATTCAGGATTTTTCTTTTTTACAAACATATTAGAAAACACTTCACTGTACATTTCTTTTACTATGTTACAGAGACAGACAGACACAGGGTTAAGCTTTCCTTACATCTAAATATGCGCAAAAAGTGGCCCAGTCGGGAAAACTAACCACTAAATGTAGCCCCTTCCTTTTTGTCAATTTACATTAAGTGAGACCACGATGAAGCGACGAAGTCAAGCATGCATCGTCATCGTCATCGTCACCTTAGAAGCAGAGACCAGAGGACATCATTGTTGACTGAGCTGGATGCAGTTAAGACCTCCTAAATCTTGTGCTATGAATTTTTTAGTTAATAATAACAGCCTGATAAGCTTATCCTAAAACGGTCCTGACTTAGTTTTGGGTGTATGCACAAATAATAGCACAACTAAAAATATTGTTATACACGTTTGACTTACGATAAAGCAAAACAAGGCAGACTACAGAACTGACGTCTTTTTTTCATAACAAGAAAGGTTACAATAATTAGAATCTAAGCATGTCTAAAAATTGGGGAATAATTAGATCAATCAACACATTTATACTTTGAGAGAATGAATTTGATGGTATTGCTCTATCGATGTTGGGATTTGTGGAAGAGCGGAAATATTCATGCAGTTCCACCAACTACAGGTCAGACGCTTCAGCTACAGGGACTAAATCTATAACTCACTGCATGCAAAATCCATCATCTACTGACGCTAACATGCACAAAATCACTGTGGCTAAATGTTCCTTGTTCTCTTAGTTAAGCAATGTATATATTACAAATAAAATCTCACCACTACAGTAATAGACTAGTTTTACACATTTTATTTGAAAACATTTCCTCTCTAAGCTATTTCATATCAACACACCAGTCATTGTAAAGTACAGTCACTACTGATGATGCATTATTTTGAATTCTCTTTTCTAACCATTATAGTTATCAGTTTACTTTTGTACTATGTACAATACATACATTACAAAATACCATATTGAAATAAAGTTTAATTGTTTTTCTTTTCTTTTTCTACATGTAACATGCTCTGGTCTTTCACCGAAACGTAACATAGTCAGCCAGTTTTCCAGATACTGAGTAAGACAAGTCCTAGACAATGTAGACAGTGTCCAGACTTAAACTCTATCCAGAAAACTGACCAATATTCATATCTTTTATTGACCAATGGTGAAAATACTGGTTTCATGTTTTTGTGTGATACCGGAAGACATCACTCACTTCCTGTTGCAAAATTATCCACAAAATTCACGATTCCAATTACATTGTTTCAGTTCGTCTATTGATAAACATAACAACGCTGATTTTAATGTATGACGTCATATGTTTTGTCCTTTTCAACATGTTGATGTTTGAAAAGCCATTATCAGAAAATTAGAAACGTTATGGTTGTTCACATTCTACTGGGTCTACATCTGTCTATATCCAAAAATATTAGTCTCTAATTTCACATAATACAAATCTAAAAAGATAGTACAAAACTCAGCACAATTGTTTTACACACACAGATTAGCAGACTTTTCAGTGTGGACAAAAAAGCTGTCAAGAAACAAGAAAACTGTCACATTCACAAGTCATTACTAGAAAACAAGAGATAAGTTTTGATAAATACTTTGTCCAAACCAGCAGTTATCTGTTCTTTTCCTTACTGGTGATATCCATTCACCAGTATGTTTTCCAAAATAACATGTCATAGCATTCTAGTAGCATTCAGAGTAGTTATTAAACATTATGTGACAAGAATGCTTTTGGGCAGCTTAGCTGGTTTGTACACACTATTTTTCCAATAGTCGACAAGTCAGAAACCATTTGAAAGCTAGATGTGTGAGTATAAGTGCCAGAATATAAAAGTATATCACTGTATCCTGGTCAAGGTCGTGGCAGTCCAGTGCCTATCCCGAAATCATAGGCCCCTAGGCTGTGAAACTACACCCTGGATGGGACGCCACGCCAGTGCAGTAAACACTTTTATAAATACTCGGTTCTAGCTAGGCCTTTATTTCTGTCCAGTGCACTGACAGCAGTCACAGTATGTGGCTGGTTCAGCTGGTCTCTCTCATTAGATGTCACCTGCAGATATCTACATATTCGAGGAATTTTGTCCATTAATTTCACACAGCATATGAATCACAGCACCTCCAGCGTTTACGCGTGAGCCAAAGGCAAATATGAAATGACATGTCTTACTTTTCAGATAATTAAGATTGTAAGGACTTGCACTTCTCAGTCCAGCCCAGCCTTAAAAAAACAGTTGACCTGCATGGACGTGTTTAACTATTTATAATTAATGTGGACAGTCACGTACAATATAAGTGGAACAAAACAGTGCCAATATTCTAATGTAAAATTTCACCACTAGAAAAGCTGTTGTGTAAATTTCTCACAATGTTCTATGACAAAGAAGAACAATCTGTGTAGGAATAAACAACATCTTTTGTACAAACCATACCAAAAACACAAAAAGTACAGATCATAGTAAGAATTAAAAAACAAAGAAAATTTGTGCATTTCTAACCTTGAGTTGATGCTATTATAGCAGCCCCTGCATTGTCAGACTTAACATGTTTAGAATTTCAAAATGTGTTCTTTCAGCACAAGTATCTCCAACACACCGGAGTGCTTGTCATCAATAGTGTATGCATGCAGATTACATACAGTGCGTCTATTTACAAAAATATCGCTCTTTTATCCGTTCAATAAATATCAATGCTGCATTCTCACCCAGTGAAACACATTCGGACCTGGGGGTTAATTTATTAGTAAAAAAATATACTTTCGAATCATTACCTTACTTTACCTAATCAAAAGGAGGCAGAAAAATGTTATAATGAAGGTGAAATATTGGTGTGCATTGACAGTTGTGCTGGAACTAGTTTGAATTTAGGGAATCTCTTGGATTTTGAAAGCTGCAGAGTTCTACAACATTCCGCATACAGAAAACTGTACTGCTGACCAATTATTTTGAAAAGGAAATCTTTAATTGCTAAAAAATGGAAGATTCAGTTCAACAAACAAAACTTAAAATTGAAGTGTATCTGAAGCTGTGCACTTTTTGAATTTATTTAGAGAATATTTAACAGCACATCTGTTTAACTACACACTGGTGGCTGAAATAACTGCCGAGGGGTGGAGTTATTTTGTGGGAAGGAGATAAAATGATACAACTAGAAACAAGCACAGACCCCCAATAGAAACCAATAATACCAATCACCTATTTTGAAAAAGGAAAATAGAAAATTAATTATGTGACCACAAGATGGTTTCCTGAAAAGCAGACAAGTATTTTTTCCTCTCGGTCACTTTTTCCAAACCAAACCTCAGTAACACAACAGTAAGCAGTCCGTGGTACGAAACTTTCACTTTCACCCTAGGACAAATACTCAGGCAAATACAAAATGCCTCAGTAATGTGTTCTTTGTGACACGTGCGGAGTGTGTGTTCTCTATTGCGACCAGCCAAAGAGCTTCCCATCCCTCAAAGGCTTTGTGCCCTGAAAATGATGGTTGTACCAGTCAAATGCAAATGTGTAGAAGAGCAATGCAGAAGACAGTTGAGATATTTCCCAACACACTGCTGCACAGTTCCCACTTTTCTCCCAACTGCGCTACACATTTCTTTCTATGCTGACACCCAAATTAGTAAAACAAAAAAAATCTAATTTACTCATGGAACACAGGAGATGTTCTGATGTCTCTCCTTATTGGTCAAATATGCAGGGCAGTGTGAGGGCAATAGTGCTGCTGTAACTGTGGAACAGAGTGAGGCATGAAGAGCAGGGGCTGGACACAAGCCCATGGGATGACTGGCAGAAACCGGTGTGCAACTGACTGAGACGACTTGGGAAATGGCCCAAGACAGAGTATATGTGTCCTGTGGCATCGTGTTGGCATCACTAAATGTGTAGATTGCTAGATTTGCGTAGACCTTTAGATTTTTGTAGATTGCTAGATGTGTGTAGACCTCAAGATTTGGGTAGACTGATAGATGTGCGTAGACCTTTAGATGTTAGTAGAACTCTAAATGTGTGTAAACTGCTAGATGTGGGTAGACCTTTAGATTTTTGTAAAACTATATATCTGTAGACCTCTAGATATGTGTAGACTGATAGATGTGTGTAGACCTTTAGATGTGTGTAGATCTTTAAATGTTTGTAGACCTCTAGATTTGTGTAGACCACTAGATGTAGCTAGACAACTAGTTGTCTGAAGACTGTTAAATGTGTGTAGGCTATGTTTGCTCCCTTGGACTTTACCCTGTGTAGCCCAGCCAGGGACACAGTCTCTACAGCAACTGTGCTCTACTGCATACACCTACATGGTCGCAAGCCAACACATGGCTTCAAAGAGGAGAACTTAGCCAAAAGCAAGTACATCAGAACCAACATTCTTCATAATATCCTGGAGAAATATTTACACAAATAAGTCTTTCTTTTAAAAATAAGTTGTACAGAGCATGCTGTAAGAGATTTATAAATAAATGTGAATAAAATTGCAGTTTTTCTCAAAGTAGCAGAGAAAAATAAAACATGACATTCATAGATTGTCATTAGATAAGATACTGATAAAATTAGAAGTGGCCCAAAAAAAGTAATACAATTATACAATAGTTATAGAATATAGGAGGAAAAAACACATGATGAGAGTCTGAGCAGTTTCCCCTAGTGATGCGCTTTGTTTTGACTTGGCAAGCTTTTGTCTTCGCGAATGCCTTTTTTTAAACCCTGGTTTATTTCTTGATTATATAATATCTTTAGTTGCTTTTTGATTTTTTAAATTCTTTTGCAAAACTTAGCCTGCATAAATAAACCTACACACATCCCTTTGTTTGAACAAAATTTAGACTGTCCTCAGTTAATGTTCTACACAATGCCAAATAAATGATGAAGTTAATAAATAAGTGTGGACAGGAACACTGTGTCACGCAGAATGCAGACGACAAACGTGCCCCCCCCTCTGCTGGCTGATGCTGTTTAACACTTTGGCGCCAGTTTTTCTGACAGGCAATGTTGAAATATCTGCAGAGTCGGAGGAAAAGCAGATGGGTGCAATTGCCGAGTGTGTACAGAGCTTTGGAGGGAAACGGCCACCTTTTCCCTTACACTGGTCCATATCTCCCACGGAATCCTGTGCCTGGACTCTTTGCTTAGAATGCTTTGGCTGTCCTGGACCCCCCCCCCAACCAGACAGCAGTCACTTCAAGCCTCTGAACTTTTTTTACCCAGAGCTTCTCCTTATTCCATCATGCTTGGAACCCTGGGGGGGGGTCACTGGCCTGTCTTGGTTCCTGTTGAAAATGGAGTCTGAGATGGCCCTCCTCAACTGAGCGGGATAAAGCAGGGGATGCGGTAGGGTGGGAGGGCCTCAAAGGGAATGATGACTGGGGAACTCGAGGGGGGAGGCATACCGATGCAGTGGTGTGGCCACGACTATCAAGGTCCTCAGGAGAAAGCCCTGGACAAGCTGGGGACAATCAGCAGTACTGCTGCTGCCACAGCAACCATCAGCATTGGGTTCCATCCTCCCTCGCTTCCCTGAAGGTGGCAGGAGGAGAACAGAGAGGTCACTTCCACACACACACACACACACACACACACACACACACACACATACACACAACACACGCACTTCACAGGGTTGCCAGAAACACATTTACTCTTCTGCAGTCAGATTCCACGATACTTTCACCCAGATTGACACCAGAGTGCAGGACTTGATCCTCAATGCTTAATGCTACAGCTGATACCTCAAGTGTTAGTACACCCCCACACACATACATGCATACACACACATTTGTGCAAATATCCATTAACAGTCATATACATGCACGTTCTCACATGCACACAACAAACTCACACACCCACAAATACACTTGTTTAAAATATTCAAGGTCCTCTGCACAGGGGTTTTGAAACACTATACTATGCTGATGGACCAAGAGTGAGATTTCACAGTTGCTGTATTACAGTATAAACCTTGTGTCCCTTTGTCACCTTAAAGTCTTCTCTGGGAGTGTCTGTGGATGAGCTCTGACAGCTGATCATTCCAAAGGCAAGCTGAATTCCATTTGTTCAAATTCCAGACCTGTGGTATATCTGAAGTTTCTTCTTCTAGCTAAGGGCAAGTTCAGAAGTTCACACACATTTTAATTGATATACCATGATTTGAGATGACCACTTTCCTAGAGCTTTTCAGGTGAGGTACCTTGCTGGAGGACAAAACCATGGGACACGTCACACAAAGCCTTAAGTTAAATTCTCACACCTGAAGCCGTGTTCAAGATATACAACCTTTTTGCAAACATTTAGGGTTTCTGCTGGGGTGAAAGAGTTAAACCCAGCTCTTCTTGATGGTGCTTGGCACTTAGCTCTCCTCCAGGCAGAGAAGCCAAAGCTGGTGTTAAAACCACCATTGTGTCATCCATTTTGGCTCAAACTGTAATCTCCCAGGAGGGTTGTGAATTCGATTGCACGTGTGTATCTTCTCTACAGCTGAGTTTTTCAGACTCCAAAATGCACTTTCTCGTCTTCTTGAACGACAAAGTTTGTTGGGCTAGGACTGTTTTACTCCAGCTGTCATTATTCCTGAGCGATGGCACAGCGATAGAGTCCCAAGATGTAAGGGTCCATCTGAGATACCCATCATGCAAATTATTTGGAAAGAATTTGGAAATCTGTGTCACTGTGGAACATGTGTACATCTCTGACTGTACTGTTGAGTGTGTGTGACTGAATTGCACCGGTCCGGTGTTATCACAGCCTTTCATGAAAACAGTCCCTCTCCTCATTTGGCATCAGGTTAGCAGAAGTGGAACGCGAAGGCCGTCTTGCATCAGAAAGCACGTCTGAGAGCTGGTGTTGGGATGGATAACATATGAGCAGAATGAGTCGTGTGGTGCAGCTCATGGCAGCATATCTACAATGTAGCAGGTAAGGAACTGCATTGGGGTTGTCAGAGAGTCAAGGAGAAGTGGGGTGGGCAGGTTGGACATTGGTTTTCCTCATTCCTCATTCATCTGTGTGAGCTCTTCACTTGCCAGCCCAGCTGATAAGGACACTCACATCTAACAGCAGTCAACCTTGTGGTGACAAGTCTGTTCGAAATTCACCAGTTCATCACATGATATTGTTTTTCTGGAGACAGTTCCCATTGAATAGCTCTTTACATCTGCATAACTAGTTACTTGTAAATCATCATACTGAACTGTAACTGCACTGCAAATCTTGAGCACTTGCCCAACTGCTTGAAAGTGTGTGAATTGTCACAGTTGCTCTGTAAGTCACAGTTGGAATCTGTGTTTAATCACGCCAGTGCATGCTTTTCTGCAAGAAGGAGCATATATGTGCAAATTTTAAGGGGTGATTAGAGGAGGCAACGAATATAGAAATATTTGGAGACGCATGTCTGAAAATAAATAACTGAGTCAATAAGGTAGTGACGTGTAAAAATTGCATACTAAGTTAAACCAGTCAGAGCCATTTTCCAGGCCAAATGTTGAACAGTCCACTCATGCGCAACGGTAAGAAACCTGCTCAGGTTCATCTTACACGTATATGATAGTGTGAAATAATGGCACATGATCTAGAGAAGTGGTTGGAGGAGAGATGTAGGTGCTCATAGGTCGACTAGACGGCTATGACATCATAGCAAAACAATTTGGAATTTATAAGATCACGGTACGATCTGGATAAAACGTAAGACCAGAGTAATTATACCTACAAGTGGTTGTCCTTCTAATATATTCTATAGAGCGACCAGAAAATCACTGAAGATGTCCAAACGAACCTTCGTGCCAATATGAGGGATCTGCAGATGTTTTGAGCGTGATATCTATTAAAAATGCAATAAAAGGATGGAAGCAGTTTTTGTCTTAAAAATATTCTTGCTTGTCACTTTTGCAAAGGATCACTAGAGTAACCATGGATTTTTCGCAGAATGTTCTCTGAACAGACGAGTAAAAAACTTATCTTTTGGCCACCACCAAATGCACTGCTTTTAGCAGCACGCTAACAGAGCCCACCTTCTGAAAAAGTTGTGTGAAACATGAAGCAGGTTGGCATGAGTGTGATGGTTTGGTGCAGCTTTTCTGCTCACAGGCTGTCACCACGAGTTCTGAATTATATACCAAAATATTGTGCAGGAGAGAATCAGGAATGGTGTCCCTGAAGTGAAGCTGCACAGAATATGGGCTGGTATTTACGAACACAAAACTCTTCTGCTGTGACTTCACAGGGATCTACAGACTGATGAGCACTAACTCTTTCCTTGAGATGTCTTTGTACCACAGCATGCATTGTTATATTAACCTCTGTGTGGAAACAGCTTTTTTCCTGGTTATTGCATCTTTGACTGGTTCACCGATTTCACAATTTTTTACTCATGTAACTATAATTTACCTTTGTTTAGTGAGATCATGTGCCTCTGGGATCACTTATTTTTGCACTTGCACTCGTTCTTATTTAATTATTTCTATTTTTTTCATCATACATGCATAACTCTTGTAAATGACATTTAGAACTTGTAGCTATAACAGTTTTTTTACAGAAAATTAAGGACTGGTCTTAGTTGAAGGATTTCAAAATAGCAATGTGACATTAAGAGAACTGCATTGTGGTTCACATGCTTTCAAGTAGAACTGCATAACATGTGGTAACAGGCGTTCTCAGTAAATTAAATTGCAGATGTGATGAAACTGTTTATCTCAACCTTTCATCTGCTTCCAAACCCAGTGCTGATTCTTAGCATAGTCTTGCTCATTTAAAAACAGTCGACCTCTTAGTGCTGAATGGTCATGCAATTACAGTTTAGTTACACAGGCGTAAAGACTGCTTAATGCAAACTGTCTTTTTTTAAACTTTAGAATGTCCCTAGGGTTCTTGCTGCCATCAAGACCGGACTTTGACTGGAAGCTGCTGCTGCTGCCAGTATGACAGATGTTGGCTCTGAGGGAAAATAAAGAAATGGCATACCCGTACCTGGTCCCCTCTTAGGATGACAGCTCCGACCACCAGCACCAAATCAGGGCCACTATTACAATCATTCCTATGAGGGGGATCGAGAGAACAGGGGGCTCAGACGAAGGGGTGGACTTCTGAGGAAAAACAAGGGAACATGGGAATGGAAGAGGAAAGAGTGGGAGGTGAAAAAATAAAAAAAAAGGTGAGAGAGAGTGAAAGACAAAAAAGAAAACAATTACATATGGAAGGGTAGGTATTTTGAAAGGTCAATAGATAACTAAAACATGATCAGGTTCACAGGTAGATAAAATGCATGGAATGAAACATATATCAATATATAAATAGACAGCAGGATAGATTAGATAGATCAGACAGATAGAGGACAGATAAATAGAGAAAGATAGAAGAAAAGGTAGAACTAAAAAGAAGGCGAGAAATAATTATATTTCAAAACTCATCAAATTTGCTGAGAATTTGATATTGCAGTGTGGAGACACAAGTATGCTGTGCTGTGAGGATACGCTCATGGAATGAGCTGCAGCTGAACAAAGTCACAGGACAGGCACAGGGAAGCTGGAAATGGTCACGGACAGGACAGGAATCAGTGCACTGCTGAAGCAGAACCTTTTGCGGAGCGCTTGGCAAAGCAAAGGAGCAGCAGTGGCAGGCGGACAAGGGGTGTGGAACAAAGGGAGGAGAAGACGGGACACCAGTGTTCTTCAGATTCCTCAATTTACCTGCCAAGAACCTGCATAGGGTTTGACTCTTAAGCAGCTAGGAACCATGATTAAGACACTTTGCTGGAAGTTAGAACTATTCAGCTAATGGTCCTGAAGGACCAAGTCCAGCAGAACTTCCAGCTTGCATAACCACCTCCGAGAGTTTGGAAAACAAGGTCATTGAGTTCAGTCAGGAAAAGAATCTGGTGGTTCACTGACTGGATCTTAAACCTTCAAACCCATGGTGGAATAATAAAACTGTGAGTATAAAAAGTGCCATACATGTAATGTTGCATATATCGTGTAAATTTAGTGATGCCATATCACTAACAACTCGGTCACCATCTGCTGGATAGGTTTATTTGAAGGAGACAGAGCTGTAACACATAACTAGATAAATCATTAAAATTTCAAATACAACTAAAAAATAACAAAGACCTTGTTCGAGCTACATATAGTGTAAAAGTTCAAGACAGATCTCTAATCGGTTTCTAAAATAATCTGGGATTGAAAATGAATATTGTGAACTCTGTGTCATCTGGGTCAAAACTGAACAATAATTATTTGTTTGACTGTAATGATACGAGCAAACTACACAAAAGCCCGGATTAAACCATGCTCTATTTAATATTGATTTTAAATAGTCACTATCACTCACTACATTGTCAATCTGCTTAGATGGTGTAGGGTTGCATTGAATTTAAATATATTTCAGTCCATTAGCTACAGTGAAAGCCGTGAATCCGCTTTGCCCCCCCCCCACGTTTTTTGCTGTGTAGCCTCCTCAAGCGGGAATCACGGTACAATGCAGTGCCACGCGCGACAGACACAGGGACACCTTGACGTGACGCAGACCAGCAGGGCATGGAAGATGGCGAGAAAAGGCCATGGTCAGCACAGACGCGTGCCGCCCAGCGTCTGGTCCTCATTAGCACGCAGAGGGACACACATGGCAAAGTGCAGCATCACAGTGCAGCAGACAGAGAGACACTTTGCTGAAAAGAATGCATCAGCGAGCTGTTCTTTTTCAGCTCCCCACAACATGTACACACTCATGATCTTCTGGGTGTGGTGCCTGAGTGTGTGTGTGTGCTTGTGTGTGCGGTTGTGGCAGCATTAGAACAATGCTTTCATTCCCAACCATCTCCTCCTAAACACTTCCTTCATTTCTTCTGCAACCCCATAAACTCTGATTGAACCCATACATCCCATGTGTCCTGCCTCCCGCCATGAGCAGCTCAGTCTTCAGACTCCCCTCTGGCATCTGGTGGTGGTGGTGGTGGTGGTATGTGCTCCTAGAGGTGGGCGGCAAGTCTTGGACACCTGGGCATCCCAACCGTTGACACAGCCAACCTCTCACCTGTGCCGCCTTCCCCGTCAGCCTCTCCAGCTCCGCTCGGCAGCTCTGCAGCTCCTTCTCCAGGTCCTCGCGTTCCTGCTGGCTACTGTCACACAGGGTCTGCAGCTCCTTCAGTTCCTCCTTCAGACTGTCACACTGCACAGAAGGGGACATGGGAGGTAAACGTGACAAATGCACCCACTTTTGCAGAACACCTTCCAGAAAAGTCTTTGTCTAAAGAACCGTCAATGAATACCAGCATTCGCTCAACCTCAAAACTCTTGATTTGATTTCTCAGCTTCCATATTCTTGTTAAACCACAACCTACATTCTGTTACTTCATGAAGTTGAGGACCATGGATCAATTACTCTTACATACATACAGAAACTGAATTTATTGTTTATTGTTATGGTCTAGAACTGAAGTTCATGCTGTAAATGTGTGGATGACCACAGTGGTTAATTTAACATTTGATTGTTGTTAATATTAACAAAAAAAGTACTGTTTTTTATCCTAAAGCGCCTGTCTGCAATATGACTGACTCAAGTGTCAAACATATTTTCATAAAAAAGAGGATCTGTTTTTCACCAAATGGATCCTAGTTAACCATATGTTATAAGTTAAGATTCTGGTACATAGCTACTAAGCTACTGCACAATAATACTAAATTAATCTTCATTCGTTTACTGAGTAACAAAAACAATTGCCAGTGTGGTATGTAAGGTCAAAGTGGCAATGGGGATCTCGGTTGTGCAGGGTAAACAGTGCAGTAAGAGCATAGCAGCAGGCCAGACTCTACCTCCTGCTGCACTCGTGAGGCCTTCTCCTCAGCCTGTTTCAGCTGGTCCCGAAGGGAAAAGATCTCCGCAAAGCCCCCATTCCAGCTGGTGGGGGTCACGGGTTTCCCGTCAAACGAGATGTTTTTCTGGATGGAGGCGTCCACCAGGCGGCAGTTGGTCTGGGTCGCAACCCTGCCGGTCTCAGCTACCTCTTCACCATCGCCGTCTGCTTCACTCTCCTCCTTCAGGGTCGGACACATGTCAGTGGAGCTGCAACAGAGCAACAGGATCGGTGTCTTCATGGACGGCAGCCAGACTCCATCCCACATGCAACACTTCCCAGGGTCACCATGTGGAGTTCCTGATCAGAGTAGGCTGCAGTGATCACTCTGCTTTTATAACTCTTTGTTCTTATTCTCTGGACCACATATTTGCAGCAGTGGTCTAAGCCAGGGTTTTTTCCGCGCTGGTATTTAAGTCCCCCATTGTAATGCCAAGTTCTGTTCTGGCTGAGGGATTAAATAATCTTGCCTGATTGCACGGTTAACTGATGGAATCAACAAATATTTTCTCCAAATGTTTGCTGCAGGGCTCAGTGTTGTTTTATATTCTCTTGGACCAACTTTGTGTTAGTCAAAGAATACTTGTAATGGCGATAAAAAAACAACCAAAGATCTTTTGTGATTATTAGCAGTCATTACTTGAGTTAAACAAGTGAGTTTGTAGCATATTTAATCCTTCTTAGCTAAAGTGAAGCAACTAACTATTCAAAGGAATTCAGTTCAGATTCACTCTGCTGTGCTTCAGGACAGATCAAAATAAATGAGATGCTCTACTGGCATTCCTCCAACAGTTTTCTTAGACCAAGTCACGTTTGGAGTCACACTGGAAAAGCATATTGAGCCCTCGAGGTTTGCGTCTGGATAGCAGCTTATTCAGTAAACATCTGCAATGGGTAATTAATTAAACAGCAACGAATACCAACAAAAAACCCAGGGAAGTTCAGTAGAACTTAGGTTGAAGCCCCTTGACTGGTTTAGTAGATGATTTGTGGTGCGGGGATGTGTGCGCATACTGGCGTGTAACAGTAGTGTGTGTGGGATTACATGTTGAATAATGCAGTGTGTGGGTCAGATCACCAAAGGACTGTGGTTGAGTTAACGTGTGAAAAATGTGCAAGGTGGCATGCTCAAGATGTAGCTATGAGGCTGATGAAGTTAGCATGTATGTAACTCTTGTACCGAAGGAGCGTCTGATTTTTTTGTGCTGAAGGAGTGTTTGAGTGTGTGAGTTATGAGGGAATGAGTGAGTCACTGTGTTGGTCACACTGCTGTCACCCCACACAACGCATAGCACAGTTGTGTTGCTCTCCTGGGATGAGCAGTGCTTATAAATGTATTAATTCCTCTCATTAATTATTGGCTGGCCCTGCTGTCATTCTGGGGTCAGCCAGGGTGCTGCTAGTCAATGCTGGTATTCTCAGATAGCATGGACATGAACACAGGGTATGTACATTATGGAACAATCTCATGCAGTAATTGTAACGTAGAGCTGATATTATAGGTCACCAAGCCAACCAATGACAGGTGAACACAGTGAATTATAACATCCAGATCTAGTCTCAACTGCATGGAAATGACATCATTAACAAATAAATCTGTTGCCCTGAATTATACTTTTCCGAAGAAGTCACACGTAAGTGGGTGAAACAGATGGGGTCACAGTTTGACAGTCAGGTCGCCTGACAAGCCCCCTGTCTCCTCACCCAGTCCTCTGCAGTTGCAGCAGCTGCAGTCGCTCCGACAGCTGTCTGTTGTCATCTCTCAGGGCTTGACACTCGTCCTTGAGGATGCGACACTCCTCCTTCAGCTGGCCCACATCACCTGGCGAAACACACCGGAGACCAGGTGGTCATAACTAGACACACAGGAACCTGAAGGCTCACTGAGTAGAACATGACAGGGGGATGGACAGACATCCATTACATTCAAAAGAGCAGAACAATCTAGAACATAATCTTATCTGATTCTGCAATATAAAGAGGCGATTCCGTGCGTTGAATTTCAGACCTGTCCAGGAACTCCATATGATGGATGAGTATCAGTCAGGCAGCATCTCTCCAGAAGTGCTATAAACAACAGGTTCAGAAACCAGGGAAAAGTCCCTGTGTGCCCACCCAGCCTCCGGCAAGCTTGTTCAACAGTGTCAACAAGACCCCCCCACTTGCCCATTGTCAGTCACCACTGAAGAATCAGTGCTGTAGCAGATTCATCCTGAGTTGCCTCCTATCCAGCCTCTCCCTCTCCAGCCCCATTCCAGGACTTGAGCATGTGGTTACACAGCAGGGTTGGTATGTTAGGAACATTCCCCAGGCCCACCCTGCCCCAACTGGGGGAAGTACTGGACACCGGACAGTGCAGACTCGGACCATTCCGTGGTGGAATCACTGTCTCTTATCTTGCTATTGCATGAAGATGAACAATGGACTGGTCCATCTTAGAGGTGAAACAGCTCAATGGAGCATCCAGAAGTGGTTTTAAACTGAGTTGCCAGTTTATTAAGTACCTCCCCCACCTTCGTACAAAATGTACATTTGAATAACTCATACATCATGTGACTGTGGTGTGTGGTATAAATAATACAAACCAGCATCTCTAGCAACACTTAATGTTCAGCTGAGCCCTGGAATGGGCAAAACAAGTGACCTTGGTGACTTTGAATGCAGCGTGCTAGTTGGCGCTAAGCGCTCTGGTTCTAGCATCTCCCAAACAGCTGTTGTCCTGGACATTTAACACATTTCAAGGGTTTACCAAGAATGGCAAAGAAAGTACCGGTGAGCATTGATCCTGTAGACAAAAACGGTTTGTGGATCAGAGGGATCACAGCAGAATGGCAAGAATCATGCAAGCAAACACACAGGTTACAACAAGGCAAATCTCATCTGAAATCAAACACTGGGGTACAGAACATCCTCCCAGAGACTGAGTTGGGTGCCAATGCAGTCAGAGAACAAGAAAGTGTATCTCCAGTGGGCACAGGAACATCAAAACGACTGTTGAGGAGTGGAAAAAAGTTGCCTAGTCAGATGAATCCAGGTCTCTTTTGCATCATGTTGATGGAAGGAGGAGAATCTGGCACAAGCGACATGAGTCCATGGAGCCGTCCTGTTTGGAATCAGCAGTACAGGTTAGTGGTTACCGTGTGCTGGAGCAGGGAATGTTGTCGCGGCTCACATTAGGGCCCCCGATACCCTCAGAAGAACTTCTGAATGGCACGGCGTATCTGAACATCGCCGCTGACCAAGTTCATCTTTTCATGGCTACAATTTATTCCACTTGGACGGACACTTCCGGCACGATAACCCACCATGTTGCAAGGCAAATATGGTCACCGAATGGCTCCAGGAACACAATGGCGATTTCTCGTTGCTGCCTTTGCCCTTGGATCTGAACCCTATTGAGCATCTTTTGCTGAGGTGGAAAGGGCTGTTAGCAGCAGGACTGTGCAGCTGTCCTATTTACTGCAACTAAACAACACAAGTCATTTCCACACGGCACAACATTCCCGCACAACACATCCAGCATCCTGTAGAAGCACAACACGCGACTAGATAGGTGTACCTAATAAACTGGCAGCTCAGTATGGAAACCAGTGCATTTTGAGATGTTCTCCAAACTGCCTTCAGAGCTGAGTGCAGCTCAAGGTAGACCGGTTCATCACACACACGTGAAAATAAAGCACAGCTCGAGAACTCCAAAGCACAGATGTGTCATGCGCACAAATGAAGGCAAGATGAAAAATTTAATTTAAACAGGATTAGATGTGAGGCAAGTGGGCCCTTTGCGATCCTACACACAAACTGTTGAGAAGATTTCTCTACAATTGGCTGCGCTTTTGTGCCTGTGCCAGTAAACAGGTCTGGCAGAAACAAAGTGGAGTTGTCACTATCTAGGCAAATGTAAATGCAATCAAAAAACGAGTGCGCTTTATAATAGGACTAAACCCATGATGAGAAAACAATAAACGCAAAAAGAAGCCTCCTTGACAGCTGAAACAAGCAGACAGATGAATACCCCAGCTGACTTGAGGAAATATGTAACATCGCACAAGTGGGAGATGAACGATTTAGCTGGCTGAGGATTAGAGCAGGGAGAGGATCTGACTAGCAGAATAAGCCTCATAAAAATGAGCGCAACGAAATCGCATCGCAGACGATACGCCGTTTATTACGGCTCCGCACATTGGAGCATTTTAATATTTACTGTCACATTTAATCTGCTAATGAGTCTTATAATGCGGACAGCAGTGTTTTCTATGCAACAAATCTCTAATATGGATTATTTTATTACTGTTTGCTAAGTGTTTTTGGAGCAGAACAAATTAGTCCACTGGACAGAACATTGTGATCTAACGGTTTCCGTGTTTTTGCTTTCACCAGAGAACAACTGTAGGGCGGCAAAAACTTTAAAGTGACTCCCATGGAGAATGCATCGTGTTACCTGTACAGTCCACCCCGTCGCTGAAAGACCTAAACACTGCTCTTCATGGAGAACACACTGGCTGCCACTGTGGCAAAGAGTACATCCTCCATCGCTGTTCTACTATCTAGCACCTCTAGCAGAGAAGAGGTCATTAAGTATTTCAGGAAAGTGGACCCTGACTAGCTGGCCAACTGAATCTTTTGAACCAGCAGGAGAAGAACGTGGAGGCAATAAGGCTGCACCGTGCTCCTTGAGGGTCCAGAAACTTTCCCACACACACACACACACACACACACACACCCTTGATTGTACGTCTCTGGGCTGCTCCAGAAGTGGATCCACAATCCCATTTTAAAGCTAAGCCCGTGGAAAATCACCCGTGAAGCCAGTGCTTTCAGTCACAGTTTCTGGAAGTTTGTTACTTTGTCCCTGATGTTGGCCAGGTTGTTTCAGGCGAGACTTTGGTGCTCCAGTGGCTCTCCAGCCAGAGGAAAGGAAGCTCTCAGCTGGCTCTGTCGAGCTCTGGGGGTCCGGCTCCCACCTGCAGACGCCGCAGGTCAGAGAGACCCAGCTCACGGACTGGCTGCGGTTTTAAATACAGTCAGGACACTAATGGGAGATGACGTCACCGTTTACGCGGTGACTAAAGGAATAATAAGAAGGGATAGGCTGAATCACTTAAAATTTTAATCTAATTATTATACAGAAAAAAGGGAACAGTGTTGTTTTTTTATTAGGAAAACAGACAAATCACAAATCATTCATAGATTCATCATCCATGTCTGAAATACTAGATGCGGCTTCCCAGTACAAGAGTGCAGCACAGCTTCGTCCTCTGCAGTTGATAAAGACGTTGCACTCTTAAAAGGTCAGTCGCATCTGGCAGATATATTTGTTTTTAATTATTCTGGCATCCAATATTCTGGATTCCTTTTTAAGCAGTTGTCTAAATTATCTCCACCATGCGCACAACTACTACATATTACTGTATGTTACAAAGTGTCCTTGACTGCAATGAGAAAAGGGTTTATCTGAGTCTCTAAGGGTTTTCAAGACTTGGCCCTAATTTCAAAAAAGATTTTTAATGTCACAACTCAGCAAAACTACATCATGGCAAAGAAAAAAGGAAAGGACTCATTAAGTGTTTTCCCCTTTAGGCCGTAGTGAAAAAAGAGGAAAGTTGATCTGGGTCCTGAATTAAAACAAGATGCAATATATATATGTTTAAACATTTCAACCCCTCAAGTCAATACAATGTGTAACAGACCCTTTTCCATTTCCTTGTTTTTCTTTCATCGAAAACATTTTCCAGCAAATCATTAAATACTGTCAGCCAGAGGAGTTTTATCATGAAAACATTTCATGTTACAGTATTTGACACGTAATTTCCCTGTATAGTTTATATTAAAGGTTAAGAAAGAAAGTGTAATTATGGGAATTGGTTTCATTTTGATTTCTTCAGCTGGAAATTGTTGAAGACTAAGGGAAACAAATTGCAGCTGGCTTGGTTTGTCCCCTCGATTTCCCCTCCAAGTTGAACAGCTAGCGTGGCAGCGCCGTGATCACGGACAAAACCCCAGCTGTCACATTTTCACTTGCCGCTTTTTGGGGAAGAGTGGATGAGGCAAACCAGTTGCAGATGTGACATTAACCCCGGCTTGCCCCCTTCATTCCGTCACGTCTCTTCATGGCCACTGTCAACTCAGTCTTCTTTACTCCTTTACTTATCTATACCGCACAGACGATTCATTGTAAGGGTAAGCACTTTATTTACCTTCTCAAAAGGAATTACATCTGCACCTTATTTTAGAAGTCAGTGTCCTTAACAAGTGTCCTTTCTGAAGCTGCCTACTTTCATCTCGCTACAGATGATCAGCACGGGAGAAGCAGTCTAATGGAAGCAGAGGTCGACGTTCAGCAGACCAGGATGTGTGCAGACCGGTACCCTACACTTTTTGGGTGGCATCGGGTCCAAGTGTGCTGAACAGATCAGGTAAGCAGTGCCGGGGTGCAAGAAAGAGGACTGACTACCTGTGTGCTACCTCATTCTTACCTCACATTGAGCTCTCTGGTTAGTTATGGGGTCTGGATCTTATACCCACCACAATTCCAAATGGCAACCTCTTGGACGCAATAAAAATACGGTTGAGATGTTTAACTAAGGTCCATGGGCTCCTTGTGAAAAAAGCTATCAATGACCATGGGTTTAAGGGAGCTGATGGATTTTGTGTCGAGTATGAAGTGAAGAGAGAGGGGTGGTTTTCACTGGAACTTGGTGCATTTAGGTGGGATTTCTGAGATTTGGGTGGGGTTATAGTTGGGTGTGGGTGTGATTGAGGGGACTTGACATTGGATAGGGGTGTAAGGGGACAAGGGCTCACCCTGGTTTCGCTCCTCCTCCCTGCGCTGGCTCTTCATGGTGATCTCGGCCCGCAGCGTGGTGATCTCCAGCTCATACTCCTGAGTAGTGGCATGCAGCCGCTGCAGCTCAGCCCGCAGCCGACACAGCTCCTCCTGCAGACTGGCAATGTCATTCTCCCGCTCAGCCGCTGCCTCCTCCGCTGCCTGCTGGAGCACCAGCACCTCCTCCTGGGCTGCACGGAGCTCCTCCTGGGCTTCGGCTAGCTCGCTCTCCTTCTCCTCCTCCAGACTGTCCATTTCCTCCTGGACAGAGCGCAGCTGGGCTGGGGAGAGAAGGACATTATCACTCGTTCTTTCACACACCAGTGTGTGTGTGTGTTTGTGTGGGTAAGAACTTTAAAAACCTTTTAAATCCTTTTTTACACAACAATACAATACAATATTTCCTTGCATCATAATGTTATCCAGTTCAGTCATGTCAAGACACCCCAACAATCCCCACAGTCAGTCTTCTGAACGTGGACCCCCTGCCAGGCTTCACCCCCCCCCCCCCAACCCTCCATAAATCTAAATAGGGCCGTGTGAAGAACACCAGCGTCACTCCTCATCACCGTCACCCTCATCTGACAAAGACCATCTCTGACACACCAACTTACATTAGGATGCAAAGCTTTCATGTGTGCTGATCTATTTATGCAGATGACATTGACAAATGATACACACCCTCACTACCCGCCCAACTCTCTAAAACAAAAACTGGAGACATTCGGACAGAATAGGCACCACTTTCATGTTTTTCCAAAACATTTTTTTCCAAAAGCACAACCATATTTTGGAAGAGACGACTGGCTTACATTGGAATGCTCTACCTCTGCATTTAAGATTATGGATTAAAATACAGGACACTGATATTCTCATCAGTAAGATTTGCAGCTGTGCTGTGACCACAGTGGGGGAATATGGTCTTTGTGAAGACTTTTTGTGCACAATATCAATTTCTGAGCTGTACCAGTGTGGTGCATGTTGTGGTAGATCCTGATGGAGATGGTGGAAATTGTGTTAATTGGTTTGTTAACTGGTTCACTTCAGCATGATAGTGTCTACTGACTGTGATTCAGTAGGCTGCTGCACTGTGGTCATGGTTCAGCTTCAGTGGGGTCTCTGCACCACTGACACCAAACTCTGGTTTATGTGGGCCAGGTACACAGGTAAGGTGGTTGAGGTGGTTGAGATGTCGCAGTGTTCAGCCGGGCCACATGTCATGGCCAGACTCACCTTGCAGTCTCTGGATTTGTCGTGTGAAAGCCTCAGCCTGGTGAGCACTGGCCAGACGCTCATCCTCCAGGAGACCTGGGGAGGGATCGCAGGAGGGTTCAAGGTGAGGAGAAGGCAGGACAGTGTATGAAGGAAGGGAAAAGGGGGTAAAAAGGGTAAATGCTAAATGTTTGCTTGCAACAGCTTGTCATCATCTGTTCTTGCATCCCAGCATTTATCCAGCATCAAGTGAAATGAGGGATTTTCACCATTAAGTTGTGAAATAACACTGAATAGGAGTTACAGGGAGCATCCAATCAAGATATTTCTCATAACCTTGTTTGTCACACGTTACCATTGTTTTAATACAGATTACATATACCTGGAATTATTTATACCTGTGCTTCATATTTTTGCATATATTGCTAATATAGAGCTTTGTTCAAGTTTAGGGGCCTTTGCATGGTCTGTAAAGCTTCCATCAAACACATTTCTGAACATAAATTGCTCTAATGTTGTTTTCTCTGAAGAAACACAGTCATTTCCTGGCCCAGAGTTCCAAAATATCGACATTAAAAACCACAGGAAAATCTAATAGAAATCTGTAATTTGGATGGTCAAACATTCTTCAAAATTTTAACTGAGGAAGATTATTCTTTTTATATCAAGCTTTACTTTGGGAAATGGGATTGACAGACTGGAATGACATGGAAAAGTGAAGGGGTGTGTTTGGGTGGCTGAGTGTCTGCTGTGTCTCTTGTGATGTGATAATGAGCGATTGAATGAGTGTTTATTTCAGTGACGCTACAATGGCGAGTGAGGGCGTCTCCTCTGTGAAACGTGGCGTTTGTTCAAACCATGTGTCTCTCAGTAAATCAGAACCAGCAGGTGTCAGTGTGCCCTCCCCAGGTGACATGCCAGCACTGGAACCCCAACCTCCGAGTGGGAACAGCTGCCCCGGCACTCAGGGCACATTCAGTGGGGGATGCGGCACCCTGGCAGCTCCTGAGACCTTCCATCACAAGCATCGGTTCAGAGAAATAAAACTGCATCTCCCCGGCTGCTGCCTTCCTTGTTAGCTGCTGGCTCTGTTTAAAGAGCCTCGCTGCTGGAACATTCCATTTTGCTGTTGTTAAATCTTGCCCAGTGTGGATCTAAAACAAGGACTGCAGTAGGCGTACATAATTTATGTGATGGATGAGGGAAATTCAAAGGGCAGATTAGAGCTAGAGGGATGTCAACAGAGAGCTCAAGGAAGGTTGCATAATGCACCACTCACATGGCAAATGGTTCTGAAAGCTCACGTGATCTGAATTTATCTTACTGCATCTGAGCGGTTATCAGACCCATCGGAACCTCACAGAGGGAGGTCATCATCTCTCACCCTGCAGCTCATGGAAGCTCTCCTCGTGCTTCTGGGACACCTCCCGAGCTTCCTCCAACTCAAGGAGCAGCTGCAGAACCTGGGACCTCAGCTCCTCCAGCTCCTGCTCCTCAGAGACCGGCACCTTCTCCTTGCCGCCGGCCTCCTCCTCCTTCTGCTCAGCCACATCCCCGGCCTTCTCCTCAGTCACCTCCTTCTCCTGGTCTCCGGCCTCTGTCTCCCTCTCCTCCTTCTCATTGTTCTCCTGCAGCGCCTCCTTCTCCTTGGCGGTCAACTCGTTCTCCATGCCGGGTTTGTCTGCCTTCAGTTCACTGGTGTCGTCTGACAGAGACAGATGGAGCAGGAGGAGGAACCATCAGTAATGGGGATTATTAAAAAGACAGCATAATTTGGTGCTGCTGGCATCAACAGGAGCAGGAGATCACCCCTTATCACCTTCGCCACCATTGCGATATATGAAGCTTTCCAGCAGCCTGTTCTCTGGTGTTTACTGACACACAGAAATGCACTCACATGATAGTCTCCATGGGGGGCAGAGCTCTGATGATACGCAACGATGCGGTGCCACCAGCTACTCAATCAGTTTGGCATCCGGTCATAGCCCCCGCTCTCAGCACCTGGTGCTCCTCTGTTTTCTCTCACTCTCTACAGAACACGATGGGGATCCTTCCCACAATGCCGCACACACCTGAGCTGACCCCTCCCTCAGCACCCATCATGCGCCTGAATGCACTCCTCTCCCACTCAGTATGTGTGCCCTCACCTGTTGTTTTTTCATCTGCTCCCCACCACTTCTTTCCACTGTCTCCCTCCCCCTGTCCACTTACACCCCCACACACTCGCACCCGCGCTCAGGCGGCAACCCAGCCACAGTCACACGTCCTTTGCCAGGGGGGTTGAGCTAGAGGAGCTTGGTCATGATGTGCAACAAATGTGCCACGCAGTGCCACCTAGTGACAAGGACAAGATTAGCGTAAATAACGGAAGGGCAAAGCCAAGTCACAGCCCCGTATTCCTTTTCATTCTGTCCCTGGCTCAGTGAGACACACTCGTCGAGCAAAGCGAAGATTAAAGGCTCATTGTGGGAAATCCCAGTGGCTGAGGTCTGTGTGTCTGTGTAACCCCACGGCCCCAGGCTACTAAAGCCGTCCAATCTGCCTGCCTCCTGCCACTCGGCCTGCTGTTGCCCTGCCGGCCACTCCTACCTCGTGTCACTAGTACCTCGACAAAGTGGAGGACCCAAATATAGGCCCTCTCTCTTCTATTTGTATACAGACATGCTTCTCTATAGTGAACTCTGGGGTTTACAGCTTCTCTACACCTTCAGCCACATCCATGGAGCTCAGTGAAGCGATTCGGCTTTCTGTGCCTCGCTGCCATGTGCAGCAACAACTACCTGCAGCCGATGTCTTTTGAGTGCCAAGCTTTTTATGCACTTTCACTCCTGATGGTTTCAAGCTAATGAATCCACTAACAGGATTGTCTTGCCATAGTTTTTTTTTCATCTGCAGGCTATGAAAAAGCCAAACTAGTCTGAGATTCTATAACCCTGGAACGTTTCAGTCCATCTTAGATGGTGTCATTCGGTGCCATGTTGAGCCGCAAGCTGCCAGGCAGGTTATTGAGGAACAAAATAAAACATAGTTTTTTGTCTTTTCATACTGAGGAGGGCCTGAGCACCACCACCACCACCTACTGTCTGTTTGCACTCTAATGTTGGCATAGCTGCATCACTTACTGTAAATACCATCTTTTATCTAATATTCATCCTCATTTTCACGTCTATTTATTTACTTACCCAATAAACTACCTCATTTTGTCCTTTGTCTTGTGTGGCGTCGTGCAATGTGTTTAGTGTATTGTGCACCGTGGTCAGGAGATGTTCCGTTTTGTTTTTGCTTGTACATCTGCATAAGGTAGGGTGAAAATAAAGTGACTCTTGAACCTTGAAAGTGCACTGCAGAATGTTTTACTCACACCCCCATATGTACTGGGTGCATTTGAACTGGCTGGACTGAGACTTTATTACTCTTGCCAGGCAACAAGAATCTGTGCTACACTCAGTAACTTTTAGGCCCCTAAAAATCAGCAGGGTGGTTGTTTGCTGCACACATGGCAAATTTGAGAAACTGTATGTTTTTGTGCCCCGACAGGTGCTGATGGGTCATCGCCTGGTTTAGCAACTACCTCCTGTGCTGCCCTGTGACCCCTGACCCTGAGGATCACACCATGTTTGACCAGACCATACCTGTATCCTGATCCTCTTACGCCTACTTGGGATTACTGGAACCTCTGTGGGGGACCAGACAGCACCTATGGGCTCTGCACTGACAGCACTGGAATCGACATATGTGTCAGGTCACTTCAAGTGCCTAATTTAACAGATCTGTATAATTTCTCTCTCTCACACTCACACACTCATATCACTTTATTTGGGTTTCTAACTGACTGTCGCAGTGTCGTATATCGTGGTAACAAAATAGGCCAGTGCATTATTAATTAGCCCCCATTAAAGATGAAGTTTTTTCACATGGTGATCAAATAGTAATGACCTACTGTTCTCACAGGAGTCAGTTACCGTGGTAACTGCTGTTCTAAAACACTGCATACACAGAGCCAAGCGCAGTCAGCAGTGTCTTGGGGACAGTGGCACACCAATTATTATTATTATTATTATTATTATTATTATTATTATTATAGTAAAATGTGGAGATTGCCTTCCTTCCAAGTTTGAATGATTCATGTTCAGGCTAGAATGGGGATGGCTGGAAGACAAACTATTTTCGCAAGACTAATCTTTTAAAAGAATTTACCCATGATTCAGTTGGGCATCAGCCTTCTGCGTTGTGGTTTTTAAAATCATGAAACATTTGCTTTAATGGAGTGAATCACCTAATTCCACTCAAAAGAGGTCCTTTACTGTTATCACATGTAGCAACAGGGGCAGCTGGTTGTCAGAGAAAGGCCTTCAACACACTCCGCTGAGTCAGCGCCTGTACACCCCATGCAGCTCAAACAGAAAAGCACACTTTCAGCTCAAAGCGTTGTTTAGTGACAGGAGTCTGGGGTCCAGCTGAACGGTGCTGATGTGATGTTCGAGAATGAAGTTTGGTTGGATGTCAGAGTTTGTCTCGCCGTGATGGTCTTGCAGTGATTCAGCAGCGGAGGTGGAAATGTGCAGAAAACCGGTGTTTTCCACATGCGCCCAACACACAACAAGTCAGGCAAGCGTTCCACCAGAGACGAGACTGGTAATGAACGGTGGGCTCTGGTGCGTAATTCCCCCGCCATATTCCCTCATCTAATCTGCCTTCAACCCTCACTCATCAACATCACTGTCTTGGGCACCATGATTCGAATTGTCCCTTGTCACACGTGGTGTTTCAACTGGATGCAGCACTGATGTCGCTAACAGAGGTGCCAGTGACCACCTCACCTCATTCTTCACGTCCCTTCAAATATAGTCCAAACAGCACGTGTTCGTCCTGTTTAGGCAGCATTATAGTATTTTTTTTAAACTCTTTCCCATTTCCTTTACTACCCTTTTCTATTTATTCTCTAAATCTGATAGGAAAAAGTCTTAAATAACTATTAAACACAGTAGGAAACAGTAAATCCTTTGATATGTATAAAAGTTTTTTTTGTCAAAGATTTGGCTACCATTAGCAAGTGTGTCTAACACTCAGCCTGCAGAGGAATTTTTGCAATGATTTTAGAGCCCAGGAAAACATTTGGCATAATTATGACAACAAAATGCCGCAGGCTGTTTAAATCAAAATTATGTTTCTGCTGTTAGCAAGACATCAGACTTCTATCTGAGCGAAGACAGAATCATGTCTCAGTAAAGCTCATACAGTGACCCCAGTGTCGGCGTTTAAAGACGGGAATGAGTGAAGATTCCGTCTGGCTCTAACTGCAGAAATTCTTTAGATTCTGTCAGGCAGCAGCTGCCAACTCTCCCCAGCCCACCCTCAGCCCCAGGGCACAAGGCGATGAGCACAATGGCCTCCTGTGGTCAGTATGGTGATCTGAGGCGAGAGACGGACAAAGCGAGACTATGACCACCCTCACTTTTCTGCAGATGGAGAGGCTTTAGGGTACTGTGGATGAAACTGATATCAGTGATAAGTCCAAGTTAGAAGAAAACTAGAAGCCTTGCTGTTCATCTTCTCTATCTGATCTGGCCTCCTCCTCCCTCCTCATACCGTTTAAGCAATATCCTATTGTGAGTTCCACCCTTAGAATTGAAATACATTTTAGATTCACTAATGTACTTTTGTATCCCAATATGGAACTAACTTCATGTCCTCCATCTGGAATGGACTCCTCCTTCTTATCCTCATTTGAGGATCCCTCTGTCAGAAAATTCTGGGACTTTTTACAGTTTCATCAGTCTTTGCCCCAAGTTTGGTCTCCTCGTCACTGATCACTTTCGATTGCTTCAAGTCACTTTCGACTTTTTCTCATCTTTCCCTTTACTGTCCCTTAAGCCAACACAGGATGCTTTGCTCACATCAGCATCAAATGAGAGGATTAACATCATCTATGTACAGCCGCATTTTATCAGACAGACTCGACAACACAATCTGTGAAGTAATCGGGAGGCAGAACCCGGTATTGAAATCACACAGGAGCAGTGAGACAGGGCCGTTGAAAGAGTTAAGACATCTACGTCCCATGCTCAGCTCAGTCTGGTCCAGTTCAAGGTCCTTCACAGTGTTTCCTTTACTAAGGCCAAGCTAGCAGACATTTATCCTGACATCGACAGCAGCCGTGACCGCTGCGCTCATTCCTCAGCCGCACTTACACACGTTACAGTCTTGCCGTCAACTTTCTGGACATCTGTCTTTGAGGCAGTTCCAAAACTTACACATATTAATTTCCAGCCATGTCCATTTACATCAATCTTTGGTCTTTCCAACTGACAACCAAGCAGCCTAACACTTTTGGCTTTGCTTCTTTAGTCGCTAGGCGTCGAATATTGTTAGTTTGGAAATCTCACAACCCACCCCCCCTTCCCTCTGGCTCGAAGATATGTTGTACTTTGTCAAAGTAGTAAAAATGAAATTCTCCCTGAGGTTCTGTCAATCATTTTAACACCGCCTGGAGTTTCCTTATTGATTGCTTCGATTCCTAGGATGACCCACCTTTGGAATGACTGTGGAACCTTGGAATTTGAATCCTATTGATGCCTTGCTTTGTTTTCCACTGACCCCAGGATAGCAGACAACTGAGATCCTGTCCCACTCCTATTCACTCACCTCTCTAGCTATATTTGTCTACAGTTTAGTGTTTTTTTTTTGTCTCCTCTGAAGCTGTAGGGTGGGGAAGATGATACTATTTTTGTTCGTAGCTGCTGCTGCTGTTGTGGTCATTGTGTCTGTAATGAAAAACTGAAAATAAAGGTGTCAAAAAATGATTTGATATGGTAAATATTCCAGAGTAAATACGCAAGATGTAGTAATATTAAAACCACTGCTGACTTTGTGTGGGAGGCTTGGGTGCAACTTGACAGAAGCGGTGGCTGTTAATGATGGCCACCCTGACAGAGTGATGAAATTCCGGGGTCAGGGATACCTATCAGTATGCCCCCCCCCCCCCATGTGAGTTCGCTGTATAACTCCCTCTCAAAATGGTCCACCCAGTGAGTGTGGCTTGCTCTCAGAGCCATGCAGTTTAACCTGGTCATTCAAAGTAGGGCTGCAAATCACAGCCTTTCTCCAGAACATTCTATGGTGGAAGTGTTGCTATGGACAAAAATGCCTTGGGAAAAAAAAAACGACACTTTAAATGGATAAACGCTAAAAGTTTATCTCCAGTCACTGCATGGGGTTGCATTCACAGTCACTGTCACTGATATGATAAGGTACAGAGGGTAGATTTCATTGAGCTCCCCCTCAGTGTCAGACAGAAATAGAGACGTGTTTGTGTGTGTGAGTGTGTGTGTGTGTGTGTGTGTGTGTATGTGTGTGTGTGTGTGTGTGTGTGTGTGTGTGTGTGTGTGAGGGCCCCAGATTCTCTCCTGGCCGCAGGAAACCCAAGATCCAGGACGAAGCTGGAAATAGACAAACAATATCAATCATGGTGGTGAAGACACTCCTCCAGTCAAAGAAGTGGAGGGTTCTCAGGCAGCGCTTTGTGGCACCAGGGCTGCACACCTCCACACGGGTGTCCCCAGCAACGAGGTCCAACTGACAGGTCCCTCCAAGGAAGTGTCACATACACAGTAATGTGAACGCCATGATAGAGAAGACCTGCAGGATTCGGCCTGAAATAGGTAACCGCAACTTCGAATAACTGGATGTTCCAGGTAACAATAATTGTTGTCTTGTTGTAAACTGAACTAATGTTATGCTGGGTCTGATATCAGTGGAATCTCCTGACCACCATTTTCTATCCTGAACTTGTCACACAGGCTGAAGGACACTGCGCCACAAAAGGTCTGATGTGGCCCTGGAAAGATTTGAATCAGAGCTTCAGGTATGTGGTGTGAAATGACTCCTGTGAAAGTCAAGCAAAGCAAACAACCCTCAAAGCAGGACTGGTGCATTGCATCAGGCACAAAGATCTTTCAATAAATTACAGCCCTTTTCCACCATCCAGACGCAGGTGTCTGTCGTGAGAACCTCAAACCAACAGCCTGCCCAGGGCTGCTGGGTCATCAGCCATGTCCAAAAGCATCACCGCAGCCAAGGCTAGGCATGCGTGGGACTGTCAGACATGTCAGAAACACCAGCCCACCAGCAGTATCGCAATAAAGACAGCAGACAGCCAAAGAGAGAAAGGGGAGAAGAAATGAGAGAAAGAGAAGATTAACAGGGAACTGGTTGCCCAGAATGGTCTAGAAAACTGGTTCCCAAGAGTAATGAAGCATTAAGGTCTTCTTGGTCTCAGTCCCACTTGGTTTCAGTCTCACTTGAGGCTCCAGACACTTAAAAAATTAGCAACACACAAATCTTGCTGTATTTTTCAGCAAGTGTAGGGGTCCAAACAGAGGAGAGAGAGTAGAGGGAACACGGACAGTAGAGGGAAACATAAACTGAATTAATTTTCCTCGTTTCCTCATTTTTGAGCCCCTGTTTTCTGCGCCATGAGAAATATGTCTTTGGGTCTAACGTGAATTTCTCTTTGTCGAGCAATGACACAGAACAACACAGGAGCAACTGGAAGATTTTTAATAGCTTTCGGTTGCTGAAACCACTTTCGCCTTGTAGCCATGGTGCTAAAAGCATATTACTCACACAAACATACTGGTATTTTATTGGCACTCCAGCCTGACACACAGTAAGGCGACTGACATTCAGCATTAACCCCAGTACATTTAAGAGTAGACCTTTCTACACTCCGCATCTATACTTCTCAACTCAGTCGGATAATTGTGGCACCATGATGACAGAGCAGAGGATCCCACCACCTTGAGCGCTGCAACCTGTCAGAACCAGTCCATTCTGTCACCTTGGTCCCCCCAAACCAACTGTAACACGTGTCTACAGCCACATTCACAAACAACACTCAGAAACAGACAATGCATGACAATCAACATGGTGCTGAGGAACTATTCACAGTCTTGCACAAAAACACGCAGGCAAACAACACGGGCTGCCGTGTGTGCAAGAGAACACCAGTGAAGAGGGACAGAAATATAAGCAACTTCAACAAACACCTACAAATCAGAAGCAACAGCCTCAACAGATCCTCAAGGCAAGAGCGAGAGGCATCTCCAGGATTAGAAATCAGAGACACAACAGAAGGAGGAGCCAGGCCTGTCAGCCCGCTCTGCTCTCCTTACCCCCGGGCAATGACGTCCTACTCAACCGAAGACGCGCCTCATCAATGTTGAATGGCCGTGTAATGAGTTAGTAATGAGGAGCTGTAAAGAGCACACAGCCAGACCTACAGTCAGAGCTCACAAGACTTGTCCCATTTTTCTGCTTCATGCTATTCCTCTTGCTCTCATTGATCTCCGTTACCGGTTAAGTCTGTTCTAGTCTGCATGCGCTATCCATGTCAGCGGGGGCCGTGTAACAGCTCTACCAGTTGCTCAGCCAACAGCAAGCGGAGCAGCCGTAGTGGGAGGAGCAGTGGAGGGGCTTTCGGGAACACGTGGGATCTGTCAAAATGGAGAAATTAACACCCCGTCCAGCCCTTTAAATGTGCACCCTTCACTCAGCATCCGCACTGCAGCCCTCGAGATTCGTGCCGTCGATCGCCGGCCAATCCAAAGGCGGCTTCCTCAGCGGTTGCCAAGCAACAACACGGCAGAGTTTGTATTGCTCCGCTGCTAAAAACACGCGAGACATTTGAAACCTGCAGCAAAATCAATTTCGCCTGATATATGTAATCAAAGTTATGGCTCCAGTCTAACTTATGTTCCCCGTTTTTCCCGCTGAAATTGGGATTATTCGCACGGCAACTTAATTGCACATTTTGCTCCCACCACAATCATATAGATATTAGAACTGAATTCATGTGCGGGTGATGGACCGAGCTGCAGAAACAATTCAACCTTTCCAAAGTGTCAGCACCTACATCTCAGTCCAAAGCTTGCGTCTGATCCCGTTCAACATCAAACCCTTCCCGGTAGTAACATCTCCCGAAAAGCGGGTACTTTTGTTTGCTCCGTGGGAGTAAAATGTTCACAGTTCATCCTTTGCGATTCAGCCGTTTTTATAGACATCTATATTTATGTTAAAATTCATTGTTTTTTTTCCTAGCGAGAGAGTCATGGAGTGGGAATTGGGGTGGCTGAAATGAACTCCCCTGTTGATTTGCCTTCAGCGCTTGAATGCCATCCTTACCTTCCACCTCTTCTGGTTCAGGTCCAGATCTCAGTCAAGAGAGAAAGGGCTGAGAGATGGACTTTGCAGGGGCAGCCAAGCTCCTCCATGTGAGCAAGCTGGAGACAACCAGGTAAAAAAAGGGGCTCCAAGCCCACCATTAAGCATGTTACCATGTGAAAGCAAAATGGTTAAACTTCTCCTTTGACAGTAAGTCTTCCCTCCTCTCTGTGGTGCATGACAAAAAGAATCTTTTACATAGTGTGGGCACAACCTGGTCATCCCACATCAAGGCTGCCAGGGTTGTTTTTATTACATAGGAAGGACTCAGGCCCTACTTGTCTCCCAGTGAAGAGGCTCTAAGGACCTCAATCGAACCTTCAGAAAGTATAATCTTTCTCACAAAAACACACCGCTGCTGGAAAGCTGTTTTGACAGCAACGCAAAGGACAGCGCTTCCTGTATGCTGTCACACTTAGGTCATCGTTGTGACCCACGCCCAAGTGAACCCAGCTAGTCTCAAGTCTAGTCTTCCATGAACTCCTTCACAGAGGTGTGTTGTGACCAGTTCATCTTGACCCGAGTGTTCAAATGCAAAAACAGGTTCAATGAATTAGGCAAAGTCTCGGGTCTAAAAAGATGTAGATCTTATCTTGCGACCTGAACCTTTTAAGTCGACTTGCTTGGTTTTTTTGGCTGAGAGGAGATCCTCACACGTGCTTTGTGTTTCAGCGGAATGAAAGGATGAGTTATGGTAAACAGACATGGCATAGAGTGCAGTGTGGGTTGGGAGTATATAGGTGCCTTGAATGCTTGTAGTAGTGTGGGAGGACGTGAATAATTCAGGCCGCCCGCTCCTGCCCATGCTTTCAAGTAGCAGGAGTGAGAGGTTGGCTAAAATGTCCATCGTGCTCCCAATGGAGGCTTTGCAGTGCCATAGGCAGAGTGCCCTCCCTGCTCAATTGTCTTCTATTTTTCCCCAGCAAAACAGGAGCAAACTGACATGGACAGTATGGCAATTGGATATGCTTGTGTGGTCACCATAGAGATGCCCCCCCATGTCACTCCAGGCTCTTTATTATTGCGCTTCATGCTAATAAGCATGCAGTTTGGCATGGAGAAAATTGGAGGTTCTACACACCAAGGAAGGGTCTTTTTCCAACAGATAGATCAAATCAGATGTAATCAGGCCCAACCGGGGGTGGGGGGGGGGGCAGGTAAACATATTCCCATGAAGAGCAGGGAGCCAAAATCTAAACAGCTCTACCAGGATGACCTGCTTACATAACATTCTACCAACAGCCAGCTGTGGAAAAAAGACTCCCTCACCGAGCAGAAACTGTATTTACATGTTTAATGCGATTCCTCTAAATGGAAAAATGATGTTTTCTCTTGCGGTGGAAGATAACAAATAGTGCCACTGGGTGTTTAATTATTTCCATATGTTGTTAGGATAAAATCCCAGTGGACGACTCCACAGTGGCAAAACAGGCATGGTCTGTTAGCCGTCCTGTGGGAACCAAAGAAACCAACACTGCTCTGTTTTCAAGGCCTTAACAAAGCAGGACCTTGGTCAGGCATAGCTGGATATTGTCAGAGCTTTGCTTGTGGAAAAACTGCGCCGGTGAAGCTCTTTATGTTACTTTCATCTTCATGTACTCAGTTTAGATGAAGCAGGCTGAAATTGACCCTTCTGGAGACACCTGAGGTGAATCCTGGGACAATGGGCCACAGAAAGAGGAGACCCACCACAAGAAGAAGGTCCAAATACCCAGCCTGCTGTCAAGAAAAAAAGAAGAATGGAAAGCAGGTGTAGGGAAAAAGACATAGAGGAGGATGAGCTAGTGGAGGACATTGAGGAGAAGAACGCTGCCTGTAGGTAGACAGAATCAGACATACAAGAGAACATGACTTGCTGACCTAACATCAAGTTTAACACTTAACTTGTGAACCTCTGATCAAATCATACAATGGACAAGGTGTGAGATGACGTGTCTTTAGGGGACAGGAATGAGTCGGGCTGCCTTGGCGTCTGTCAGGGACGGTAGGTCAAGTTGTTGTAACCAGCTGGGCTGCCTGAGAATGAGTGGCAGTAGCCGCGGAGGTAGGAGGAAATGACACGCTGAGCTGAGCTGAGCTGAGTTGAGCTGAGCTGCACTGCGCTGCGGCACTGAGGAGTTGTGTGGGTGTCGCAGGCGGAGGCAGGAGAACAGCGCTGGTAGGCAAAGAGCCTTATGTGGGAACAGCATGTGAACGGGGGCGTACAGAACATCCAGGAGAAAAAAACGAGGTGAGGAATAAACTGAGCCAATACCTGTGGGGGACACAGGGCTGAAGGTCAGCCAGCATTGACCGAGGAGAGACCAGGAAGAAGGGGGGGCGAGAAAGATGTGGCTGTGATGGGAGGACAGGCAAGCACTCCAGGTAGAAAACATACCTCCAATCCCTAATAGAAGCAGCAGCAACAGGTCATGCTGGTTCTAAAGACACAAGTGCAGAACTTTGTCCACTTTGTCCCAAACCCAACCTGAACATCAACCCAAGAGACTTCAAAACCGCACAACTCACTTGTCCAGCTGTTAAGGACAGTCTCTCCATCATGCAGGAGATGTGTGGCTTATTTGAAAAACAAGCAATGCAACAGTGAAAGTAAACCAACTTGAGGAATCAACTCAAACTAAATGTCAAGAAGTAAAAATCAGGATTAACAGGGGGGCTGAGTTAACGCAGCATCAGTGATCATTCAGTTATAGATAAATTTGTACGTTTAGCAACTAGCAGGAAATGCCGGTTTCCTCTGAAAGATTATGGGACCCGGGGAGTAAGGGGTCAAAGGGCACGGCCTCCCAATCCTCCGATCCATTCAGTAACAAAAACATCCTCCTTAGTTTGTGGCACAGTGACGTCCTTCTCACTGAGCATCTCCTTCCTCTCCCGCACACATTCCTCCAAAAACCCCATTGAGAGCGGCTCCTCCACAGCAGCGGTGCCCCTTGCGTTCCGAGCGAAATTTATCTTTTATTCAGGAGGCAGCTTTATCCGGAGCCCTCAGAGCAGCCAGCGAGGAAAAGCACTGTTATTACCGAATCATAAATAACATCATAACCACAGGAAAGAAATGATCGGCATTGTTTTTTTTCGGGGCTTTTTTTAACAAACTAAACCACCATTTGTTATATGCAGTGAAACACAAAACACATTTCAACTTTTTCAACAATCAGGATTCGATTACAAATCTGTTTCGGTTACTTTTTCCACCTTCTTTAACACCCCCCCCTCCACATCTGCACCTGCCATATGTTCACGTTGTGGAACATCTCCCATGGCAAACGTACTCTGTCTGCCTGTTTGGATGAGCACCGGTCCTCTTTGAGGAACAGCAGCGCTAAATGATGCCCGTACAGTGACACCTGTCCCCGGAAACCACGACAGCTGAGCCGCGGATCTGACTTTTCCCACACAAACAGAACAAACAATCATTTACTAAGGATGAGTTCCGCAGGGCAGCGACAATGGTGATTTTTTTCAGTCTCCCTGCCCTCGCTAAAGGATTGGACTGCTGATCTGTCAGGCGCGTCTGTTCCACAACAATGAATCCGGTGACTGTCCCCCACTGGCCTGCAAGCGATGCCCTCCCTCCTTCCCTCCCTCCCTTCCTCCCTCCCGCCGTTCATCCTCAGCATCCGGGCAGCATCGGCAGCGTACTCACCTACAGGGTCCACAGCCTCCTCAATAACTGGCGGTAGGCGCAGTCCATCCATGGCTGGAGAGAGTTGGCCAGGCAAGGGGGGGGGGGGGCAACGTGAAGCCGTGCCGAAGGGGCGGGGGAGGGGGTGGGGGCGGACCGGGGGGAGGGAAGGGAAGGGAAGGGAAGGGNGCCGTGCCGAAGGGGCGGGGGAGGGGGTGGGGGCGGACCGGGGGGAGGGAAGGGAAGGGAAGGGAAGGGAAGGGAAGGGAAGGGAAGGGAATGCTGAGTGGCAAAGTCTAGGAGGTTCTGGGTGCAGTTGGTAGGAGAGCTGAGAGACTCAGACTAGTTGCCAGTGGCCCGTGCAGGGGGTGACGCTGGCTTCCTCAGGACCCAGACGTCTCAGGCTGCGGCTGCCACTTCATCCTGGGTGCAGGGAGACGTAAGACGCTGTTGTTCTCCTGCTCCGTCTGTTGGCTGCTTCCTCAGCACACTCGCTCACAGAACACTCCTCCCTCCTCGCTCCCTCTTGCTGTTTTTCTCACAGCACAGATCAGATGCACCTCTCTCACTTATCACCCCCGACACACACACACACACACACACACACACACACACACACACACACACACACACACAGTGTGTTTACCTTTAATGGCATCCAGACCTTGGTGCTGTGAGGGTGAGGGATAATTCTCTTACAGCATACTGCTCATTTCGATCCTCTTTCGTCTCTCTCTCCCCCCTCTCTCCCTCTCTCTCTGTCTCTTTTCCCCTCCTCTCTCTCCCCCTAGCTCTCTCTACCTCTCTGTCTCCCCTCCCTCCTTCTATCCCTCCCTCTCTCTCACCCCACTCTCTCTACCACGCTCTCTTTTTCTCTCCCCCTCCCTGTATCCGTCTCACTCTCCCTCACTCTTTTTCTCTCTCCCTTCCTCTCTCTCTTCCTCTCTCTCCCCCTCCCTCTGTCCCCCTCTCACTTTCCCTCAGTCTCTTTTTCTCTCTTCTTCCCCCTCCCTCTGTCTCCCTGTCACTCTCCCTCTCTCTTTTTCTGTCTCCCTTCCTCTCTCTCTCTTCCTCTCTCCCCCACCCTTTGTCTCCTTCCCTCCTCCCCTCTCTCTGTCTCCCTCTCGCTCTCCCTCACTCTCTTTTTCTCTCTCTCTCCCCCTCCCTCTGTCTCCCTCTCACTCTGCCTCTCTCTCTTCCCCTCTCTCCCCCTCTCTCTTCCCCTCTCTCTCCCCCTCCCTCTGTCTCCCTCTCTCTCCCCCTCCCTCTGTCTCCCTCTCACTCTCCCTCTCTCTCTTCCTCTCTCTCTCCCCCTCTCCCCGCTCTCTCTCCTGTCCAAAATCTCCTTCCACCCAGTATTAACCGTTTATCTCTCTTCAAACACAGAGCTCATGCTGCTTAAGACATAGCAGATCTTTGCCGCTCAACCTCCTTCTCTCTCTGTTTAGCAATCAAACTCCTGATCCAGTTTGACAGACCGAGCAGCACTTGGAGGCACATCAGCATGGAGGAAAGAGGCCTTGTTTCACCGCTTGAACCCAAACCAAGGCAATACACCAAGGGGGGAGATCCACAGAGGAACTCAGAGAAGGAGCCCACAGCCAAGCACCTTCACAGAGCAGAACAGCCAAAACGTTCTTACCTGGGAAGGGATGCATAGCCAGACACCTGGTTCTAGCAGCTGCTTCCATGTATCGCAGCTTCAACTGGGTCTGATGGTTCAATTTGACTAGAATGTAAAGATTAGAACCACAGCTCCACAATTTCACAGACACACTGCACTGTGCTTATCTTCCACCCGTCACTTTCCTGTATATTTACTACACTTTATCCCTTTAGTTAGGCAACAGGCCAGCTGAACTGTGAGGGTCAGAACATTCTTCTCACTTGCTGGCCTGCAGTTGGCCACAAAAATGTCCCGGAAGTGATGTGACGCGCAGCTGACGGACCGGAAAAGGACAGTAACCAGAGGACTGGAGGAGTCAAGGCCACAGGGGAGCTGTGAACCAGAGCTTGTATTGGATTCCTCTACAGAAGAAATGAGGGGATTTCTGGAGAACCTCCTAGCCGAGGTTCGCTTTGCAGTTGAGGTTCACTCTGGGGTAGGGGGGCTTCAAACTTGATCTGAACTTGTTTCTGTCCCATTATGTTAAAATAGGGATGAAACCGCTTATTTCACAAGCAAATGAGAGTGGGACATTCACAGAGGGGGAAATTATCATTTTATGGTTCATTATGTAATCGATGTCTCTGTGTCCATGGACCACTGACCTAGTAAATCCATCTAGATTCCTAAATAACATCCAGATTTTCCTGCGGAGAATTTTTACGTGCAACATTTCACTCTGTTGCAATATGTTACAACGTAAGAGCTGGTATTGTTAACCGCTAGTGATCCAGAGAGACAAAAGCAGCCCTGGAGACCCACAGGTAACGTGGGCATCGAGAATGAAGAGAACCAGGAAAGGAATCCTGCAGAACAAATGTTTCAGTTAAAGCAGGCAAATTTATGCTCGTCTCAAAGCTAACGCAGAAACTCATGCAAACATCTCAGTGTGAGATGCACTCGTGCACAATGTCATTGTACTGACCTCCCAGCCTGCATTTTACCCACAGGGCCCATCTGCACCCCACCAGGCTGCTGAGCTCACAGGTCAGTCAGTCGTGGTGAAACAAATATGCATAATAAATCAGCCTTTATAATTATAAGCTTTTTTAAAAAAAAAAAAGTCCCCCACTTAACCTTGCACAGCTCCACCATGGAAACATTTCTGAAGGTTTTTCAAGTATCTCTTTTAAATGACACTTTGACATTCATATCTTATGGCCTGTCCTTGGGTTCCTCATGACTCACTATTATACCTTTAGTGTTTTTTTTTTTAATGGCACAACATCCAACTTCACGCTGGCTGCAGATGGTTGCTAGGAAACAGAAGGCAGCTGAGTCTGTGCATCTGGCTTTACAGTGAGGTCTTGCTGCTGAGTTGTAGAAGCGTTTTTTGTAGGTGACATCCAGTGTTTTACGTTAATGGGTGATATTTAGAATCTATTCCCGGATCCTGACAACGCAGCGGGGGGGGGGGTCAAAGAACTGTTGCCAGATCTGTCTCTTATTGTCACATTACTTCTTCAGCTTGTGTAACATACACTTCATTAATGTTGAATGACACTGTGCATGTTTCCTTCATATGTTAAACAGTGGTGCCCCGGCAGGCTCGGCCCTGCTCCGCTTCGCCCGCACAGCCACCCGCTATATGATGACATCAGACTGTAAGGCTGAGCTTCATCGAACATCAGAAACCAGGAAGAAATGACACTGGAAAGCTGATCCGGGCCCCCGCTGGGGCGGCGCGGCTGTGCGGAGAGGAAACGGCCATTCCGACAGTGGTGAAGTGCCCCCCAAAGGTCAGGAAAAATAAATGCACAGTATACCCACACACACACACACACACACACACACACACACGCACACATACATACACACACGTGTGTACATGTCTCTTCTCTGCAGCCCAAGTTACATAAGAGTTTCTATATGAAAGGTATGTGTGGGGATAACTACTGTGACACATTATATAAGGAAAGTTGCATAACTTATCAACACACAAACTTTGTTCTTACACAAACCACTGGGTAAGAGTCTGTTCATATGTGAGGACACCCCCCCCCCCCCCCCCCCCCCCCCCCCCCCCCCCCCCCCCCCCCCCCCCCCCCCCCCCCCCCCCCCCCCCCCNCCCCCCCCCCCCCCCCCCCAGACGACACACCGGCTTCAAACGGTTTCCATGTTACAGGCGACAGGAAGTGGGAGGGGCTCCTGCTTCAGCTGCTGTTTTCAATTACAGCACAGAACTCGACCTGGGGAACTTTCTAGAGGCCGACATAGAAGGAAGATGAGATCATAGGCCTCTCTGCTGGATGTGCACATGCAAACACACACACACACACACACACACACACACACACACTGGGTCAGGGAGAAGCCTAAAAACAGCCTGACTCTGGGGGCTCACCGCACGTCCCTGAGTCCCGGCTTCACCGCGGCACCTTCCAGAAAGGCAGCCTATACACAGCCTGAGCCAAAGCAGGGTGCCGGGTTGGGATGACACCGGAGACCTCCTCATCTGAGGATGGAGCTCGAGAAGCAGGTTGACTTGGTAATGGACCATTGTCACCTAAGCCGGTGTTCCTTACTGCGAATGATGGGCTGGGTGCTACACCCCCTCCCTATGAACAAGTAATGTCCCCCATGGAGGTGAACTGAGCACCCAGGGAAGGGTTGGAATTTCACAGTCTGGGTCACCAAGGCTCCCCTCACAGCTGCTCCGAAATGATTAATCTGTCGCATTAATTAGCACATTTCAGCAGCGGAAGGCGAACGGTTTCCCCTCCTCTCTCCCTGTCCGTCCACCGCCGGGAGGAATGGTGTGGGACGCGGGCTCTACTACAGTGAAACATACACTTTGTTTACTAACATGAGAAAAATTTCTTGGACTCCACCTCCGGGTTTCTCATGGCAACCATATCAAAAGCAGCTTCTGGTGCCAGAGGAAACTCATCCACGAGACCAACCGAGTGCAGAAAGCAGGCTGAGAGAAAAGAATGTTTGAAAGCTTCCTAAAACGTGTTTTCGGATACGAAACATTTGTGTAGATCTTTCTAATTTACTGTAGAGAGAAATGTATAAACCTGGTGATATGGGTCACTGCAGCTGCTTCTGTGTCCCTTTGAAGTGCACAATGCACCCTGGGTAAGGGAGCTATCTCCATGGTTACAGGAGTAATAAGGGCCTGTTGCTGTGCAGCAGGTGAGCAGAGAATGGAGCAGATAGGACCAGGCTCATTGTGGGCCTAAGCAATGCTGAAGGAGCGGCCTTGGCTGGAGGAGAAAGGGGGTGCGGGGGGTGCTAGTGAGGCGCAGGATAAGGTGGTGGGTGGAGGAGAAGAAGCAGAGCAGGAAGCTGGTGTGTGAAGGAGATGGTGGAAACAGGTAGATACATTGGCACCTGCTTGTGGAGAGAGCATGTGCAGAAAATCTCTTCCTACCACTGAAACATGCACTCACACAGACACACACAGGGTCAGCCTAAAAAAGGAAGATGGGTGTTACCGCGGGAACGGACCAGAAACTGGTTCTCAGGCTGGAGGAAAGTGTGTGAGATCAGATGTGGCTCCTTAAAACTGTACAGTGAGCATTTGCACATGATAAAGTCCAAAACTTGGTCCACAGTGAGTTCATGTTGCACATTTTAATGTTCAATTACCACTGTGTGTGTGTGTGTGTGTGTGTGTGTGTGTGTGTCTGTGTGTGTGTCTGTGTGTGTCTGTGTGTGTGTGTGTGTGTTGAGAGGGAGGTTCTGCAGTACATTTCTTATTGCTGAGATAGCGGCGATATTCATATTCTGGAGAACTCCCAGTTCCACCTCCTCAAAGAGTCTGACTGTCCAGCATTTTCTTGCCAGGACACACACACTTCCCACACACACAAACACACAGAGTAGGATCTCTGACAATAAAACCACAGGCAAGCTTTACCACGGGTGAAAATGCAGATTTATCATCTCCCATCAACCCCTGCACACAAATCCACTGTAACACAGCAACCTAAGCCCAGAAAAATGAGGCGTTTTGAGGGAGTCTTTTCCCAGTCTATCCTGAACTCAGTCCGTCGCTTTCTGACCAGAGGAATCAATCAGTTCTCAAGAGGTTCCACATTCACAGTCAGATGACAAAATCCGGCTTCTCCAAGCAGGTCCCAAAAATAAGCAAACAAAGGCAACCTGGTAGCTTCAACCAGTTTCTTCACCAACGTGTTACTACAGAACCATTTCCAACTGTTCGTATACATTAAGACACTTTAAGAGACCTTATTGGACAAAACTGGGCCAAAAAGTGACTTTGAACGGATAACAGACGTGGCACCATTGTGGTGTAAAACAAAACCTCACCTTTGAGAAGAAAAAAGACATGACAATTATGAGTCATAACTGAAGTGCTAGTTACAAAAGACGTGTTGGGGGGTAACCAGCTGGGGTACCACGTTATCACATGGACTGTCCAAGCTTCCCTTAGAAGGAGGTGTCTGTCCCTGTCACCACGGCCAGGGAGTCGGCGCCCCTAAATTGTAATGAACCCACTTTGAAGGTCACCGAAGGGTCTCACTAACAGGGATATCAAGTCATTGTTCCATTTAGCCTCATTTATGTTTGACATTTCATTTTCCCTACAAAGAAAAAACCTCATAATTGTATTAACAAACAAACCTCATATGTAGCTCAGGAGGTGTTTGTTGGTGATCCTCTCAGAGCTGCTGCCCTGCAGTCTGAGGATCTGGGTTTGAATCCCACCTCCTCCTGCGGTTCTTTGTATTGAGTTCCTCCCTCCAATTCCTCCTGTGAGAACAAGCAGGTAGGGCTGTAAGCTGGTTTTGAGAGAAGTGCCATCTAGACAGATGTCGATGTACAGAGACATGCAAGAGGGAACTTGGGTGCTGCCGTTTGCTACTGAGTAACAAGGGGAAGCAGAACAAACTGCAGCCGAAATTTAAGCAGAGAATCATTTGTGTGTAAAATGAGCGGAAAGGAAGCCAACAGGGAGGCAAAGATGGAGTAATTGTCGCTCCCTCGCTGTGCCGAATGGTTGTGATGAGAGCCGAGGGGACAATGGCCAGTGATTACTGTCACTGCAGTGTGGCGGTGGCTTTTAGACCTCTCTGAGCTCCACATCACCCCCCAGCACCGTGCCTGCCCCCAGTCAGCTTTCCACAGCCAGACTTGACCAGTTCAGCTTGTATGGTGATATGCTGACCTGAAGCAGCCAGTCTTACTCCCACTGAACTCATTCCTTTACCTCCTTCACCCCTTCACCTCCACCTGTTTTCTCTTCGTTCCATTTTCCCAACTATGTGAAAGAGGCCTTCAAAATTGTGCTTTTCTTCTGCTGATATTTGAACAAAGGTGTCCAAATGAAACGACATGTTTTGTGTCTCGGTTTGAGCAAAAGATGCTGTGAGAAAGAAGAAACCTCGCTGGGGTAAAGCTGTGATGCAGGTGAAACGCAGGGGGGTGGACAAAATAATGGAAACTAATTGCGGTGTATTAATATCAAGGACGTAGTAAGGAATACGGCCGCCCTTTGCCTTCAGAGCAGCTTCGGCAGCAGGACATTGCACTGTCCTTCAAGAAGAAAAGCCTCCAGTTCTTTGGAGTGTGATGGAGGTAGAAATCAACTTCAGAATCATCAAATCTAAAGTGCTTCAAAGGTTCAGTGATGTTGCAGTCTGGCAATTTGAGAGGCCATTTGACTTTATCCTGGTGCTCAGGGTATGAAGTCATTATCATCCTGGAATGTGGGCACATCATGAGGGAACAGTGGTTGCACCACAGGGTGCACCTGGTCCTCTGAAATGGTCTCATATTCCTTAGTCGTTACACAAACATGCAGAACAATCACCAGACCCCTAATGACTCCACCGAGGGGGCTGCCCCCCCCTTTGACCCCCCCCCCCCCATGTTTAACAACTGGCAACAGACACTGTGGTTTGAAGGCATCCTTTGGTTTTCTCCAAAAATAAACCCATCCAGATGTTTGCAATAGGATGGAACATGACCCGTGAGACCGTGCTACTTTTTTCCATTTAACAGGGGTCCAGATTTTGTGCTCATCACACCAGAATAAGTGTATTCGTGTCTTGGATACAGGTGGTTTCTGAATGGTAGCCTTGCCATAAATTCCAGCTGTGTGACACTCTCGGCATAGAGCTTTTGTAGAGACCAGGTCAGTGAGATCCTGGTTTAATTCTGTGGTATTTCTTAAGGCTGTACTTTCATGAAGTGTCAATCCCTGTCATTGGCTTTCAACTAACAGCCCCTGTGTTCCTCTTCTGCATTGCAGTTTGTCCATTTGCCATATTCTGCCATTGTCTCTGAGGCTCTGCCCCCTGACACATTAAATAATTGAACGGTTTTGGTGGCCATTACACCTGCAGTTCAGGAACTAACTATTTGGAATCTAGAATCTTTCCCCTGTATAGATCAGGTGTAGCTGCTATAATAGAGTACATACTAAACAACCCCAAAACAAAGCAGTACAGTGGGAAAAACAAACAAGTTCTGTCTGCTTCCCAAAACGGTTCTTCATCGGTTGCTTTTTTAGGCACCTTGATCAGAACAAGTGCCACAGCCACTATTTATACCCCTAAACACGCTCAAGCGTTTGATTTGTGGATCAGTCATCTCCGGTCCACACTGATATTCCGTCACAGACACGTTCGCTATTCTGGAAACGCACATTTCTGCCGAAGAAAAAACGGGGCCAACAGTATTTGTGCCATGGAGGCAGCCTAACGTGAAACACAGTGCCAAAAAAGCAAAGTGTAAAATGCACAGTATAGTCTAAATAAGTCATTTATAAACATTTTTTTAAATGCTGGAGGGTTTCTTGCATTTCCATGAGGCTGACTGGTTGTTCCATGCAGAGGGTACTGATGTTATATAAACCTTCACCACAATGATGTAACGGTATCTCAGCATCCGTACATGTCGAGATGATTCACCACACACACTGAATGCAACCCGGGAAGCGACACTGAGAGCCGAATGCCAGCCAGGCTGGTCCTGTGCGCCAGAGCTAATGTAGCTATGTGTGAAAAGACAACGCTGCCGGATGAAATCCATTACATAATTTGACCCGACTGATGCTTTCTTGAGAGGTTCTGTAAATTCACACGACCCACCACACACATTCTGGGCCCAACGCTAAATCTCTTGGATTCGATGCTGTGAATACATCCAGGTGTTCCCTGTTCCATGCAAGGGAAGGACCGCTGTTTTACTTAGATGGCACCGGCAAAGAAGCTGCAATGTGAAGGTTGCAGGTCTACTCCAACAGAAGGGCTGTCCTGCTGAGCACATGCACCCTGCCATCGTCATCCTGACCGGCTTCAGGGACATATGAGGCTGTTCAAAAGGGGTAAAAAAGAAAATTGAGGGTGTGAACTGCTTTGACGGAAAGGATGGTTCCTCTCAGCAGATGTGCATCGAGTCGGAAGGGCAGGCTGGGCAGAATGACTGCGTTAAAACTATGCGAAGCTCTAGCGAAATATGGACAGCGGTCTGTCGATGCTCAGCAAAGTTTGGGACAAGGGGGGCTGGGTGTGGATGGTGCCGTCCACTGAGTGGAGCTACTGGTCTTCACATCCCCCGTTGTGACAGAAACACATACACAGATCCATGCAGATGAGAAGGACCCATGAATGTACACCACCTCTAGAGAGGACATTTCCTCTACTTTCACCTTGAAATGAATGAAATCGCAGAGATGGACAGTCGCCAGGCAGAATGTCTTGGCGTTGAGGGGAAGCAGCTGCTGCCAGGGCTGTGTGGCCTTTAGATAACAGCCAGGTCGGTCACTTTTTCAGCCGCTCTGCTAATCGGCGTTGCTGAGGTTATTAACTCCTCCTGTCGTTCTTTTGAGACGGTGACATTGAAGAAAAGGACGAGGATGTCTTCTCTCACAGTGCCACGCAAGGTGGGAAATGAGCACTTACTGCCCGGGGTGTCAGGAGGCTCTTTTATCTGTGACTATACAGCACCTGGCCATAAAAATGTGCTGTGCTCCCATGTTGATATTCTGGTAAGATTTGTTGCCTTTGGCACAATGAAGCCCCTGAGATGGTGTTTAGCATGCAGCAAGTCCTGCGCACAGTCAACGTGGGAGTAGTTTACTGGTACCTGGCAGAGCTTACTCCTCCTCCCACCTCCCACCTCCCACTTTCTAGCCTACCTCCGGCACGCAGAGCACAGTGAACACTTATGCCCTGGATAGGAGTCACACCCCATGGGTCTTACAAGAGCACCGACCAAACCTGCCCAGGCAACTACAGTACAGGATACATGAACGTAGGTTGTCCATGTGCCCATTTTGTGCCATCTCAAGAAAGGTGAGTGGTCCATCAGAAGAACAGTGTTCTCTGTGCCGCAGAGAGCAGATCTTCACACCTGGGAAGGTGTGCACTAGGTGAAAGGTTCATACCACATCCACCATCTACCCACTGTCCTCATTAAACCTAAGGGTCTTACCAGGAAATGTTAGTTTGAACCAGTCAACAGTCCTTGAATCATGTCTTTCTTTCATACAGTCTTGAGGGAAAACGAGATGGCGGATGACCAGCAACCAGCCACCGTTGCTCCCAGCATCCCCTCCCAGACCTTGGGGAGGATATCGCTCATACATTCATCAAGCGGCGCGTACGCACACACGGTGTCAGCACAGAGGACCTGCGCGTGGCACGCGTAATTCTGCTCACGACGGCAATGGAGGATGAGGCCACACAAGGCCGTGCAGAAGTGCTGGTCGCCATGGGTACGGCTGTAGACGCTACCTTGGGGCTTCATTTCAAAAGTTAAATAATGCAAATTGCTACGTTCGCTGTATTTTTCTGCTTCCCTAATGGGGAGCGGATGTGAGTCACAAAGTAGGGGTGTATGGAGCAGCTGGAAGTGTTATTGACAGTTTAATTAGGCGTTGAGCACATCTCATTCCCATCAAGCCGCGGTCATGTAATGGCTCATTGAGAACTTACAACAGTACAGTCACAGATAAAGCGAGGGCGGTCACGGCCTTCTTCTCGCCGCCCCCTTGAACTCACAACGGGCGACTCAGCCAAACACCCCCTTGCCGAGCTGACCACAGGGAGGAAGAAACGCCAGAAAGCGCCAGCGAGTTGAACGGAGCCTCTCTCTTCCCGGGTGTTAAAAGCAGCCTGACATTCAGGGAACCACAAACGGGGCTTCGCTCCGGTGGAAGTCATGGAGAGCGAAGGCACGTGAGACACAGGAAAATTCACCCCGAAGCCAGCCGAACACAGGGCACCATGTCCTGCCCTTTGACGGGTGGTTAAGAACTGGCCGGCTGGCCTACGAATACTGCAGTAAAAAGGTCACAAAGAAGTGTGTGATGCATCACAGCTCGTGCTGAAGTGAAAGAACAGGGGAGAAACAGGGAGAGAGGCCTGGGTTCAAGTGCTTTGGCAATGGAAATTCTGTTGTTATGCATTTAAAGCCCTGCTGAATTTGAATGGGAGAGATAGGAGAGAGGAAGGGAAACGGAGTTAGAGATTAATTATTATTCCTTCTCCATCCAGAGAGCTGTGAAAAAGGAGGTCAGTGATGACTGTCACCGCAGGGCACTGCAGCCGAGTTCTTCATCCCTGTGGCTGTGAGAAGCACAGTGATGCAGCGCAGCGCACGCATGAGTGTGTGTGTGTGTGTGTATGTGTGTGTGTGTGTGTGTGTGTGTGTGTGTGTGTGTGTGCGCGTGTGAGTGAGTGAGTGAGACACGCCAGGCGATTGAGGTGTGACGGAGAGTCTTGCTAGTCGGTGCCCCAGGCCAGTAGACGGGAACAGTGTGGATTGTTCAGAACAATCAGTCGACTGTTTTCCGTGAATAATCATCAGTTCAGTGAGAAGAGCAACACCACCATCTACTGACGTTCTGAGCAGCTACTTTAATACTTAAAATAGGTCATGTTTCTTGTGACAATGGTGAAGATGAGGGAGCTGTCTGAGACCATCATAAAAACTATCACCAAATGGGAAAATTCAAGTGCACAAGGTCATTTCCAGAGATGTTGGCACCCCTGTTACCACAGTTTGCATTTTTGTTAAGAAGTTTGCTGCTCATGGAACTGTTAAGAACCTTTCAGGACATGGTGGGAGGAGGAAAAATGATAAAAGAAGTGTGCAAAGGTTGGTGTGAGCTGCTGAAAAACTCCACATAAAACATCCAGAGCTTCAAGATGACCTGGAGAGTGCTGGAGTGATGGTTTTAAACCGTACCATACACCACACCCTAAAATGAGAAGGGTTTCTCTGGCCAAGGAGGACCTCACTGCTGAAAGATAAATGTAAATAAAAAGGCACAACTGAGTTGTGCCCAAACCTACCTAGAGAAGCCAAAATCCAAGCAAAATAGAGCTGTTTGGCAATGCAGACCAGTGATTTGTTTATAGGTGATGAAATGAAGCTTTTAAGGAAAAGAACACCTAAGGTGGAGGTTCTATAACTGTTGTGGGGCTGCTTTGCCGCCTCTAGTACTTGAGGCCTTGAGTGTCTTAAGGGAATCATGAAATCAGAAGGTCACCAAGACCAGTTAGAGTGAAATGTGCTAGAAAAGTAGGTATGGGTCAAAGATCATGAGTCCTCCAGCAGGACAATGACTCAAACACACATCCAGAAGCACAAAAGTATGGTTAAAAAAAAGGGGACCGTTAAACTCTTTGCTTGGTTGTTTAATTTTCATGACAACTTTCTCACATACAGTTAAACATGTAAATATGTAATAAATACGTTTTGTGCAAGTTTGTTTAAATCATAACTGTAGGCTGTTATTTCTTAAACTATCATATGTGTATAAAATATTAACTGCACTGTCCCTTTAAGTCAAAAAGCTCAGCATCAAACTTCCTGTACAGTGACGCCACTTGTACGCATGCGCACCATAAATTACGTGGCTAACGTGGTTTCTTTGAAGGACGAATCTGCTGATGAATATGCCGTTTTTTTTTTTTTTTAAAGCAAAAGCATTCTTTAAAAGTGGGAGTTTCTAGAAATGTTGTTTTGATTCTGATGATTTCCTTTGTGAATTTTGTTTAACGTTACGCTGCCTACTCTGCGCGCACGCGGTAACGCTGTAAGTGATGCTCTGTCGAATCTAGCATGTCGAATATTACGATAGGTTTGCTCTTGATAGTCGTGCGGCGAGTTTGCGTGACATTGATCGGACGAGCCAGAAACAGGTGCAAAATTCATCTCTTTGCGCTTTTCTGGTTTGCTTTATACATTCGCTACAGCTGGTGCAAGCGCTGTGTACCTCGGTGTGTTTTTACTGTGTGTTTTGCTCGTAAATGGCCAGTTGGTGTCATGCTGTCTGGTTTTTCTAACACTGTTTTAATGTTAGACACGATGAGCAGATAAGAAACCTCGTTGCCAGGGTTATGATTTCTTTTACAAACCCACTCGTGGGACTCACTTTTTAACACCCAGTGTTGAAATGTGACCTGTAACTTAGATGCTTGCATTGGGTCGGGCTTTTGCTGTTCTAACATGTTGCGAAACGTTGTTTATTTATGCATTTTTTCCGTAGAGTAGAGGATGCTGCAGATCTTCAGAAGGTGCAGATACGTGGATTATCACGGGACTCTCTTGGGATTCGTCTCAGACCATGCAGCGAAATCCAGGCTCTCGTACCAGAAGTGTCCCTGGTCGTTGGGGGTCAGGAAGGCGCTCTGCTCGCGACCCACCTCCGCCTACAGGTGTAACCCTTCTAGCAGGGAAGTTTTTCTCCAGGACCTGAGACCAGCCATGCCCTGTCCCTCCCAAATCTCTCACAGGCCATTCTCTCGGGGCCCCAAAAACCCGACGCCAGGGTACACACTGCGCACCCGCCTGGTGGTGACGCTGCTGTTTGGTGGAGGCATTTTGGCCACCTGGTGGTCCGTGCGGTCTGAGAAGCAGCAGAAGATGCAGGTGCAGCGTATGGAGCAGCTGAAGAAAGTGGCTCTAGGGCATGGGAACTTCAGCTTGCTGGACCACACCGGTCAACGCCGGACCAAGGCAAACTTCTTGGGCAGCTGGGTTCTCCTGTACTTTGGATTCACTCACTGCCCCGACATCTGCCCCGATGAGCTGGAGAAGATTACTGGTGTGGTGGAGGCACTAGATCAGGAGGTGGGACTTCCGCCCGTCCAGCCCCTTTTCATCACCGTGGATCCAGAGAGGGACAACGTAGCTGCAATGGCAAAGTACGTGAAGGACTTCCACCCCCGCCTAGTTGGGTTGACAGGCACTCCTGAGGAGGTGAGGGAGGCTGCGCGGGATTACAGGGTGTACTACAGCATGGGCCCCAAAGACGAGGACAACGACTACATTGTGGACCACACTGTCCTCACCTACCTGATCAACCCAGATGGACTCTTCCTCGACTACTACAACAGAACCACGAACAACACACAGATGGTGCAAAGCATCAAAAACCACATGAAAGCCTACATGAAGATGCCTACCAACTGAACTAACAAACAGGGTCTGTTTTATGGTCAGAAAAAATCTTCACTACCCAAACAGTTTTTTTTTTTTTTTTTTTTTTTAAATTTTTTTATTTTTTTATAGCTTGACTCATCTCTGGCTTGGATGTGCAATGACGGTAATGTTTACCCTGCTCTTGTACAAAACATGGCCCAGTTTTCTACCTTCAACTTTGTGGTCCTTCTTTGTCCCGTGTCATTAAAAGGAGTGGATGATTTCAAGGTTCACTGTGCTGTCCTTCTGCACGTGAACAAAAAGTAGTTTCTCCTGAACTGTGGTAGACAATACACTGAACAGACAACGTGACAACAAAACAGGCCAAGTGAGGTGGGTGGACAAGTAGATAGATATAGATGGATACGTAAGAAGGTGGTGAATAGACAAGAATGCGAACGGTAGGGGTAGCACAGGGGGAGGTGGTCAGTCCCTGTGCTGCCCAGGATTCAGCAGTCGACCTGAGCTGGTGCTTTTGGCCCACGAACCGCAGCAGCAAAAGCAGACGGCGAGAGGGGTCTGCGGAGATGTGATCTTTCTCGACACGCCGCGCGATTCGACTTGTCCATCTTCAACAATGGTCTCACTTGTTTCTTCAAAATAAGAAGGCAGACAGTATGTCACCCCTCAGCTGACTTCCTGAAATAATTGGAGCCGTTTAAGATGGGAAGAACAGGGACAGGAACATCATGGCATCGCCAGAGTGAAGAAGGGCGCAGCAGGTAACCGTGGTTATCGGAACCGACAGCTTGGAGATACACACACCGCACTTTGTTGACTTTGTTAAAGCCGTGATGTTGTTTTCTCTATTATCACCAAACTGCCTTGAATGACTCATAATAAATTTTTATTTCAGTGTTAGATACAGTTATTGGAATAGACTGTTTGGAAAAAATTTTTTTTTTTCTGGGAAAGAGCTGTGGAGAGGGCAAAGTCGATGACAATGCGGCTTTGTTATACTCCGTGTCATCTTTGCGTCTCGAGAGACGATGTTTAACTCTCCCAGGCTCATTTCTGTAATAATACCTTTGGAGGGGAAAAGTTATACTGTCCCTGGCACAGAGTGACTCACGTTTATTTTCTCGTTCAGATTGTGGGTATTGAGCTGTAATGTGGTGATCATGACGTCTTCCTGGTGGGGCACAGTTCAGCTCAGACAGGCTTTGAATTTATTATTATTATATAACGAATTTTCTTTACAGGAAAACCGTCTTTCTTCAGTTGGCCATTGAGGACACAGACGGCGACGCTGCCTGCAGGGTGCAGGGCTGTTACAGCTCGACCCGGGCGAAGTACTTTTACTTAAGGCCTGCGTAGAGCCCCATCGGTTGTCTCGTGCCCATCTCCGCAGGGGGCGCCCCGCTCAACCCACCGCATTCTGCGAAGTCCTGGACTGCACTGCCCATGTCGGCCACAGGGGGGAGTTGGTGAAACGCTCCTCCCGCAGTCCTCGTTAGAAAACCACAGTACTGAAGTATGGGTTGACAAATTATTATTATTATTATTATTATTATTATTATTATTATTATTGGTGGTGCTGCTGCTGCCTTCAGAGAAGCTGCTCTGCAGTGATTTATCTTTATACAATAAGACATTGCTTCGCTGTCAGTTGAGGGTATTGTAGCAGGAGTGGGACTCAAACCAGCTACCTTTCAACGTAACACTCTGCTGCTTACTGTATGGGTAGGGAGAAGACAATTTTTTACAAATGCAAATAATATGAAATATTGTTCCAGCTTCAGTGACAGCAGCGTTTGGTTGTCCACCTTTAGATCATCTTTCAGCAGGGGGCGTCAGCATCTCTCGCTCAGCCAGAGCTCAGCAACAACCTGCGGAGGGGGGCTGTCCTGATGTCCTGAGCACCACACGGGCCACGACTGGACACCCCTTAGTCTGTGGGGTCACTCCAAATGTGCTGTGTAGTGTGTGTGTGTAGGCGGTATAATTTCATGTGGTCCCAAAGAGCCAGTTTTTCCACCAACAGCCCTGACATTAAAAAAATCCCCCGTTTTGTATTTTTGCAGCTTCCATCGAGCACTTTTTCTCCACAGACACAAATGAAACTTTCAGTCCGCTGACTGCACGCCTGATCCTATCGGTTCTCCACTTACATTTTAGGAGGTTAATTTAGTTTTGTCGTCGGTGCCTTTTTGCCCGTTTATCCCTAAAAGTGTGCGATAGCGTGCAGTGAAATAACCGCCGGCCCGTTTGTTTGGAAGGCGGCTTTAGAAGAGGCTGGAAATAGTGAAAAACGGCGCTCTGTTGGCGGGAGGAAAAGCGCCGTCTGGCCGGTACGCGTTTCCCTGAAATGCGGAAGGCCGCCGGTTCCTCGAAACACTTTTTCTAGGAATCTCGAACACACGCGCCCGCGCGCGCGCACAGCACGCACAGGCGGGAGGAGGCTGTTCCGCACTAATAAAGGCCATTTAAAGTAGCTTTGGACTGTAGTAACCGCTCAGTGTTCCGCAGTTTTAACATGAGCTCCTATGTTTATGTCGCTAATGCGACATAACTTTATCTCTCAATTGCTCTGCGTGATAATGTCGATTATACCTTTATAACCTTGCAGAGCTCGGTCTCCATGTTTCGTCGCCTACTCCGTCTCACTGTCGCGCGTGTGTGTGTGTGTGTGTGTGTGCGCGTGTGTGCGCGCGCTGGAATGTATGTAACAAGCTCAATTCGGAGCTCCGGACAGCCGCTCCTCCCCGACTCCGCAGACCGGGTGAACCGTTAAGGTGCCTCGGGGGCGAAGGTCCGGATTCCCGGCGCTTCTTCTTCTTACTCCACAGGCGCAGAACCTCACGAAGCGGCTCGAAAAGCAGCGCTGAAAAGCATATTGTGTCACACAAACATGCGGTGCCAGTAAGAAACAGCCCAATGTCGGCGTGCAGTTCGACAGAAAACACGCGTGGGGTCTTGAACTCCCAGTTATAAACTGTTAAATACATAAATGGGGAAAGTCGTTAATGTGGCTCACATCTTAGTCTGATACAAAACGACACAATGGATTTACGGCGATTTACTCATCTATGAAGCCGCGTGCTGTAAATTCAGGGTAAATACGGGACAGTAACTCAACTAAACACTGTTTTCTCCGCAGAAATACACTCCACTGTACATTTCTGTAATACCGCAACTTTATGTGCCAAAAAGACATGTTAAACTCGTACATTTTATTATTTAATATTTTTGAGAAGACAAAAAAGAGTGTAAAATATTAACCTCCTCAATGCAGTCTACAGTGACTTTTATTTCTTTTGTAGACTTTGAAAATAGAACCAAAAAACCTACCGGCAATATTATTCTAATATTGCTAATTTCTTCACCGTTTACAGGGTTGTGCTTCTGTATACAGAATGTATTTTTTTTTTCCTTTTAAGACGTTATTCTTATTAACAAACTGAGGAGAAGGACAATGTAAATTTCCCAGATTCACTTTACCGTTGTTCAGAAAGTTGAAAACTTAGGCGGAACGAAACACCGCTTTTACAATTATGAATCGCTGTTCTGCAAATACATACATTATACGGGTTTTATCGTTTAGGAGCGTTTTAGTAACTCGGCGATTGTGGTTTTTTGGTGGTAAACAGGAGAACCTGTTTTGGCGAACATATGATGTCGCAAAGACAAGAAATAAATAAATGTGCGTTCAATTATGAGAAACAACAGCTCTTTTGTCTCGTTTTCTTATATGCAGTCTGAACGTAAGGGCTTAAGGAAGTACGGCTCACCTTTATAGGCGTCTTTTTTATGGTTCTTTGCAAGAAAAATAAAAACCTCATAATAATCCAGAGTTCTGTTATTCATAATAGTAATAAGCCCTGCGAAGCGAAAATGTAGTTTTGTGTAATTGTCAGTCCTGTATGTCTTAAATTAAAAATAAGATGATATATTATAGTCTGTGCGCGTGAGTGTTTTAACAGTGAAAAAACCGACAGTGGGGGAAATAGGCGAACGTTTGACGCGTTCGGTGTTCAACACTTTATTAATCGATTGTTACGCGACTAATTATTTTTATTATTGTTATTATTATTATTATTACTGACCACATCGCGCATAACGAAGCGCTTCAAGGACAATGTAGCGCATAAAGAAAACAGGTTTGCGCCACGATTACGCCGTGTTTATCTGCGCGTGGATCAGACACTTCTGTAAGATTGGGAAATGGGTGTCAGCGTGCGGTGCGGTGCAGTCCGCGAGACCCGACTCCGGATCCACCTTAAGGAAGAAAGATGGCGGCCGGCGTCACGTGACTCGATTCCTGGAAAGTTCTTGGAAATCGGCCTCCCGTGTTCCGCGCGGAGCGGGGTTAAAAAAGACGCCGAGGCGGGGAGGAGGATGGTGCTCAGAGCGTGTGGCAGGCGTCGCCGCCGGTGCCTCTTCTGGGGGTTCGCGACCCAGCTTCTCTAGATCCTCAGGACGGCTCCGGCGTCCCGGTGCGGCGATCATGCCACGTGAGGTGAGGAGGGCGCGCGAGGACCGGGGACCCGCCGCGCGCTTGAACGTCTCTGGCCGCTTCTCTCCGTCGCGCGTTTAACGCAGCAGAAAAGTTGGCCAGGAAACGAGCCGAACCCGCGACGTGCGGGAACCCGGAGCCCAGTTCGGCTGGACGGCCGGCGGCCTCTTGTACAAACAGCGGGGCTGCTTTAAATAAGTCACTGTGCCACAGTGAGTAGTGATAATGGACGTCCATTTATAGCCGCAGTGCCGCCGAGGATGTGTTTATGTTGGTGCGCGGATTTGCGCTTCGTGGGAGCGGGTTTGGAGCTGATCGAACCAGTATGAACTGCGTTCTGCTGGAGGAGTGTCTGTGTTTCTCACGCCTGGATGTTGTTTCTGCTGCAGGGGGGACCGCCGGCGGCGAGCGCTCATTCATAACCCTGCGGCGGACACACGGCCGGATCCGGGAGAGGGCGATCGCTGGGCTTGGAAAGCTGCTGTTGTGTACACACACACACACACACACACACACACACACACGCAGCCACTCGGCCGTCGGACGTGTCTCGGCGGATCGTGCAAATGACCTGCCACTCCTCGGAAAGCATCGAGAATGAGAGGAGATCGGAGCCCGTGTCCCGCGTGGTAGAGTCGGACCAGAGCCGCATCGCTGCGGCCATGAGGGACCTCAAGAAGACAGGTACGGAGATGGTGGCGATCAGAACGGACCGTTAGTGCAGCACAGCCACACACACCGCCTGCACTTGTACACCGTCGCTCTCGCTCCGGCTCCACCCGTTTCCCCGCGCGCACCGGGCACCAGGTGGTGTCCTGCCTCGCGCCTCAAAAGCCAGGCGCTCGAGGACCTGCGTCAAGGTATTTGACCCCGAAGCGGTGCGGTAAACCGGGGTCGAACTTGTTTAAATCACTGCGAAGTTGCTCGTCTTAAAGTGTCAGGGGGGCGGCTGAAGGCGCGAGGTGCGTTTAGCTAGTCAGTTCTATTGTTTGAAATAACTGTTTTTAACACGGACTTCTGACAGACAATGCGGTAGCGCGAGACAATTGTGAAGTGCCCCCCCCGCAACTTTCAGTCTCGCCTGAATATGAACAGATGCGTCTGTGGACCGTTTTTATTCACACATTTTGTTAAGTTGTGTCCGTTTTCGTCTGTCATTGGCGCGCCCGAATTTCGCCGAAGAAACAACACAAAAGAGCAGTTTTGTTTTTTTTTCATCGGTCTGTTGGTTCCATCAAATTCGATTTCGGTAAAATCCAGAACGAACCTCCTAATTTTATAAAGTATTATTGCTGGACAACCGATCCTCTCATGTTCAAAACACGCCGCTTCCATCCCCGTTTTTCCCCACGAAAAATAAACAGATAAACTACGAGAAATTATTTTCAGCAACACATGACTGTAAGAACAAACTGAAAATGCAGAAGTATTTCGTTGGGATATGAAACTGGGGAGCAAAATAAAATTTAAAAAAAGCAAAATAGACGCTCCTTCCCTCTCTTTAAGTGGGATGTGGCGGCTGGATGTGAAGCGGGGGTCCTGGAAGGAACGCGCGCGCGCGCGCGCGCACAAAACCCACCTCCTGTCGCTTGGCAAACAGTCACGCGGAAAGGCAATTTAGTTTAATTTAGCTGTAATATTCATTAAATCCAACTACATTTCATAGCATAGATTCACTGCGATATGTATTTTTATTTTTTTATTTTTTTATTTTTACTTCAAACCACATGTACAATTCATATTTATATTACGCTTTTTTTTCTCCTTTTTTCCCCTTTGGAATTTGCCGACAGACAGGTATTTACACAAAGGTGTGTAAAAGATTATGTATTTCGTGGTGAAGCTGGTGGTCTCTGGGAATCAGCTGCACGAGACACAAAACCTCCCCGAGGCTTAAACTCCTGCCTCCCACCAGGAGAACTTGGGAAAACTCTCATAAATTGTGACAAAATGTTGACTACTTACCACTAGTGAATATTAAAAATAATAAGCCCTACTAAAATTTGAGCAATTGCTGTGATCGGTATGCCTGAATAATTGACATTTTAAAACTTTATGAAATTGTATCATTGTAATTTAAACTATATGGACAATATTAATCAAAGTAAAATTCAAAAATTCCCTGTGAAAAAGTTCAGTGCTAAAAACCATCAGCAAATTTAATTAAGTACATGTGAAGGTAAAAGAAGAGACTTATTCTTAAAACTTTAAACATTTTTCAAGTTAAATTAAAAAAACAAATTATGAACCTTTAAGAACCTTTATATATCTTTCAAAAAGCAAGAACTAAGCCAACCCTTAATTTGAATGTCCAGTAAATATTTGTAAATATTTTTATCTTTTTTATTCCTATGAACCAGTAGTTAATTTTTATGGATTGAAATACAATGTTGTATTAAAAATTACTTCTGTGGGTATTTAGAAAAGTCCCAAAAAATGCAAGTGCTGCGTATGATCTATTATGTGTGTTTTTTTTATGCAGGATATTTTGTTTTTCTGCTCATGCTGTAAAAATTTAAAAAATTAAATGTATTTCTTGGCAGTTTCAACAAGACACACTAATTCCCCAAATGTGTTTTAAAACTAATTTTACAGCAGATGTTTAATTTTTTTCTATGTATCTTTTTTTATGGGTACAGGAATAACAGTTATTTTAGGCAACTCTTGCAATACAGCTAAATCATAATGGCTTAAATAAATAAATGTATCAAACTGCAGTGAAGTGGAACTGTAAAGATCTTGTTCAAACAAGAGCTCACTGGCCATTGTAGACAAAATGCCTGTGATTTCACTCATAAATTTACAGAGATTTTATCACAATGGTCATGTTTGATGCTGCACCTTTTATTTTGTTGTACATTTTAATTTGTCTGTTGGTAGCTTAACACTTGCTTGTAAGGACCTTGAGGAAAAAAACAGCACAGGCTTTATTTTTCTGATCTGCATTATTTAATTCTGTCCATTTGTTTGACGGGGGAGAAAAATCTGTTATTTATAGTTTAGATTAAGGAGTGCTAAAGAACAGTTATCACTGTGCTGCAGTAACAGAGTGTGTACAGCAGTCCCTCAGCATCTGAACTCTGTCCAAATTTTTGTTATAATGACTCTTGAAAATTAACACCTAAATATCGGTATCTAAATGGACACTTTTGCTATGGTGAGTTTTAGCCACATTAAAAAAAATCTAGACACAAATAAAATTCTAAATAAATTTTAAAAATCAGCTAATGCATAACATACAGTACCCCCACACTGTGCTTTAATTTGAAAATAATACTCTGCATATTCTAGTGTACTGTTATGAATTGTGTCTTATCTGGTGTCTTATCGGCTGTTTCAGTTAGTTTTGCTTTAACTGAATATGCTTGTGCCACGTAAATGAATTTACTGTGCATTTCATTTTTTAAATGAGCATATGGATTTAAATGCTGGTTGCTGTGTCCAAACCAGACCTGGAAGCAGTGGGTTATTTTGACACACGTCTTTATTTCCTTTGTCCAACATCTCATAACACTGAAGTGGGGCTGCGAAGCCCACCGTGTGCCTTCTCATCTGCCATGTGTAACGCGGTGACTGACGTGTGAAATTTACTGTATTGTACACACTGCATCATGGTATAAACACGCACATTAACCATTTTCTAAATAGGTAACTGGCATTTAGGTTGTTTATCCTGCTGAAGCCATGGTTTGACAGTTACATGCACGTTTTCCGATGGGCCGGGAACGTGTTTTTTATTTATTTTCCCCCATTCAGAATAACAGGAAACAGGCACTCGTTGTCCGAAAAAATTCGATATGCGGCAGGTATGCAGGGACCAATTAGATTTGGATACCGAGAGATTAGTGTATATGCATTTATTACATTTGATACTATTTTATTTGATAAATCTGTTCGTGTTCAAAATTACAGTAGGTTTCCAACATAAACTCCAAGCTGACTGCAATATAGTGAGTAGCTTAACAAAAATGAAATAAAGGATTAACATTGCAACGTACTGGCAGTCTGTCCGGGGTGCTTCCTCACTGGCCTTGTGCCTTGGGCGTCTGGGATAGGCTCCACACTTCCATGACCCTAAGGGAGTGAGTGTGTGTGTGAGAGAAAGAGAGAAAGAGAGAACAAGAGAGAGAAAGAAATGAAGGATTAATGACCTTTTTTGTCCTTTGTGGTCCTTTGCCTTTTTATGGTGCAGTGGTAGTATAATGAAGTGCAGCTGTTGCTACTTGACTGCTAGCTTTGGGGAGACATTTGGAAAGACATTAACAGAATCCTGTGTGTTTTTCCCCACTTTAGGCTGGTACTGGGGCAGCCTCACGGCCAACGAAGCCAAAGAGATCCTCCAGGATGCGTCGGAGGGCACCTTCCTGGTCCGGGACAGCTCCCAGAGGGACTATCTGTTCACCATCTCTGCCATGACCTCCGCGGGCCCCACCAACCTGCGTATCGAGTACAAAGACGGCAAGTTCAAGCTGGATTCGGTGATGTTAGTGAAGCCCAAGCTGAAGCAGTTTGACAGTGTGGTGCACCTGGTAGAGCACTATGTCCTCCTGTCTAGGACTACCTGGAAGGGCAGCGTTGGCGACCCGCTGACCCCACCAAATGGCACAGTACAGCTACTCCTGACCCGGCCAGTTTATGCGGTCACACCCTCCCTGCAGCACCTCTGTCGCATCTCCATCAATAAGGCCACCAAGCGTGTCCAGGAACTTCCCTTACCCAATCGGCTCAAAGACTACCTGTCAGACTACATGTATCACGTGTGACCGCGTGCGGTGCGGCCAAAGGCACTGTGGGGGGCCGACAGGTGCCACTGTATAGAGGACTGTTTCGTTTCTCTTTTCTAGCAGATTTTTTTGTTTCATTACCATGATCACATAAGGGAAAAAATCTTCTTGAATTAATCTCATGGTGATGCAACTGTATTCCAATCAGAAGCAATACTCAGCAATACTAGGCTGCCGTGTTCTCACCTCTGTTTTCTCACCTACTGCCAAGTTACAGCTTCAAAGACGTACGTTTTCAGTCCTGGGTGCAGCTCCTCACGTCTTACTGTTCTGACAGACGTGACACCTTTACATTGCCTTCATACACTGCCTCTCAAAATGTGCGTGCTGGTTGGATCTTAACACTCACTTATGTTAAGTTCCCTATAAAACGGTTAAGGAACGTTGGGCAGTATTTGACTCTGGTATTTTAACGGGTCCATCCGCCGAAATAGCTCAGTTGTAATTCGGTCGGCTCCAGTAGTGCAGAAATGTTTTGACATTAAAATGTTTACACACGGAGGTTTTCGATTAGTCCAAAAACTGGAGGTTTTTTTTTTCCATCATTAACTATAACCACCACCTCCAAAAAAAAGCAATGATTGGGTGTATGACGTATATAGATGTTAATGAGCTCCAAAACATATTTTAGGGAAAATCCAATGCATGTTTTAACACTGTAGGGTGATGTTAATCCAGTTTCCTAAGTGTAGACCAAGTGCTCCTAATCCTCCTGTGTGAATAACTTTTTACCTGTGTTTTGCTGATTTTTTTTTTTTTGTTATTTTTATTTTTTAAATGCCATTCACGGCTGGTGACGTGTGAACTAATGTGTGAACTTAAGCGTTTTAACTACAGTGACAACCTTGAGCAGCTTGCACATCAGACTCAGTCCAGTCTGAGATTCTAAGAAGCGCTATGTTAGCATTTGTTTCTTACCAAAACAAAAAAAATATATATATAATTTTGAAATAAAATAAACACTGACATCATACATTTGGTAATTCCTTCTCTTAGGGTCTCGCATTGTATTAAACCAAGCAAGGCGTTATTATTTTTATGTAAAATATGCAGACTTTTAAAAGATTTACCATTATTTATTTCCTTATCTGAACCTTTCATTAGAGAAGTGTACGGTTCTTCCCATCGCTAATTTTCTGGTGAAACAGTTTGCTCAAGGTCCTACATAAAGGAGTCAAATCAGAAATATTTAGATTTAAAACCCATTTCATATCTGCTGCACTGTCTGTTGCTGTGTTTACAGTCACCCCCCACAGTCACATGCAGTGGTGACAGTGGCAGTCAACTCTGAAGAGTCTCAGCATCAACAGATTCTCTCCAGCATCGCACTTAACTCACTGAGTCAGCTAATCCTCACGTGAGCCGATAACTGACGCTATTGAAGAAGGGATCTTTGTCCAGGGTGTTACACTTTACTGGTGGACCACTTTAGCGGTTCTGCAGTCGCCACATATGTGGCCTTTGCAATATTAACATAATTCCCACCTTTCTAATACAAAGCTGTAAAATCTAAATGCATTCATTTTTTAATGAATTTAACATTCCGTAACATTAAATGCTTTGGGGAAAAGTGTCTGCTAAATAAATAAATTTAAGTATAAATTCAATACTTTTTTTTTATTACACATTTCTATCCAGAGATTCATATTCCACGTAAATAAATGAATGTGAATGAATATATAGGTTTATAATGTTTTGGACTTGGGTATTTTAACCTACTTTGATATAATCGCTCAAGGTGATTATTATTTGCAAATCTTAATTATGCAAAAAAGGATTTCTCTGGTTCTCTCTGAGGATCTCAGTGGGGGTACAGAATACTACACATGCATTTATTCAGCTCAGAACTGTCTCCTTGCTCTCTGACACCCCTGCAGATGCCCCCCCTCCCCCCAACTCATAGCAAACCCCAGTATGGAAAAGCTATTGAGGGTACAGCAGTTTGAATCTCTTACAGCATTGCTTACTGTCGCCTGCTGAAGTTGCTCACTTCTTACATTAAATGCCCACCTTCTACTTGGCCGGGACTGACTGGAAACAGGCCTCCTCTAATTCTTACTGAAAACTACATATCAGTGCAGTTACCAACCTCAGTGGCTGGTGTGGGTCATCAGGGTAACTTAATATAAGTGCAATGCCATGTTTTTTTGTTAGAATAATGTTGAAATAGTAAATGTTACAAAACTGAGCTCATACATGCCAGGGCAAGACGCAGCCGGAAGCCACACAGCCAGCCAACCGAGCTGGAATCTGACTGGTCTGATATGTAAGAGGACTTCACCAGCCTGTTTTGGGATTTTTTTTTTTTTTAACTCAACATCTAATCTTACAATACTACACTTTCAGCGGATAAGAGTATGCGGCTTTATGGGAGTGTCAAGATTAATTTTGTCTGGGACAGATCCACAGCATTGCTGACTGGGAAGTATTAGAGCTTCAAGTTGGAAAGGGTGGAGCTCAGCAGTCAGGATTAAATATGTAAACTATGCAGTCAGGAATTAGTGAGCAGAAACAGACATTTCAGGCTTGAGTTGCTCAAACTGTACAACTACAAACTGGCTTGAATAGACTAGTTTTTCACAAGCTCTATCCAGCCCCAAGGGAAATGACTGCAAACACCCGTGTTTATCTTTACGTGGGTCAGAAGTGTTTGGTACCTTAATTCATTTTCCAGGATTGTGTTTACAATAACAACAACAACAACAACAACAAACAACAACAATAATAATAACGTCACAAGTTCTGTTACTGCAGAGTATGTGAAATCATCAAATTAAATTTTCATAAATCATAAATCATGTTTCGTGCTTGTGATGTTCCTTTCTTTGTAAGAAACAGTATAATGTAATGATTGCGTTGCAGAATAAATGTGTCCGTTCAGCGTGATTCGTTCCGTTTGGTCCGAGTTTCCGGCCGGAAGACAGAGCGCTGCACACAATGAGAACGTAAACGAAGCGGTTGAAAGCGGCGGGGGGTTTGTGTGTGTATGATGGGGGGCGGGGGGGTGTTGCTGTAAAGACCCACAGCTGAGTGCTGAACTCTGCTTCGTGACATGGAGCCGAGACACAGGCAAGTTCTCCGCAAGCGCCGCCTCTACCTGTCCGGCGAGATCCTGGTGGAGGACACCGTCGTCCCCTATCTGTACCAGGAAGGCGTTCTCACCGAGAGCCAGGCCGAGGAGATCCAGAGTCAGGCGACGAGCCGAAAGAAGACCCTGAAGCTGCTCGACATCTTGCCCACCCGGGGCCCGCGCGCCTTCGAGGCCTTCCTCCGCTCCTTGGAGGAGGAGTTTAGTTGGGTCAAGGAGATGCTGGCGCAGGACGCCCGCGAGCTCGAGGACAGCGACGCGGCGGCGGCGGCGGCGGCAGCGGAGGAGGAAGACGAGCAGCGCGAGCTGGCAGGTAAGTGAGCGCGCGCGCGCGCGCGACCGCTGTAGCTCGTGGCCGCAAACGCAGCGCAGCTTTTCTTTTTATTTCTTTCTCTTCTTTTTTTGTTTTCCTTAAGAAATCCTCCGCTTGAAGGTTCCAAATACACCAGAATAAAAGTAAACGGACAAAAGCAGGCAGTTTGTAATAATACGTTTAATGCAAAGTTAACTGTCAGGACGCCCCTATTTTACTTTTATTACTAGAAGGACATACATAAAATACATGAAAATATTCCGAAAATGTGTTTAAGGATTGTGTGTAGTCGCAGACCACCGCCCTGCCCTGGACAGGTGGTTTGTGCAACTGAGGGAAAATGGGGAAATATGTCTGTCAGAAGTGTGTGAATAAAAGGTGTTTCCTTTAGAGCAGCTGTTCAGTTTTATTATTTGATCAAAACAAAGCACAGATCTCTCTTCCGGTGATATAATAACATCAGAACAGCTTTTTATTTTTTAAATCAGTTTTTTAGTAAAAGTGCATATTCGGAATAAAGTGCAATCATTCAGTTTAAGCAGTTGAAGTGTTTTGAGAGAAAATGCGCATGCAGAAAAATAATACACAAAGTGTACAGAAATAGTGCGGGTGCAAAAATCGGTGAACCCTTAACTCCGCCAGGTAAAGGATGATAAGGTGAGTTAGTCACAAGAGTGTTGACCAGTTAACCCAGCTAACCCAGCTGATAACAGGTTATAGGAGGCGACTGTATGCAGTTATTGCTCCTGAAGCAGGTCCCACGTGGCTTTACTTTTAAATCTGATGATTTAAGTGTCACAGTCTAATAATATTAGTTCAGATCCCTTTTATGTGTGGGAAGTCTTCATTTAGGCTATTCGTGAAGAGCCCAGATTCATAAATCTATAATACTTACAGTAATGCCCCCCTTGAAGGGATCATGAGCTTTCAAGCATGACTTTAGCATACTGCGCAAACATAATATTGTTAGCTGCTCCAGATAAGTTCCCTGCAAAAGTAATAGTAACAATAATGATAATATTAATGGTAAAATATAAGCCCCAGGTTTAACGTGCTGTAATAAGTGCTGTGTTACAGGCTCCTGAACATCGACGCCACCCCCCGCTACTTCAGTGAGCCCCAGAGAGCTGTTGCTGCGTTACCTCTGAGGCTGAATCACAGACCCTCAATCTAGTCTCTGTGTTTTCTGTGGGCTCGGACCACTCGCGCGCCTCAAACAAAAGTGCGAAGAAATGAAAAGGAAGCCGTGTCCGGAGCCTTCGAAGGCCGTCGTCGTGCAGCGCTCGGCTGTTTCCCGTTGACGGTTCTGCCGCTGAGGTCAAACACTCGTCCTGCGCTGTCCTTTCTAGGAAAAACATAATGAAAGCCATTTGTTGGCCTCTCTCCCTCCCTCTCTGTCTCCCACAGGCACACACGCTCACACTGGGGAGCCAAGTAAATTATGGAGCCTCGCTGTGATTTGTGGTAGATGGGAGTAATAAAAGAAGAAATGAATGTAGAGAATATTTTTACTGTTTTGTCTTTGATCTACTAGGAAGATACGGATGGTTATGGTGGACAAAAAAGAGCAAAATTAAGCGACTAAATGAAATGGAGGAATACAACTCAATGTTAGAAAGGAAGCACGTCAGTTTGTTTTTAAGGGTTGTTTTCTTTTTTTTTGTATAGTACATTAAAATGTCCACAGATGTTTTTATTTACATAAAGAGTGCAGGTTTTTTTTTTTAACCACGCTTTAATGTGTTTCAGAGGGGAAACAAATTTAATTTAATTTTCTAATCTAAAACATATTGATTAACTTTTAATCACCCTCCGTTCTTCCTTCATATGGAGGATGAAGAACGCCTTTTTTACTCCACAGGGTGCGGTAGGCGATAATCGATTTTGCATGCAGATAATGTGAAGGAAAGTTAAGGTTTTCCGAGAAACCCTTTAAGCCAGAAATTGAATTTTTCCATATACAGAATTAACGTAAAGTTAATTCTTACACTGAAGTGCTCTGAAAACAATTTTTTTTTTATGGCACAAGAACTTGCTTTGTTCACTGCTATGCCAGATAGGAAAAGCAGAGCGGGCCCTTGTGCTGCTGTTTGGGGTGTAAAAACCGTTTTGCAGACATGTGACGTCAGTCAGACAGTCCAGCGCTCAGAAGCTCGCACATACTACCCAGCTGGTCCAGCCTGCAGACTAGTAGTCACTCCTAATATTCGTGGATCGCGTGGTATTAAGACATGTCTGCTTCTATTTGAACGACTGGTTTGAATCCAGCTCCTGCTGTAGGACCCGTGAGGAAGGTATTTAACCTGAATTGCTCCAGTAAAGATTACCCACCTGTGTAAATGGTTAAATCAACGCTTAGGGATACAGGTAACAATGTACCAATCTAACATTATAAGTCACTTTGAGGAGAAGGATCGGCTTAATGAAGCAATAGTGATGATGTGGCTAAAGGGCTAACTGCTAAAGGGTGGTTCTGAAAGTAAACTGTGGTTGAGGGATCAATGACAGTTTCCCAGCTGCCAGTTTTCCTCAGCACTTTCCTGGGGTCTCCTTGCTGCCTAGACAAGCAGGCAGCAAGAGTTTGCGCTGCGGCTGTTTGTCACGCTGTCCTAGTGACAAGCGTCCAGGCCACCGGCAGCAGCTGTGCCTCCCTCGTGCATGCATCACGTGCCCCTAACATCCCACTCTGGTCCTGTCACCAGCGTCTTCATGCTGTAGCAGTAAGCCACACGCACACGCTAGCCTCCTTTAGGAGAGGTCGACAGAACCGGAGGATGAGCTGCTGGTTGGAAACACAAGGGTTACAACAGGTAATCCTGCCGAGGGAGTGGAGGGAACCAGATTAGCGCCGCTAGCAGAGGGTTAATTTCCATTTGAAGTGGATGGTTGTGGGACAGCGCTATTTTAAGTCAGGCTTCCCCTTCTGGATGAATGGGCTGATGTCATGATAATTGGCTGTAAAAGCGAGGAGTGTTTGTTTTTGCTGGCGGGCTGCTGTGGGCAGCTCTCTCCATTGCTGCCTGCTTTCCAGGAATCTTGGCAGGGGAAGTGGCTTCCTGCCGGGGCTGTAAAACAGGCCGCGGGCCCAGCTGCAGCGGCAGTGAACAGGCCTGGGCGGTGCAGCACTGCATCGCATGCGAGCACAAATTTTCCTCCTCCTTTTCAAATGGGCAGAATTTGAGTGCTTTTGCTAGGGAGTCATGAACAACTGAAGGAACTCGGGGGTCAGAAAATGCAAAGGGAAAATAGAGAACGAAATGATTTTTGAAATAATGGATTCGGGATAAGATCTGGAGGAGGCAGTGTTGGGGGGGTCTTAGATGTGACACTGATTTTCAATCTTTCTCTTTAACAGTAAGGCAGTGCAGGGTGAAAGGGGGAGCTTAGTCCCCCATTTTGAAAAAGCAGAACACCAGGAGGACACCCAACCGGACATGGGGAGAGCATGTAAACTCCACAGAGTTCGAATTCGTGCCCGACCAGGCACTGGGAGGCAACAGCGGAACTTGCTGAGCCACTCTGCCATCCGGTGGTTTTTTTTATGCTTATGATTTTTATGGAAAATTTTTGCAATGGTCCATAAAATCCAAATTCCAGGGGTTGTAAGAACTAAGATGGGTATTAATGTGGCACAGGAGAAATTAAGGTTTATGCTGAGAGCTGTCATTTTTAATTGTGTTTGCTGAATTTACGTGCGTAAACAGCCGTGGTGGAATTTTCTACTGAGGATGCTTTGTTTGGAGCGAAACATTCAACACAGTTAAACTGCATTGCATCCTCTACATAAAGATATAATTGTTCCCCTGTACGTGCAGTATTTCACCCCTGGCCACATGGTGGACAAACACATTTTATGGCATTGGGACCCCAAGAAAAAAAAAAAAAAAGAATTCTGGGACTTTGAAGGCCTGTGCCTGAAAGTGTGTATATAGGAAACCTGCTGTTCAGTAATGGCATTAAGAGAGACTTTGCTGAGCAGCTTTTCAATTGTGTGCTTCTTTAAATAAATCACATGTAAAGCGCACTTCAGAAAATGCATGAAAACACCAGTTGTTCGTCCACCAAAAATCCTTGAGAAGTTAAACCCCCTATAGAAGTGAAGTATGCCGGGAGATCCCTTGGGTGGTCCCAAGTGCCATATTTGCTTTTAAGATTTGCCATAGGAAACGATGCACATTCCTCACAGCATTATTTTTGACATCCAGTAGACATTTTTGCCTCTGCCAGGCGTGGATGTGTGTGAGTTTTCATTGCTGCGTGCCATGTTGCTCAGGGTGCAGAACAGCTGCTGTGCCACTTTCGGGCTTTCCTGGCCGCAAGCAGTACCAGAAGCCCTGCCCGCTTCTCTCCTACTCTGATTTCCATCCCAAGAATTTCCCAAGATTCATGGCATTTTTTTTTTGTTTTCCTTCTGCATCGTAAGCCTTCCTTCAGTCTCCAAGTGTTGTCCATTTAGTGACCAAAAACCTCTTTTTTAAGTGGTTAACTAAGCCGTTGCCATGAGAAAATATCTAGAAGAATTTTCTGCCTTGGCAGATGGTGCTGAGTTAAACTTTGACCAGTTTTTTTGTGAGGCCCACTGGCAGACCTGTATTTGTGTTTATTATTATTATTATTATTATTATTATTATTATTATTATTATTATTATTATTTTTATGTATTTATTAATGTAGCTGAAACATTTCTCAAAGGCTTACAGTTTCTGTTTGGTAAACTGATTTACCTACTTACATAGAAAGGAGATATAGCTGTATTTCAGGGTAAAGCACCTTCATCAGCAGCACTTGCTCACAGAGCAGGGTTCAAACCTGGGTCTTTTAGTTTCAGAAATTGTGACTTTGGTGTTTTGCCCCATCTTTGTTGCTCTGGGCGTCGTAATTTCTCAAAATGTACATCCAGTTCACATGTATTTACAGGGGTCACTTGTTTTGTTTGCAGTCAAACAGAGCAAATCGTCTTTGTTGTGGCCAGGGCACCGTGGCAGCAGAGACTCTAATCCCTCTGTGTGTGAGGTCAGTTGGCCTTACTGCATAGCACTCGCAGCTTACCGCAGCAGGGATTCTCCCACTCTCACACACACTCTCAACGTGGTGCGCCGTGGACCATACACCACCCCCCTAAGGAGAGGCACAAATGCTCTTTTCCATTGGAATGCCCCAATCCCACACACAAACACACACGTAAGCCGTTATGTGAACGGCGGTGTTATATCACCTCATCCCTATGAGGTCAGGACTGAACTGGAATAATGTGCCAGCCTTGCACTCTAAAATGCTTCCAGGAAAACACTGAATTTACTTGACAAATTGCGGATGTTGCTCTTTGTTGGAGGGCCAGTCTGGGTTCTTATATGCTTTAAATACTAGAGAACTGTCCTGAAACGCCCAAAACCACCTTTTTATATTCTTATCACTACTTCCTTTGTTGTCCCCTTTCCAGTGTACAGTTGTGCCATAAATTATAACCAAAAAATATTGCACTTAAATCACAGTAGTATCAGGTATGAACTAAAATGAGGAAATAGTCATCTCTCAATTTACACACACTCAACTTAGGCATTTTTACACTTCACTGCTCTGTATTTCATCATTTAACTGAGATTTTCACTGTCTGTTCAGTATAAAGTGTACGACTACTGCATTACAGTAAAACCCCTAACTTACACGTCACCTTATTTTAAGGTTCATGAAAATTGCTATTTTCCAGTCAGTCTTCCAGTTAAAAGGAAAAATGTTTTAATCTGTTAACTCTTTTGGAAGCAGGCGAACTATTACAAACAAAATGCGCATGTGGCAATATAACGTGTACTAATAATAATAATAACAACAACAACAACAATGATACCGTAAGTATCATCGTCTTCCAAAAGCAGGACTCACGAGACTGGACTGTGGGAACACGAGTTTTGTTTCTCAGTCCCTCTATAATCCCCCACTATGTACAGTACAAACATTTAGCAGCAGTGCATTCTGGGAGAGCCAAATGCACTTCGTCTTCAGTAAATCCTGGACATTCATTGCCATCAGAAGATGTGGTTGACTGGAAAGGGAGCAGGAGGACTGGAGCCAACTGCCAATCACTTTATACCCAAATTCTTCTTATTCTAGGGTATCTTAACACAGGGTTTTACTGTATTTTGATGTCGAGACCAATGTTTTTGTCCTCTTCTCCTCCTCCAGAAAAGAGCAGCCTTTCCCCGCTCACCCTGCAGAAGGTGCCGACGGACCAGGAGCTGAACCGGCTGGTGGGCCGGCTGGGGCCTGAATGGGAGTGGGTCGTAGTGGACCTGGGCGTGCCACTGTGGGAGGTGCAGAGGTGCCGCGCTGCCTATCCACTCAGCCCACACGGCCAGGCACTGGCCAGCCTGGTGCGATGGAGGCAACGCTTGGGAAAAGGCGCCACTGTACACTGCCTCCTCCGGAGCCTCCAAGCAGCCGATATTCACCCGTCTGTGCTGGAAGGTGTGTTTCAGTGAGGTTCTGCTGGTGTGGTTGACAGGGTGACTTTGGACTACACTAGACCTGAAATTTAGAATTTAGATTTTATAATGGACCGTTGTATTTGGTTTCACAGTGAACCATTTTATATAATTTTTTTATATTCAGGGAAGCTAAGGAAACAGGATTCTTGTTCTATAACCAGTTCTTGAGCCATTTGTCAAAATTCTGTGGTTTTTTTTTTTTAAATTGTACTTCTGTCGTGGAATCAAGTTTTTCTTGAATAATAAATTCCTATGTACTTGTTGTGAAGCAGTGGAAACTGCTTAAACGATCCAGCCTGCACGCTAAAGAATGAACCTAAGCCGTAGCCATGAGAAAATATCTAGAAGAATGTAGAAGAATTTTCATCTACGTGAATATTTGACTGGTACACCCCCAGATGGGAGTTTTTATTCTGACATGTGTACACCACTACCTGGGTTTATAACCAGTACATTACACCAACTCCGTGCCAGCAGCCAACAAAAAACGTAATATAGCCTAATATAGCTGACTGTGTTATTACTCCCTGTTATGGCTTTTATAGTTAATCAGTCCCCATTGTTACTGACCTCTCAGCACACTATTGATTCGCGGCTCATGTATATAAAAGGAACTGAAGTGCTTTCCAAGAAATCTCCCTGATAAGTGATGCTGAAAAAACACGTAACAAGGAACGATCCCATTTGGTTGAATTGCCGGCTCTACATGTATGGATGCAACAAAAAGAATAGTTTTAAGTTGTGCTAATGTTACACAATTCACATTGTCTCCCCCCCCCCTTTAAATTTTACATTCTCAGAACTACTTTTTTCCTTCAAACACTGTGACCTCTTAGTTGAGAAATTCTAGGGTGCCTTGAAGAGCAGAATTGAATTCTGCAGAAGTAGCAGTGCTGAGAAAGTTCCAGATAAAGCACTGCCTTTTAATGACAAAGAAAACAAAAGAAGGAAGTTCAGGAAACTCAAACTGTACTGCACTGTAAGACTGGAAATAGATTCACTTTGCATCACACTAGAAGTGTCAGCAGAATGCGGGCCGAGAGTGTGGACAAATCTGGACCTTTCTGTCTTTTATTGCATTTGCAAGTGTAAATTTGTCATTGTGTTAAGTTGCTTGTTTCACATAATATTCCAAAGCTGAAGGTGTTTTAGAAAGTTGCTCCTGAATGTCAGTGCAAATTTTCAGGTCACACAAGTCTGTCTGTCTGTCTGTCTTTCTTCATGATGCGTTTGTATGCCAGAGTTCAATTGCTCTCGTGTTTCCCTTCATGTCAACTAGACTGGGCAAAAACAAGGGCCACCTCTGTCTGCATCTTCAGTGGACAAGGTGTAAATCTCCACGACGCCCTTGCTTTGTAAAATGCACACTCGGTTTTATTGAAACTGCAGGAAATAAGAATCGGCCACCTTTAAGGAAACCAGAATCCGCAAAGTGAGCTGCAGTAAACTAACCTTTCAGGCCTTCTTGAAAAATGCTGGTTACTTCAGCAAAATACTTTCTATGGGTTCAATTTGTTTTTCCAAGAATAAGTAGTGATGCCCTTAAATGGATTTTAAGTGCCTGAGTGCGTTTTTTTTTTTTTTTTCCTTTTTCCACCGCTGTCACCCTGAATAACACTTACAGACTGGGTTGTTTTTTTTCTGTTTTTTTTTTCCTTTTTTTGTACAGAATTTGTTTTTCAAAATCTAATCGCAGGGGGAAAGGGAATCGGTATGTGTGCTGTGAGGGGAGGCGCTACACAAACAAAGCAAGAATATTTGATCAGCCGACTCACTCCCTGTTCCTGTTAACAGGTCATTTACACAGTGCACTGGTTACCTTCTTATATGCCACAGGTCACTTCCTAATAGCTCACCGATTAAAGGGCAACTTAGTGGTTGGTGTGTCAGTTTAAGCGCATATGGCTCCAAATCAATGAAATTGCCCGTTTCTGATGGGGAGGGGGGGCCGCCATGTGTCTCTGTAATCTTTGCAGAACAACTGATAGGCAAGCGTGTGTGTTTGTGTGCATTGTTCTCGTATGGGTCCATGTGCCCTTTGCAGGAAAGTCTTTCCAGGAATACGAAGATAAGCAGTAGAAACAACCCACTTTTTATGCAGAAAAAAGCGTGTGCGTTGTTACTGCCTGGCACTCGCTGCTAGAATAGAGGCGTTCAGTTCCACGAATGCACTGTGTGCTTTTAACAGGTGTGTCGGTGTCGTGCGAAGAGCTGATAGGCACAGTGTGAAGAATGCTGTACGTGACATGGCTTGAGTGTCCCGCCTGTCCGAGCAGCCGCGGCTCAACCAGCGTACAGAAGAAGAATCTCGCCTTGTGGTTCCAGTTCCCCAGCCCGTGGACGTCTGAACAGCAGCAGCAGCGGCAGCAGCAGCAGGTGAGATTATTCTAGCTCACCCATCCATATCCAGCAGGGCGATGGTGACCTGGACATAGACCATCGGAACTCCCGTCCAGGATGAACACACACGTACGCTGTGTGTCTCCGTGTGGACAAACACAGCAGGTTAAAGCCCACTTAAATCCCACGATTCTGCACTCCACTCTGTGGCCCAACATCACTTACTGAAGCATTATTGTTATTAATATTCATTCATTTTAATATTATTGTACATAAAGTAGTCACTGTGTCACACTATTTGGGAGAGGCTAAAAATTATTTTTAATTTAATATTACAGGATAGACCTCCACAAGCCTGACCAGGACAAGCGGTTAATGAACATGGATGGATGAATATTGCTGTAATTAATATATCTGAAAAATGAAACAATGTGCATTTCAATGGCGCAATAATTTAAATGTGCCACAAGACCCCCCCCCCCTTCCCAAAATCGAAGCTCCTTGACATATGACAGGATGAATTTGCATTCTTGTCTCCTGGTTTCCAATGCTGCTTTTTAAGTGTTTTCCACACACGTTTGAGCCTCTGCAAAGGCTCTTTTCACTTAACTGACACACTTTCCTACACTGAATATTAATTTAGTTATTTATTCGAATAATTTTTTGGCACCTTTTTAAAACAACACCAACCCTGGATTACAGAAATGTAGAGGAAAAAACACAGAAATAAGTGACATCAGTTGCGAAGTATGTCAGCTACTCCTGTCCTGAGTGAGTGGAAGTGATTGGAAAGGGAACGGAATTAGAATGAAGAAGTGGAATTAGCTGGATTTTGTTGTGACCTTGCGTGACCGCTCCTCAGTTGTACAACTGACTCGCTGGGCTTCCTTTTGACCTTCTGTTTGCTCCCAGCTGGTTTGAGATGGTTGGTCCTAATCTTAACTGCAAAGGTAAACAGAATCAACACTTAGTCATGCAAGGTCAGCTGAGGTAAACTGGTGGATTTATTGACATTACGCGCTTAGATAACGGGGCTCGATGTTTTCACTCGAGTTCATGCTCCTGTGTGGAGTGAACATTTTGAACAGCTAGTTTTCAGTGTTGTTGTTTTTATTCCTGCTCTGGGCAACACTGGTGCCTCAGAGCTCCCAGGTTGAGAGATCAGGCTTAACTTCAAATCCAGGCGCTGTGGAGTTTCCAGGTTCCACCTGTGTCTGCATCGTTTCCTTCCACGTCTTCTGGTTTCTTCCCATGGTCCAAAGACGTGTTTCAGGCATGTTGATGTTGTGTGTCAGCGATGGAATGGCATCCAGTCCAGGGTTTACCCAGCCTCACCCCCTGTGATTCCAGAACAGTCTCTGGACCCCAACTCTCCATTGGAACAGCAGTTTTTATAATGGAAAGGTGGATTTTTTTGCTATTCTCTCTTATTTACCTCAAATTTGAGTAAGTTGCATTTACTTTATTGAACAAGTAGGTTGGGGATGTAGGTTTCTTCAACATGGAAGGCAATGTGGAGACAAATCGCCAAATTGGAGAGCAATTAACCTGAGCCATGCTTTGCCATGGTGCATAGATATCAATCACTGGAATGGAGTTGTCCAGGTCCTGCTGGACACATAGCTGAACATGAATTAGACATCTGGCTAAGCACTTGTTTCAACTGGAAAAACTTTAATGACCAGTATTTCCTTAGCATTTCTCTTGGCACCTTTTTTTTAAACAAAAGAGCAACTTGGGGTGTTTGTGTCACTTCAGGATGACGAAAGAAGGCAGACAAGAGTCTGCAGAGCGAGGACCACGATCCGGTAACTCGGAGCAGCTTTCCAGACGGTTGCCAAAGAAAGTTATAAATCACAGATTCCACTTCACCAGGAGACAGACCTCCAGTCACTGCTTAGGAGATCCATACTTTCACACAGAATAATAGCTGCTTCATATCAACCCTAGCAACAAAACATGTTAGTCATTGTGATCCATTTTAAACACTGTAAAGGGAGATAAGGGAGGGACTCACAAAGCGCCCAGTGTCAGGATGTTCCCAAGAGTGAGAAGGTGGCCATGCCATGCCCCCCCCCCCCCACAAAAAAAAACAAGAAGGCAGAGCACCATGTTAGAATGTCACATGTTCTGAGTAAATCTCTTATTTATGAAACATCCATTTAGCTAAAGAACTGTGAAGGCAGTCAGAAGAAGCGGTTGGATTATAATGTGGAGAAAGGTTTCTGATTAGAATCCCGCAGGGTACGAACGTCGAGGGGAGGGTTTGTCCATGGTAGTTCGGCGTTGACTTCCCGTGGGGTCCTCTTGCTGTGGAGCAGCACCAGCCTTCCTCTCCATCACCTGCTGAACAGATCAGCTGTATGTGCTAAAACCAGCTTAACCTGGCACGCAAGCATGTTCGCCCACGCAGAGCCGTGGATTACCGTAACGGGCAAACGTCGTTCTATAGGAGGTCAAACTTCAGATGCCGACCATATTTACAATCTTACCTTGTAATGTCCCCCCAGCGGCCTACATAACACGGTTAGTGTAGCGTCAGAGGTTAGCTGTGAGCAGCTGTATAACGGTGTAGAATCGCATAGGTGACACATTCCACGCTTGGCAAAGATGAGAGGCGAATCGGGGCGGGAAATCCGTTCTGCCACAGCATCTGGCAAGATAACTGGTTAACCAGAGTTCTGTAGTATCATAGCTGAAGCTCTAATGAAAGATTACATCTAGGATGATGTGTGTCTATATCTAGAACAATTTGACATAAACACCTGTGTGCTCTGGAATTCTGCTTAAACTGAGATAATGAATTTAAAATAAGCAATAAAGTGTACGGTTGCCATGGAGATGCAGTGCACCGTTCTTTGCAGATGTTTATGCCCTCTTGGCTCCGTTCATTAATTTGTTGCGTAACAATGACTTTTCATTGATGATGTGCTGGTCGCAGGCTTGGTTGGCATGAAGGTCGGGTCGTGTTGATATTTGCGGGATTTCAAGGCTCCACTGATCTTTCTGTGGAGATGGGCCTTTCCCACTTGTCGTGCCAAGCGCTTTTATCAGGTTCCGCTGCACTTATTACTATTACTTTACTGCTGCATATTCATAGAGCTCAGTTTGCCTGTAATGATTCACAAATTGTTTTTATCATTTGGATGCTGTCATTGTGTTCTAATGCAGGCTTCAGGTTGGGGTTTAAGTCGTCACCACAGTTTATCTGCAAACAGAGGGGGCGAGCAGGTGGTTAGGTGGAGTCCTGGGTTTCCGAACAAAAATAAATCAGCAGAGGGAGCCTTTCAAGACAGGAACGAGTGAGCGTCTACATTCTACTGCTCTTCTGGCCAGATGTCTTGGGAAACGCGCTGGGACAACAATACGAAAGGGTTCAAACTGAAACCGGTGAGCATTTTAGTAGTTGATAAAGTCCAAAGGCTGTTTTTCCCGTTTGTTTGTTAGCTGGGGTTTTGCAATGGGGACACACGCATACAAATATGTGCACACACTTTGGTTTTTTTTTATGATGTTTTGGCAGAAACACATATCCTGTTTATTTTTTTCTAGCTGCTCATGTTGTTGTCGTTGTTCGTGCTGTTTTCTGTCATATTCCAGAGTTTTAGCTTCTCTGTTCTGCTGACGCTTGTGATTGTGACCTCTGGGCTGCTTTGGTGGTACCGCCGGGGACAAAACTCCCTCGATGCTCTACATCCAAAACAATGTGGCTGTGGACGATGGCAAGGCGTCTTTCGAGAGCTGCCGTTGCACAATCACCAGTATCTCCGCCTGAGCTTTTCGCAGGTCCCTTCCTTTGTTCTCAAACCTGCATGTGAAGGTGCTCTTTATTCGTTTCATAAGTCCACAGGCCAAGACTTTTCCATATTTTCATCTCTTTGAAGTTGAGAGAATTAAACGTACGGTCCATTAATAACCAACAGAAAAAGGATTCTTTTCGTTTCAGTCCTGTTACTTCAATCAAATGGTAAAATGCATTAAAAATGTGGAAAAGTCTTTTCAAGAAGTAAAGTCCTGTAAATTGCAGGTTATGTGTTGAGTAATTGCTGCTTAGTAGAAAAAGCCAACATGACGTATTTATAACAAGCAAAATCCCATCCTTTGATGTTGTGCACTAAATCATGTCATATGACTAATATAAATGCTTTTTCTTTTCTATAATTAAACTGGAATTAGAACAGTTTTATAATATATAGTGATCATTTGTACTTTGACCTCCAGCTATAGTTCTGTTATTCTTAAAATATGAGTGATAAGTTTCCCTGCTGATATGATGGCAATAAATGGGAAATGATTCTGAGTTATCTATAATTTACAAAACCTTAAAGCGTCAAACCTTTGCGGTAGAGATTTTTGATGCATGTTGTTTTGGAAGTGATTTTTATGTAATTTGACAAGAAGGGGTGGTGGTGCATCTGACTCTTGTCGAGGCCCATAATTTTCATGTCCAAGTTATTTTTGTTTAAGCCCTTGCTTTGGGCACCAACTCACTGGCTAGATTGTTCTTCAAAACCCAATATGGGGTCATTCCAAGTCAGGCCATTTGGATTTAAGAAAGTTCATTAAAGAATCTGTAATTTAAACAGCACAGAAATAAAAAAAAAACTTTAAAGCAGCAGCATTTTATTATCCTTAACTTCATCCGCAGTAATTGTTTAAAAAAAAAAAAAAAAGTGAACAACTGGACTAATTTTTTATGTTACCGTCTTCACAGATCCGGACTCAGGACCCAGAGTTTGAGTCCAGGTTCCTCGAAGTAGCATTTGAACACCTGTGTGTTTGCATTTACCTGTGTGTATTTTTGGACGTGTCTGTGCAAGTGTATGCAAGTGACTGCCCAGTTCCTTTCAGCTCCTTAACCTAAGGGAGGAGCCACAAGAAATGCAGCATTGTTGAGAAAGAGCATGAATTTGCAGAAATGATCCACAGCAACAGACTGGCCAACAGCAAACTTATTTCCCTGTTTTTGACATGAGCTTCCTTTAAAAAAAAAAAAAAAAAAAAAAAAGCACCCAAATATCATAAAGGAACCATCTCCCAAAAACTAGATTTTTCCCCCTTTATTAAACCCAAGAAAAATTACAATTACTTCAAAAGTAACATTTAACACCTCCAAATACATATTATGTACCTAAAACCATTAAACATCCAACATTTTACCATCAGTTTATAAGTATTATTCTTAAAACCCAAAATACACAATATTTCACCATCAAAGGCAATATCTCATCAGATGTCGTTCAATGTGTCTATCAAACATCACAAACGTCCAACTGGAATTATGTACCTTCACAGCCGGATGAAGACCTCGGCACACGTATAAAACTCACTTTTCTACAGTTCGCTCCAATTTGCATGCAATTCCTGCATATTCATAAAATACCCCCCTTCCCCTCCTACCAAAAATTAGAAATCAGTTACCAAATTCAGGAATATTTGAATATGTTTCTTTCTCATTTTTTTCTTCCTTTCGTGGCTGTAGAGCAGGATGATAGTTGAGGAACAGTGTGATGTGGAGCAAGAGGTTATTCTTGTAGATACCACCGTGGGGCCTTTAACCTGGGCTGACTCTGGGGACGGTCCCCGGCAGCGTTTAGGGGCACCAGTTCGACAAATAAATAGACCGAAGAGGGACCATTCACAGAACAGCAGCTGTCTTTCCGTGTAGAACTCGGAGGAGTTGTGACACGCACACAAACATGCCTCCCCAAAGTGTGTGGTCCCGGCCAAACCGTCATCAGAGGAATTTCTTCAGGATTACCTATTGAAGGCTTCCCAGAGCAGCTTTTACACGGAGAGGCTTTCCTGGAACCTTCATTAGGCTGAAGTGGCAGCAGGCCAGTGGGAGAGGATTGTCTGCCCCCACACTCCCCCTTACACCCCCAGCCCTCTGGTGGGAGCACTGGGGCACCAAGCCCCCCTTCGCTAAACAGACAGGTGAATGCTGGATCCATCCTTGTCCAGGGAGGGTCTTACTACTCAAAGATGTAGAGCAGTGAGCATTGATCTTACCTGAACGGGTGGGTTTAGCAGGATTGTTCTGGCGAGTCTTTCGTCGTCGGTCTCTCACCTCGTCGGTTTGTCGTCTTTGCTCACATTTAGGCCGGTTTGATATTTTTTTTCTCTCTCTTTTTTTTTTTTTAATGTCCTCTCTGACGTGAGGGGCCATAGAACAGAAGCCACCGACTCTCCCTGATCCTGTCCTTATGCTCAGTTGACTTGCAGGTTCATTGCGTTTCGCTGACAAGTTGCACCAGAGTCCTATAATAATTTGGTCAAGTGATTAAATGACTGTGTGGCATGTAGGCCTGGAGGGCGTCCACAGTGGCTAAAGTAACCGCTTCCCTTGGTCTTGCTCTGCACCTTCTACAGATCAGCCCTTTAATTTCCACTCTTTCCTTTAAAGAATTTTATTTGGGCCAAACACACTGTGCTGCTTGAAAAGGTTTAAAAACACTGAAAACACTGAAGCTGCAAAGTAGCGCGTTCATTAAATTAATATACTGATGGCAAATTAGTGCTGGAACTGTTGTAAGACGTACAATAAAGCAAAAACTGTGGGATAACCATGCTTGCATCAATATTCAATATATATACAGTGTTTTTGTAGCAGAACTACCCAAAAATAAAAGTGAATCGGACTGTAAACCAGGCTAAGAACCTGAAGAGTTAAGGGGCAAGTTTTACATTCTCCAGAAAAGATGTATGACCACACGACTAACCAGAAATGCAGTTTGTTGGCGTGAGAGTTTCTGGAAAAATGCCACAACAAAGGCTACAGAGCAAATAAGGTATTTTATGTGGCAAAAAGCTTTGCGGTCGTCCTGTTAGAAAGAGATTCGGCGTCCCTGAGCAGTGGTTGGAACCTCAGAATCCATCGTAATGAGACTAATGAATGTGGGAAAATGTGCCAGCTGCTGCGGACTTTATGGACTCCCTGCCAACAACTGGACTGATCAGAAATGGTAGCTTATAAATATGTGTTTGTGATAAAACTGAAATGTTTCATATTTACACACGTATACTGCAGCATGTGGCATATTGGCTTAAAAAACTCAATATAATTCAATTCCCGAAGGTGCTTAACCTGAATGCGTCACCTAAGTACTATATATAAATATTATGATTATTATCATTTTCAAATAACCAAGAATATAAAGTTAATGAGTTTTGTAAGAGTTCTTGAAGGGGAGGAGGGCAACAAAATGTGCAGGAATTGCTTGGGCCACCAGTCTCTGCCGGTTTAAACCATTACATCCTATCAGAGCTCATTCACGCTTCAGTAAACGTTCATGAATTCTTAATATTTCCTTAGATTTCATATTTAGCAAAAGGACTGAACTGTGTATTACAGGACCCGTGCAGAGGCTGGGTGCTCCACGTCGGCCAGCAGCTGCTGCGTAGACTCTGCTCGGCCAGATCTTTCACTCACGGTTCATTTTGGGGATTTGAATCTTGGCCCTTTGCTGCGGGTGACTCGTATTTCAAAGGGGTGGTTTGCATCTGCTGTCTGACTTTGCAGGACTTCTGCTTCTGTGGACCAGTAGAAGATCAACACCTGGCTGAGGACTGAAGGTGCCACTTTTACACAGAAAGGCCCACAGCTGGGAGGGGGAATAACAACGCCAACGCCATGACTGGAGAAAGAGTTGCTGTGATTTTCTCTGACCTCCAAACAGTCCACATGCAGATTAATGTATATTTTCAGTACATAACTCCACGTGTTTAGCATCTTTTTTGAATTATGTTGTCTTCTACAGATACCCAAGTCATAAATATGAGGGCATTAAGCATGTGAGGTTGAGTTAAACAGCGTCAAATCCCCTCACTGTTTGGATGCAGTGCCATCTGCTGGGTGGGAGTGAGGCCTTAAATGTGGAACAACTGGAATTTTGTCATTGTTTTTAGCAAAAACCAGGCATGTGGCCAATTTATTTCTGAACTATTGAATATCAAAAGTTGAAGGACAGGGCCAAGGGTGTAAATTAAGATTTGTTTGCATCACTTGCTCATTTTGTATATAAATAGCTACAGAGGAAGTGTCTGTATATTTATACACAGGTTACAGCTAACCAGATCCAAAGGATTTCATCTTTTTGTCTTCATGCACCCACCGAGCCTCCTTGCCTTCCCGTACAATGCAGGCTCTTGCAGCAATCTCACTGTTGGGTGAGTTTAAATGTAATTTAATTCAATGTAATTTAAATTTCAAATACGTTCTTGCAGCAGGTGCGTGTGCGCGTGTGTACGTGGAGTACATCACTTTTGATGGGCGGGTGGTGTGGTTCTTAAAGCAGGTAGTGAAAGAACAGGTTTAAGTGCCAAAGGTTTCACATTACCAGTAATTCCTGTCACTCATGACTGTCGTGTTCCATTCTTAAGCAATGTGTTGAGAAGCTATCATTACATTTATAAACCACAGCACTTTATTTACATATCTATGACTTAAATCTCCCTGTTAATATGCACATGAACTCAGTTTTCCACTGGTAGTCTTTGAATTTGATAAGTAACTGAAACAATTTCAAATGGTGCATTCTATCTGCAAAGACACATAAAATTTTGTATAATCTGTGCATCTACTAAATATTCAGATAATTTCACCTCCTTTTAATGTCTCTTCATCATCCAGTACTGCTTGCAGTCATCAGCTTCTCTCAAGGTGAGATCCATTTATTTATTTTATAGTTGTTTATGTATCTTTTCATCTGCATATCCTGCATTTTCTCAGAGATCAGAGCTGTTGTTCACACGATGTAGCATTTATTCTTGGCGAACGCTGTCAAACTGCTCAACTCAGCAGTGACACATCCTGTTTTTAACTCACCCGCAACACCTCTTTCTCTCTAATGTACTTTACTTAAAAAAAAAAAATGCAACATTTTTGCAAGCAACTTTTCAAGCACATTCAGATTTAAGATTTTTGGTAAACTGGCCCAGAGCTGTGTTTTTAGCAATCCACATAAATAGGGAGGTTCACTCTGCTTTCCTGTAAAACTGTCACACCAACTGAACACCGACAGCTAAATTTTAGTTGTTTCAACCGGACATTCTGAGTTGAAGCTATTATTATTACTGAGTTGAGCTCATCTGCATTAAGATTAGTTAAATAAGTCAGGTTTTATCAACTTACGGTTTTAAGTTAATGCTGCTGATCATCCGCCTACAACTAACCAGGAGTGAAACTGACCTGCAGGCTGCAGATGGTCTCTGTGGTGAATGACGGCATTTGTGTCGGTGTAAATTAAGAGACCACTATAGCTTTCAAAACATGGCATTTAGCAAGGCGCCAGTGAGAGGGACCACCATAATATCCCACCCGTATTTTCCCAGTCGCGGGATGAGACTCATTCATCACATAAACATGTCTTTCAGGTAACCTTCACCTGTCACATATAGCTATAATAAATAACATAACAGCAGCCTCTCTCTCTCACACACTCTGCTACCTCCTACTTTCCCCTCATCCCCCTCTCCTTTCAGTGCTAAAGAGTGAAACACAGAACATTTGGATCTTTGGAAATTCTCAGTTCCAATGTGCACACATAGCTCCCGTCACGCCAGTTTTCTTCGGAGAGGGGAGAGTTGCTGACAAGAGGGCGTCGGGCCCACGCATTTTTTTGGATGGCAGGAATACAGTGCACGGTTTTAATGCCAGTGCATGCTGAACTATTTACAGTATTTACAGGCCCACAAAATTACATACATAATATACAACACAGCATACAAGGGCTGTACAGAGACACACATCACCCCCCCAGGGCCTTCTTGTAAACCTGAAGCTCCACCCCTTCTGGATCAATCCATCAGTTTTAAGTTATTGTGGTTGTTGTGAAATGTACAACACGCTGCTTTTCAATGTAGAATACACGCAGAATTTCATTTAACACGTAAAATATAAGCGGTTAACATCAAAACAGATACATCTTAAAAGAGGGTAAGAAAAGAACACGTTGAACTGTCAAGTATGAGGGGTAGATTCCAAAAAGAAATGGGGCAGGGTTGGAGGATAGTAAAGTTAACTGAAAACATGGCCTTAGTTTAACAGTAAGGAAGCAGGAGCAGAAATGAATGGTAGAGAACCAGCAGGAAAAGTTGAATGTTTTATGGTGAGTCCTGCAGTATAACATTCCAGAAACATCCGCTGGAATTTTACATACACACTGAATAACGGTGGTGACATGAGCCAACACTGTTTTAGCGTTTGAAGCTGCGGTGTTGGGACAGTCCAGGCTGTCACAGGTACAAGTGTAGTTTTGTTTCATGCGGTGGTATCAGCAAAAACATCAACTGTCATGAATGCTAAACTGGATAGGATGTGGTTTACCATGGTGCTGGATGTACTACACCACTCGGTTATTCTCTCGTCGTAAGCATTCCTCCAAGTTCGGCTTTGAGTTGACATTTTGTTTTACACAGACAACTGCATACCACATAACGGTAAAATAACTTCACGAGTTATATTTGTTTAGCTGACATTTTTTCAGTCATTTTGAGGGAACCTGTTACAACTACTATACTGTACATACATACAAACCGGACCAGTTGAAACGGGATGACGAATCGTGGACATATTGCACATAATCAGCTATCAGCTCGTATGACTCCTTCCCAGTATCTCAAACTGAGGTCTTTCCTCCATCTTACAGGGGACGATAACCCCACAGTGAGGGTCAGTCCAGAAGGCCGTTTATACGAAGGAGACAATATAACCTTGACCTGTGTGGCCACAACCTCAGTCTCCAGTGGTGGGGAGTATTGCTGGTACAGACACAGGCCACACGTCGACCATACAAGCCATGGTGAGATGATTAGCAGAAGTGGAGACTCCTACACACTGCAGAGTGCAGCAACCACGCTGTCAGGGGCATACTGGTGCAGCGCTGAGGGGCGCAGAAGCATGCCTCTCCTGCTAAAGATACGTGGTGTGTCTTTACTCTTTCGTGACAAAGCTGTGCAATGTGTGTATGTATGTCTGTGCAAATGTGCTTGTCGCAAAATGAATTGAAACACCTTCATAAAAAGCGCTGCTTTCCTCCTTTGTCCAACTCCAAGCGTTTCAGAAAGCAGGTGAGCATTAAAATATGCTGAAATTACATTTGTTTTCACTCGGGCAGAAATGCCGAATAGTAAATAATGTTTAAAATGTTACAGCGGTTTTGCTCTTCTAAATTATTTTGGTGGATTTCTGAACAATGCGGAGTAGCAGGTGACGGAAGGAGCAAAGTGACTAGACTGCCGACTGATGCCACCTTCCGCTGCAGATCTGTTTCCTCAGCCTGTTCTTGTGCTGAAACCTGCTGAGGACGTGTGGGAGGGTGACACCGTCGCTGTCTGCTGCGAAGTCAGGCTAGCCACTGCCAGAGCTGCCGTGCAGCTGAACACCCTCATATTCTTTCAAAATGAGGGGAGCCCTCCTAGGGTGGTGGCCACCGTACCCGAGTATCTGTTGCAAGTCAAGAGAGACGACAGTGGGAGTTACTACTGCATGGTGACGGCTCCAGGAATGGAGATAGGGAAATATAGCAATCATCTCCATCTGACTGTCACAAGCAAGTGTTCTTCACAGATGTGAAAACAGTCAAGTAAACAGATTAATTTTTTGCTTCTGGATGTCAAGTGCAAATTGTTTAAGATGTTGCTTCAAACTGAGTATTTTTGGATGGGTGGATGGATGGATCGATCTTTCTCAACAAACATTCCATCCCTCTTTTTCATGCTTTCCACCCAGAACTGTTCACAAAGGTGGTCCTGGCTGTGTCTCCTGGACCAGTGATAAAGGTCAGTATGGCCCTGAACCTCACCTGCTCAGCTCAGATCAGTGCACCTAGAAGTCCACGTGCTGACGCCAGTCATACCACCTTGTTCTCCTTCTTGAGAGACGGACAAGCTGTGGTCAATGTCAGCCATTCGGCTCTCTACAGCACTGTTGTCTTCAACGTGAGCCAAAGTGGGAGGTACAGCTGCATCGCAAGCACGGCGTGGGCCCGATTGCAGAGCCAGGAGGTCCACGTGCACCTCTATGGTGGGTAATAACATCTTGTCTGCTGTTCTGTAGCGCAGCTTAGCTCACTGGGCCATAACTCAAAGAAGGTCTTCTACTGCCAGTACTTCTACCCCCTTGTGGATGATGAATAGTTCCCTCACCACCAGTTGGCATTACTGTAAACTTCTAACTTGACATACAGAGGCATGGAAATGGAATTTTAAGGCAAAAAACAATGTATCTGTTCCATGACACTTTTTCCTGGTGCCCCACAGTCCCCTCCACAGAAGTTCCAGTGGTGTTTGGCCTGGCCGCCTTACCTTTGCTGGCTGCGTCCGTTATGCTGTGCAAGAAATGGTGCAAGACATCTGTCAGGTACGACCCTCGACACCGAAATTCCGTTTGACGCCTGGATGCCGACACTTTCACCATCTGTCTGGCTCCTGGACCGCAAGGAACCCTTACAAACCAAGTCCGCACTTGGGAAAGGGGTCTGCAGTTTTGGTTCATGCTCACGATTCTCTTTTCCTGCTTTGTTTCTCCTCTTTTGCAGTTCTGTGTAACAGCTGGATATAAAGAAACGTCAAACGCAGGAAAGCAGCAGCAGAACCGTATTTGCACGTGTCTGACGGAGAGCAGCGCAGTATCTGTGACTATGCCAGTACGATGACTTCGACCTTTTCGGATTGAAGCCACGCCTGCAAAGTCCCCACTGCCGGGACATTTGAGTGCTTTGCATCTTCTATATGCTTCTACAGCACCAGTCAAAAGTTTGAGCGCACTTGTTGGACACTTTTTTGTTTTATAAGGCATTCAGTCAACATGTAAATCACCTGACATCTTCCCAGCTTGTTCTGCAGCAGTTGTGGTACTGAGTGTATATATTTATTCTGCACAATAAATCAAACTCTTCAATTTTACTGATTAATTATTTCTATAAATGAGCAGCAAATATAAAAATAATTTATTGCGTTTGTTCCTCTTTAGCACAAGTTGGTGGTATCTGAACGAATGATGTGCGATTTCCTCTTCCACTTGTGTTCTCTGAAGTGGAGCCGCAGAGCACACCGAGATAAATTAAGAACCACAACACAAACTTGAGCAGCACGTTTGCAGAGGAAACTTCCTACACAGAAGCTAAAGTGAAAATTGACCCTGCTAGTGACCAACAGTGAGGGCTCACTGTAGCGGACCTGCGTGGCACACTTGCCTGGAAATATAGCCGAGTGTCAAGTGGAGGGAGTGTGTGTCTAGTTGATATCATGTGTCACGTTGAAGAACGAGCTCCTACTGCCAAGCTGAGGACAAAAATGTTCATCTGCAGGCTTACTGGGGTACATTTTGTTTGGTGAACACTAGATGTATGATTATTTATTTATTTATTTATGGTTAGAAGAAATATAAGCTTCCGCTATGTATATCACCAAGGATGTGTATATTTAGAGGTGTGGACAGTGTATCTGGGTGTACAAATTTCCCTTCAGTGTTTAGAAATTCTGCAAGTGTAACCAATTTGACAGGACTAGGGAGCAGCACTACCTAAACATGACAGATTTTCGCAGGGGCAGGATCACCACCCCCTCATTCCTAAACTGCGAAAAAAGCCCAATTTTTTTTTTCAAAGCTGCATTATTTTACCTATCCAGTTTTCCCCTTAACTGGCAGAACAGCAACTTCATGTAAAACCAAACCTTAGCTTTTTACAAAGATACCAGCTAAATCTAGAACAACATAGTTTCATCCCCTAAATTTGACTTGAAAAAATTGGTAAATCAAGATCAATTCTATCATATGAAAGGGTACAAATTTTACTGAATAATTGATCCAGTCAGAAATTCACCTGTTCAGCAGCTTGAAACTGGACACAAAGTGTAAGACACATTGTGAACATTGATGATGTGTCAGTAACTGAAGCTCATGACTGGTAAACACCACTCTCCAACCGCAACACGATAATAAGAGATCATATTCTTACTAATTGCAAATGGACTGTGCAAAATTTATGAATAAATACAAATAAAATTTGTGACTCAGACCACCAATCTGCAAGAATCACTATAAAAATTAATAACAGAAAGAGACAGAAATGAGGGCATTGTCCTTAAAAACAAACCCAAAAAATAGAATCTGACACTCCAGGCTGCTGTGTTCTGGATGAGATGGAGGGGAGAGATGATGTAGGCAGGACATCAACAAGTTAAAGTAAACCAGCCTGCTGGTAATGAAGGTGTGAACCAGCTTCTCAGTATCCGGCTCAGTGAGGAAGGTTTTAACTTGAAAATCAAAGAGGAGTCTGACATTCCTTGCAGAAGACGTGACGTTCAACTGAAGGATTTTACTGCCAGGAATCTTCGGACCCAAGAGACGCATCTCCGTCTTATCTGGGTTCAAGCCACCATCCAGACGTTGATATCATCGAGACAGCAGCTGCTCTGTGGTTTGCAATTCTTAGGGCTTGATGGACTAGTAACATGGATGAGTGTCATCAGCATATGAGTGAAATATTGCTGTTGCTGATGATTTTACCAGAAGGTAACATCAAACCATCCATTATTGTTACCCCATATCCATATAAAGAGAAAATAACAATGGACCCAACACAGAACCTTGAGATATCCCATACTGGACAGGTGATGGTGCAGAAGAAAAGGTCTTTTTATTAAGAGAGACATACAATACGGGAATCTATTCACAATGTAGGAGTTGAGCCACTTGGGGACAGCAGCAGATCAAGAAGCTGCTTTGGTCCGTGGTATCAAAGGCTGAGGTGAGATCCAGGAGGATGAGCACCGCTGGGAAACCTGCAACCTTTTGTCTACCCCGGTGTCTCCATGTTCCCCATCCACACCCGTGGCCGTATAGACGGGAAAATCGAGGATGGACTGTACATCCAGGCGACATGCATGACAACATACACACGAGTGACGCTGTTATAAACACTCCAGTCCTTCGATAAACAACCGGTGAACAACGTCACGCCGATATTGTGAAAGATGCTTCTCGCCAATCAGCGAACGGAAATTAACGGCTGTGGCGGAGCGTGCGCGTGACGTCACAGAGCGGGAGCGCGAGACACTTGGTCGCCTTTCAGTGTTCGATTTAACCGCGAATGGGAGACTCGTCTCAGAACGCGGAACAGTCGAGCAGCTTGAGAGAGGTGTTCGTGTTCAGCGTTAATGTTATAAGTTAATATAGTATGCAAATAAATTATACACAATATATATTATAGTTTACGGAGCAGGACTGCACGTCGTGACGTACGTGTGGATTTTTTTCCTTGGTGGCGGCTGATGTGTTATTGTTAGCTAGTTGATATACTAAATATTAAAAAAAAAAAAAAACACGACGGTGTCAGGGCATCTCTATATATTTAGTAAAGATGCGACTAAACAGTCCTCAGTCCCCAAAATTTATACACCCCGCTTTTGTTCCGGCAGGAAACTTCCAGTCCGTTTGGTGGAAACCTGCCCGGCTCGCGAGGAGAAGTCCCGCCTCCCCCGCGGTAATGGAGTGAGTTGAAAGTGATCAGACTTACTAATAAATAATGGAGTGAGTTGAAAGTGGTCAGAAACACAGCGTCGGGAAAACGAACAAATGTGAATGTAATTTAAACGAATCCCTCGTTTTCCCAGCAGAGGACGCCGGCGTTTCACCGTCCCTCTCAGCCACAGGAATTGACACCCTCGGTTTGCGGTGAGGTGATAGTGAGCGATTTGTGTACAATGACAAATAGAGGGGCTTTAAAACTCCACATTAGTCCGGCACAATTTAATGGTTGTTAACAGTTAAAAAAGCTGTTTGTGTTGTTACTCTTCCTCTGCGCTCTTCTTCACGCTCCACGCACGTGCTTCGGTCACGCGCGCTACACATCACCGTGCGCTTTGCGTTTAAAACTCAGATTTCTCTGAGAGAATCTCATTTCGGAACTGTTTTAAGTTTTTTTTTTTTTCACACGGTTTCTTCGTTACGGTTAAGTGTTTAATATGTGCTTTGTTGTGTGTTTTATTCTTTAAACACGTTTGGTGTAGTGGTGTCGTCACAGCCCCGCAGTTCCTTCAGTAATAAAGGGAAGTTAAAGAAATGCGGCAGAAAAGCTGTGATCTCGGCTCCTACACACCGCTGTCCCTGCGCCCTCCGATGAGCACTTTAACTGGGCTGTTTTTATACGTTCACGGCGGAGAGTGAGGATGAAGGCGCTTCTCATCCTCGTCTTTCTCGTGTGTCACGGCAGTTGCCTTCAGAAATACGCCTTCAATACATCGATAGAGAACTTCGTGGTGGGGAACGACGGCATCTACGTCTCCACCGAGGGCCACCTGTACCAACTGAATCGTGACCTGCTGGTGGAGACAGGCAAAATGACAGGGGAACCCGGCAGCCTGAAGATGCTGGTGGTGTTCGAGAAGAATGACACCCTGATCACCTGTCTGGCAAAGAAATGCAGCTACTGCGAGCTGCTCGATTTGAAGAACATCTCAAGGACCATCCACTCGGAGGAGGTGGCCATCACCCCGATCGGTCGCGAGGGCTCGGGGCTGGGCTTCCTCATAGACGTGGGGAGTGGTGCGTACCTGGTGGCCGGGGTCTTCCAGAGGAGTACGACGGACATAGACTGTCCGCAACAGAATGAGCTGGTGACCCTGAGGAACACCCTCGAAACGCAGCATGGTGGTATCTTCTCCAAAATTGATAAGAACGGGGAGTCGAGCCTCAACCTGAGGAACGAGTCACTGGTGGTCCACTTTGTCGACGGCTTCCAGAGGGGTTTTCAAGTTAATTTATTCCTAAACATTCAGCACGAAGCCCCCCTGGTCCGGCTCCTCTGGATGCAGAACAAAGCCGAAAAGTTTGCCACCCTCAACTCCGTGAGGAGTGTGACCCTCTGGTGCTGCAGTGACAAGGCACGAACGGAGCTCGTTTCCTCGGCAGATATGGGCAGCAGTAGCACAGGCTGGTGGGCTGGAGTGTTTACAGCCGGCAACGTGAGTGACCCTGAGAACACTGCACTGGCTGTTTTCAACATCACACAGGCAAGGAATGGAGCAAACTCTGAAGACCCCTACTTCTGCGTCAGCTGTAGAAAGGTTTGATATTTGAGACTGTTATAATCAAGTGTTTGTGCAAATGCCTGTTTTCCACCTGGTTGAGCCCTCCCAGTGTGGGGACACCAGGAACATGGGAGGTTCACATTGAGAGTTTGTGTTGCTGAACCTGGACCACACAGGTTTATTGCCAGTTGACGGGGTGTGACCAGGTTCACTGTAAAGTTGAAAATAAGTTTAAATAAAATTCTTTTTTTAGGAAAAACTATTATTAACAGAGTCTGAACTCTTTTTTTTTTTTTTTGGTCAGGACGTTAAACCAGAAAATATGAAACGGCTGAATCCTTCGGCTGTGGTGTTCACACATCCATCAATGACAGCACTGACAGCTGTGTCTATCCAGTCCTGGGTGGTCCTTCTTGTTGGGACTGCCGATGGTCAGCTGATCAAGGTAGGAGCCAAAGGTACAGTACAAGTGCAAGTCTCTATTCATAAAGCCTCTTGAATGGAGTAGAATTGCAGGATTTACTGTCTCCTTTTTAACTCCCTCAGTTGACTGAATTGCAGTTTGCAGAAATTAATAAATCACAAAACATTTTATGCAATGTATTTTTACGTGAAACTTTACCCCAGATTTCACTGGATGAGACGCTCAAGCCCACCTGTCCAGCTGTCCTGTATCAATCTGAAAATCACCTGCCTGTATTGAGAATGATCCTGGATCCAGTGGAGAAGAAGCATGTCTATATGGCTATGGGGAAACAGGTGCCCTTTTTACCATGTTAATGCAATTTTTTTTTAACATCAACTTGTAAACTGAAGATTTTTGGTTAATGTCCCAGCAGGAGCCTGGTTCTTGTACCTTTGTGAAAAAGTATTTATCTACTGGCAGGAAATGCATCAATCCAGATAAAGCGGAAAAGAGTAGATTTAGGTTTGTTAGGATGAAACTTTGAATAAGTGAAAAAGTTGCTAAATTGGCTCCTATCTGCCACTTTCTGTTGCAGCTAATGGCAGTGAGCTTGGACCAGTGTGGCAGTTATACCCATAGGAACAGCTGCTTGTCTGCGCAGGATCCTCTTTGCGTCTGGTGTGTCTCAGATGAACGGTCTCTGGCTACAAGGTAAGCAAACGTTCATGAAGAGACAGTGTGCTGGTTTTACCTGCAAACACACACACACTCACTGCAAATAACCATGTGTCATCATTTTAAAAAAATTACACTGCACTGTGGGAGGAAACCCACATGCAAACTCCACACCAACTAAATATGGATCCAACCTAAATCTGATCCCACAGCCCAGGTACTGTGAGACACTCTCATTGCCTGCTGCTCCTCCCTGCCACCCATTAAAATATTCTTTTCAAAAAAAGAAAAAAGTGTAAATAAGGAATATTATTTTTACCTTAAGTTGCCAGAGGTTATTTTTTCTGAGCTGATGACTAAAATGTTAACTCTTCCTGAAGATGTTTTAAACTCGGGTCCTTTTTGTTTAAATATTGCCAAGATATCTTTCAATATAATTTTTTTTCCCTTGTTCAACAATTTGGTCTGTTGGTCCCTCATGTTAATTTATTCTGTTACTTCTTTTCTCAGCTACGTGAAACTGTCATCTACATTCATCCCATGTCCACTGCAGATCCCTTGTCTGTCATCCTACTGTTGATTTATTCTTTTTCCAGCCAGCCTTCCAGATGCACGTTTCACAATGAGTGTCGGGGATCAAATCTCATCCCCATTAACAAGACGTTTGAGCAGAGCAGAGTAGCTCCATTCAGTGTGACTCGCCCCTCTCCTGAGGTAGTACTGGATCTGTCTGTTTCATTTAATATTTTTTTATAAGACTTTGGTGTATATATAAAAAGCAGATTTAAAAACTCAGGTAAATTCAAGTAAAAAAAAATCAGTGTGTAATTCAGATGTAAAAACTGGGGTTTGAAATTCGTTTAAAAATAGAGAAGCGAGAACCATGATTATTTCCCGCTTTCGCAAAACATCCTGCATGGATTGTAACCAAGTAACCGTATTTGCATTAATAGGCAGGACTCCCTGATGAAATCTTGTGTTGTGTAACTTGGTGCAACTGATTTGATTACCCTGATGATAAAACTGTTTTTTTAAATTTTCTGCAGGAACCGGAAATAGACTCCATCATACCAGCCAGTGTTTCCTTCTACGGAAAGAATAATGTTAAAGTGTCTGGAAAAAATCTTGGTAACGTGACAAAGATGTATATAATAGAAAACGAAAACTGCGACCCAAAGGAGTGAGTTGCCATTATGACAGGAATGCCTGTCACCTATTATCCAATTGTCTTTATTAACTGTTTAAGAATGAAAGCACAGCACGAGGTATAAGAAGGGCAGGCTGAATTATACTGGCTTTTTTGTTTTTTTTTTTAACAAATATTACTTTCATTTCTCTAAATTTTGCCCTCAGTGCCCTAATTTGTTCTGGAATTGTGTTCCGTTTAGCCCGAGGTCACTGGTGGCCAGAGTTCTGCTCTGTGTGTTGGATGGTGGATGCTGTTGTTATTGTAACCCTTGCTTTGCATGCACAGGTCACTGGTTTTGAACCACACTTCGGACAGCTTGATGTTCCATCTCCCCAGGGGAAACAAAGGTTTTGTGACTGTGTGTGCAGCACTGCCCAATGGGAAGTGTTTTGGGCTCAACAGGGTACGCTATGGATCCCTGCCTTTATGTGAAGCCCTGTCCCCCAACACCTCCTGGATCAGGTGAGCTCATGCCTGCAGTTGATATGTGCTTCTAGCCCTAAGTCATCAATCCTTCTCTTCTCCTCATATGAACACAGTCTCTGATAGGTGATGGTGGCCTCAGCCTGTGACTGTAAGCAGGACAGTGTTTTCTGGAAGCTGCCAGTGTCACAGGCAGTGACAGGCTGCAGTCTGTAACACTTGTGTTTAAATAAGCATTTTCAGTTCTCTTTTCTTTTCTGAGCAGCACCATCAGCAAAATGTACACAAGACAGTGCGGTGTAGTTTAGTCTTTTGAACTGAAGAATAAATAGAGTGAACGTCCCCCAGATTTCCAGGTGTTCATTATTATCTTTTATTAGTTTATTTTATTCATCCTAAAATGTAGACCTGCAAGTTAAAAATCATAATTCCTCAAGGGTGAAACTTGCAAACCCATATAGTGACTACATATATCAGTACATTTTTTGTCAGACAAGAAATACATTTAAAAAAGTAAGTAAGTAAATAAGGGATGGAAAAACTGAATTTAATTCAGCTGTTTGGTTTCTTATGTGTCTAACAGTGGCGGGAGGAGGATCACAGTCTTGGGTGAAAATTTGGAGTTTGTGGACGGGATTCATCACAACGAAATGAATCGGCCTCTCGGCTTCAACTTCACATCTCGGGTTTGTTCCTCTTCAACAACACATTTCTTCCTCCCTTCACCTGGAAAACCCTAGTTAATATCATAGTTTCTTTAAAAAAATGACATGGAAGGCTATGTCATATAAATTGCACTAAAATCACAACTGTAAATTGCAGTGCCAGAAGTTTCCATTTATTTCCGACTCTGAAGTCAGTGGTACCACTAAGACACACTCGAAAAGGTACATAATACAAAGGTCCCTCCATTTATTCATGAATTAAAGATCTTCAGATAAAGCTATAATGAATAATTTTAAGTTTGTAGCACTTCCATCCATCTATCTGTTATCAGTTTGAAATTAAAACTAATTTAAAATCCCTGAGAAATAAAAATATCACCTTCACAATCTCCTATTCAGTCCTGTTTGTTGACCAGTTCATTTCAAGAATGTGTTGGCATTTGTTAGTTTCTGGTCACTTTTAACTTTGATTGTTTTTACTAGACAATAAAGCTTAATAATGCAGACTCATCTCTGTCTATTTACAGGTTAGGTTCTGCAAAATCTGTGGCTATAGCTATAGTAAAAATACATTGTGAGCCCTTTTATTGCAGAAATTTTTTTTCAAGTTTTGGGACATGTTAAAATTAACTAATTTAAAAGTGGCGTATGGGTCATTTTAAATTAATTTTAATGTGAATCAATGTTAAAAAGGGTCAGTATTTTTTATATGTGATGCATCTGTGATTTTCACATAACCTTATCTGTAACTAAATAAAGGGATATTAGCATTATTAATGTTTTGACTGTGTAACTAAGAAAGCAGAAAGTGGCCAAAAGAGAAAATTAAATGAGTTTTACAGGGAAATTTTATTTATTACAGCTTCATATGCTGTTTTTCCAGAACCTATTCAGTAAATAATGTGTATCACTGTGGTTTTATTGATTGCACAGTTTTGGTAAAAGTGAGCTTGGAGGCACAAACAAAACTAGGTAGAAACAGATTTCATGTTTGTAAGATGAGGTATCGGTGTAACCTTGAAAATGTTTGTATCTGTGAAAATTCATAGCTTGGACAAATGGAGCGAAAGCACTTTCTGAAACGGCGTTTCTAAACGGAGTTACTTAATGTCCATCTTCAGTTTCACGCTTCCATTAGTGTGGGTCACTGCATAACTCACTGGCATATTAAATGTCTTAAGTATATGGGTTTCTGGTTCTTAAAGAGATAATGTACATTTTCAGGTTCTTAAGTACTATTCTCCACAACACAAGGAATCGGTGGCATTTGTCAGCTTGAGGGTCGTGAACAACACGCTACCGTGCAAGGAGCTGACGTACCTTCCAGATCCGCAGTTTACCAGCTTCAAAACAACACCCACAGGAAACAACCTTCGCATCACTATTGCAGTAAACCATTTTTACTCTGCTCAGACCTTCAGTTGCCGCTGATTCTAACCCTTATCAACAGGGATAAGATCTTTTATCTCCAAGTTTGGGATAATGTTGTTGGTACTTTTATTAATCTCACTTTTTTCTCATTTTCTAATTGATCAGTTTACATAATTTTATCCATTCAATTCCTCTGTGAACATCTCCATGCAGTGATTTCAGCAGTTGAGTGGCCCTCTCTCTCACTTGCTCTGATGCAGAAAAGGTTTGATATGCTGAACATCAACATGACTGAGCTGAATATAAGTGCCATGGAGGGAGAGAAGGAACATGTCTGCGTCCCGGTCGAAATTGAGGTGGGCAGCAAAGCAGGGGAGGACTCGGTAGTCTGCGAAATTGACAACCAGGCCAGAGCTAAAATTCAGTCACTTAAGGTAGGTTTTTACTTCAGGTGAAGTTCTGTTTAATTTAACTGCAGTACATTGTGATATATTGTACATAGAGTAATATCTGTGTGCTGTTGTCTTTCAGATATCTGTGGGAAAGCTCATTGTTGAGCTCCAAGAGCAAAACAATAATTTGTTTATAATCTTAATTGTCTTGCCTTTCATACCTCTTATTATCCTGGGTGAGTATTTCTTTTTAAACTCTACAGTCTATACTTTGCCTGTTTTTGAAGTACTGCTGCTGCATTATGTTGAGTAAGAGTCTGTCTGGGAGTTCTCATCTGCTGTATGAGTGACACGAGTTGCACACAAGTAAGCAAACTGACCAGTGTGTCCTTGCTCTCTGTGGTGTGTAGTGTGTGTTTATCGTGTTAAACAGAGAAAGCTGTCGGAACAGATGAATAAACGTCTGGAGATGCTGGAGTGTGATATCCGAAATGAAATCAGACAAGGTCGGTGATCGATGGCCGTTTATAAGCACGATGGGGTATGAAGACTGAGTGTGAACTTTCCACTAGTCCTCCAGCTCTTCTATAAAGTTAATTACTGCTGATGCTGGGGTTATTTGGTCTTTCATGGCTGAACTGAAGTTCACTTGTATTTCTGGACATCAAGGATGATTAGGATTATGTAAGTGAACTGTGGTACCTGATGGGTTTAGGTCTCCATCATGGAAAGATGCACACAATTGGTAGCTGCTGGCCACATGTAGGTTGGATAAAGCCTGTAAGGCAAAAGCTATGGTGTTCATTGTACTTGGTGAAGATGACTTTCATTCCGCACACGCATCATTTTATTCTGAACAGTTTTGTCGTTCACAGTCATGTTGGACCTGTTTCTACTTCTAAAAAAGTCCGCATTTATCCCCCCCCCCCTAATGCTTCCCCAGGCTTTGTTGACATGCAGACAGAAACATCAGCACTGATTGAAAATGTTGGTGCAGTCCCCTTTTTGGACTACAAGCATTTTGCCTCCAGAATTTTCTTTCCTGAAGTAAGTAACAGAGTTTGGTTTCTGTTGAGCTGGAGAACTAGGTAGAGCACAGTAATGTTTATGTGAGAATTCACATGCTATTCTTCACAGGCTGGTCTTGGGGCTAAGTGCTACATCAGAGACATTGACCAGGTGAGCTTCATATCTTATCTAACTGCTGGAAAAGGCCATCACACTCATCTAAATGACTCTCAGTAGGTCTTGACTAAAGGCTGTATTTCACTACTTTCAGTGGATCAGTATTGGTCATTTAATCCATGCCTTACAGACTGACACCTTTGCTTGTTTGTCAGGATGCAGTAAAGGCTGAGCCAGATGAGAGCTGTCAGGCTCTGGCTCACCTTCTTCGGGACAAGCTCTTCATCACCACCTTCATCCACACCTTGGAGGAGCAGAAGAATTTCAATGTGAAGGACAAGTGAGTGAAGAAGTGGAGCAGCCTTGCTTTTGTTGAACTGCTGCAGCACCAAGCCTGTGAGCAGCCAAACGTGACGTAGGGTCAGTCTTTTGATACCAGTCAACCGTAACCACTGCTGGACTAGTTGGTGATATGCACCAAACTTAGTGACAGTTGGGTTATTACTGTGCACTTGGTGGAGTAACTGAATTACCACGTAATACTGTGTTGGCTGTAGCTACCTGGGTATATCAGGGTGGAGTTCCTCTGCTCTAAGCAGTGGGTTACGGAGTTGTGTGGAGTAGCTCAGATGCACAATGTCTGGGTAACTTCATGTGCAGCAGGAGTCCAGTAAGTAATCTGGGTGACACAGAGGTGGAATTCAGACCTACAGTGTTGTGGAAAAGTAAACAGACCCCCAGGAAACTGTTATAATTTAAATTAGTATGGCATGTGAATGTGTTTCATTTAAATGCTGTCAAGGGGTAAATGTATGTTGAGTTACCAGTTTATTAGGTCGAGCTATGTAGTGGTATCTTGTGCCGCCTTTTGGGTGTGGTTTTTTTTCACGAGGCTGCTTAGGTTGAGATCTAGAGACTGTGCAGGTCACTGAAGTCGGGCATACGGCCATTTGGGAGACATTAGAACTGGCAGCTGTCATGTCACAGTCACTAAGGTCACTCGTTTGGCACATTCCGGTGCTCAGTTGAACAATAACTGCTAGAAACGCTGGCTTCTTATTTATACCACAAGCCACAGTCGCACGATATACGACTTGCTGAACGTACAATTTGAGCGAAGGTGGTGGGCGTACAAAAAGCAGCAGCAACTGTATTACAGACTGGTTTGTTCAATAGTTCAACAAACAAGGGTGTTAAGTTTTTCACGTGGCAGGAAGTGACTGGCTCACATCGTGTCCAGATGCACCGTGGCCTCGCTGTTGACCGTTGCCCTGCATACGGACCTGCCCTACCTGACTGAGGTGATGGAGGACCTGCTCAGGACCCTGATGGAGCAGTCCAGTAACGCTCAGCCCAAACTCATGCTGCGCCGCACAGAGTCCATCGTGGAGAAGCTGCTGACCAACTGGATGTCTGTCTGCCTCTACGGCTTCCTACGGGTAGGCTGGGCTCCAACTACAGAGCTCCACGCAGGGTATCAGAGATGGCTTCTGGGAAAATGAGCATAACGGCAAGAGAACAGAGGACTTGTGTGGTGGAAAGTGGCAGAAGGAATGGCATCAGTACCAAGATTAATTGTTTTCTCTGTGGTTTGATGGACAGACAGGTGAAACCCAACAGATTGCTTGTGATCTACAGCAGTGTTTGTGTGTGTGTGGGGGGGTTTGTGTCCCCAGGAGTGTGTTGGGCAGCCCCTGTACCTACTGGTGTGCGCACTGAGCCAGCAGAGCTCCAAGGGCCCCGTGGACTGGGTGACGGGGAAGGCGCTGTACACACTCAACGAGGACTGGCTGCTGTGGCAAGCCCAGGACTTCAAGACTTTGGTACGTGTTCCTTCCATCATAGAAGGTAGTCATCACCACAGCTCTCGCGCAGCCGGCGATGTTCAGACACGCATTCGCGTGTGTGGTTTTTAATGCTGAAAGAATTGGTGCTGTAGCATCCTCTCCTGCATCAAGCAAGCAGTGTGAAGACAGCTTCACGCACCACCGATACTGTCACATGAGGAACCCTTTATATATAGGTCATACAGTTGCAGTTTCAGGCACTGCCAGTGGGCCGTGACTGCAAGCAGGAAATATTGTGTATTGACTTTTACGTGAAAAATCTTTGTGAAAGAGAAAACGTCCGCGTTTGCTCCTCTGGCCGAGCTGCAGGAGCTTAGTGTTGAGATTCGTGGCGTCTCCTAGACGGTCATAGAGAGAAACTATAGTCCATTACACGAGCGTACAGGTCGTGTACACAAAAATATCTGTGCATCGGTCTTCCACAGATGTTTTGTAGGAAATTGTGAAGTGCATTAAAGGCAAAGCTGTGTGATTTACAGATAAGTTTAATCTGGTTACAGATTGGAAGATGCAGCCGTGTTTGTCATCACGTGCGTAGCAGTCAATTGCGAGATGGGCGGCTAAATTTAACGCGGATGGTAAAACTGGCACCCTGGCCTTCTCTACATGCCCTCTGAAACCTGCTAGTTTCACCTCGCTTCAGCTTGTGTGCCCTTAAAACGATGTTGCTGTCTTAACACGTGCATCAGCACGTTAGAGAAGCAGAAAAATGGGCTTGACTTCCGAAATCAGCCCTTTGTTGAGGGCAGTTTTGCTCGCAGAAAATTGGTATGAAAAAACCCCCCTGGTGTAACATTTCCTTTCCAGCTTTGTGAGAATCAGTCATGCTTGTTACTCATCTGCTGCTCTTCTATCAGACGCTGAAGGTGTCGTTCTCAGTTGCCTTGGGTGAGGAGAACAAGTCCCTGGATGTGGCCGTGCTGGACTGCGATAGCGTGGAGCAGGTGAAGGAGAAGATCTTTGCGGCGTTCAACAGCAAGTTCGGCTTTGCGTACAGCAAGCAGCCTGGGGAGGTCGACCTTGGTAAGTTCCTCACGTGAATGAATATTACTGTGTCCAGAATTTTTTACCCCCATCTAGGCTTTAAGAAATCCTTCAACTCACCGCAGTATGTTCTGCTTGTGGATTCATCTCGATCAACCTTCTTGACGTGCGTATCTGTCATTTACTCTAATGATCTGCATTTGTGACAAAATATAAGCTGCAGCATATGGAGTTCTTCCTGAACCACATTAGTTTTCTGTGGCTGCAGAACCGATGCAGCAGCTACACGTCCTCTTGATTGTTTGTTTGTTTGTTTGTTTGTTTGTTTGTTTGTTCTTGGCCTTATTTTAGAGTACGTGAAGGAAGGTGGCTCCCAAATGCTGCATGAAGTTGACAGCACCTCCGAGGTTGTGGGGGAGGTGACATTACTGAACACACTCAAGCACTTCAAGGTGACAAAATGCACCCATCAGACTAAAGAACACTTTTTGTCATCCCAGGACTGTTGGCTTGTGGTTTCCACTTTCTATTTCTGCCCTGTGTTTGAGACACTTTGTTTACCTGCAGCCTCGTTCTTTATTTAAAGAGAAACCAATTATAGAGACTGTTTGCATGTCGACTTGAAACACTTGCACTGCACTGTTGACATCAGATCAAATGTGGGGCGACTGCATAACCGACAACATGAAACATGACATCATTTATGCAAAAACCACAAGCCCCAGTCAGCAAAGCACGATAACTTCACATAAGTGTTTGTGAATCACAGCTCCGTGCATGAATTAACAGAACGTGTGCAACAGGTCCCTGAAGGAGCCTCTATCAAGGTCGTCACCAAGAAGACCCTCCCCACTCTTTCTCCCCAAGTGAGCCTGAAGGGTGAGTTGATTTTCCCTCCTTCCTTCAAACAGGCCCCCTGTAGGTGCTCGTGGTGCACAAAGGAGAACTTGCCGCTTCCTCTGCAGAAATGGCCCAAACTCGCCTCTCAAACAAGGAACGGTGTTGCCGAATCCTTACGTGCGTCGTCGTTCCTCTGTTGCAGATGATCAGAACTTCGCCACTAAGTACTTCCACTTGGTAAGCAGTGCAGTATTGTGCACCCCCCCACCAACCCGCCGGCGTCAAGCGCATCTAACAGGTCTGCGTTCTCAGATCGATCCGGACATCGACGACCACAAAGACCAAAACCCCGAGAGAAAGAAACTGAAGCTCAAAGAAATCCATTTAACAAAACTGCTGTCGACAAAGGTACCGGACTAACTGCGCGCAGGAGCAGCGGCAAAGCACACGCACCATCAGCATTTCTGCTGTTCAGGGTTTGATTGCGTAAATATGCCACTTCGGAGAGAGCGAGATAAACACAGTTGCTTTCCTGCACATAAACTGTGAAGGAAACTGACAGAAAAGAGAGACGTCGTGAGTCGATTGGAGCAGAAACCCCCCCTCCGTATTTCCTCCGCAGGTGGCCGTGCACTCCTTTGTCGAAAGCCTTTTTAGGACCGTTTGGGGCACTGCCAACAACAGGGTCTCGCCTGCCATCAAGCACTTCTTTGACTTCCTGGACTCTCAAGCAGAAATCAAGAAGATCACGGACCCAGACGTGTTACACATCTGGAAGACTAACAGGTAGCGTGTGCTATTCTAACCCCTCCCCCAGTCACCACAGCCAGAGATTTTCCCCAGGGTGGGGGTGGGTTCTGCTGAAAAGGCGATGCATCACATTTCTCACCAGTCTGAGCAGCATCTTCTGCAGTCCTTCGCTGTGTAGACGTGCGCAGATGTTTCCTGAGATGTTTACGTACGTACTGACCATTAAAACCACACCAGAGGAGCCTCTGCAGCTACAACTGTGAATACTAGTTGTCATTAACTAGCACTGGTGCCACTAACGCTACATTTCCCATCTCCTCCTGGGTGTACCGTGGTCCTGTATCTTCCCAGCCTGCCCCTGCGCTTCTGGGTGAACATCATAAAGAACCCACAGTTTGTGTTCGACATGGAGAAGACGCCTCACCTAGACGGGTGCCTGTCTGTCATTGCCCAGGCTTTCATGGACTCCTTCTCGCTGGCTGAGCAGCATTTGGGAAAGGTGAGGCATTTATTCAAAATGAGATAAATGAACAAGCAAAGAACTGAAGGTTAGGAAGGAAGGAAAAAAAAACAAAACAAAACAAAAAAAAAAAAAACTCAGGACCCTGAGTACCATCTGACCAAGCAACCTTCTCCCCAGCAGCAGAAGCGCTTGCAGGTTCTCTGCAAACACGCACAGAGCATCCACATGCAGTCTGGTCAGGGTGATTCACAAAAGCCATTTCCTGCTAATTGTCCATTTCTTGATTTTTTTCAGTTGTCAGAGCAGCAGATTCACTTCCACTAAGTGCTCTGCTGCAGGAAGCCTGGTCGTAGCTGCAGTGTCTCAGCCTCTTCTAAAACAAGTCCTGTGTCTTTCAGCACGCGCCCACAAACAAGCTCCTGTACGCCAAAGACATCCCCCACTACAAGCAGGAGGTGAAGACCTACTACCAGCTGGTGAGGGACATGCCAGAGCTTCAAAGCCAGGAGTTCAATGACTTCCTGCAGCAAGAGGCAAAGGTACAGCTGCCTCACCCCCAACAAATGTTCCTCAGCAGGGCAGCAAACTCCCCGGCATAATGAAACCATCATGTGGGATTCTGCGCTATTTGTCAGGAGAACTAAAGTGAACCGCATCTCTGGGGGGGGGTTTCTCTCTAACTGCTCTGCGTCTCGGAACCGCTTTTCAGAAACACGAGCACGAGTTCAACGAGGCAGCTGCGCTGCGGGAAATCTACACGTACGTGAAGCGCTACTACGGCAAGGTGGGTTCTCGCACGGGCCGCTGACCACAAGGAAGGAAACACCTGTCGCCAGGAAGACTCGCTTCTTTAACACGTCGATATCGGTTAACGATTTCGTAACAGACAGACGGCCGCCCTGGGCTTTGACCGAAGTGCTATTTCTGTGGTTTACGAGAGCCACGGGTTCCTCTGCGAGAAGAAAAATCAGATGGCAGATTTTGATGGTTAACACGTGAATAAAAGACATTTTGGCCCCTACAGCTCCTGGAGAAACTGGACCAGAACTCCTCCTCCTCCAAGCTGAAGCAGGAGGTGCAGAAGGTGACGGAGCTGTTTGAGAACCTGAAGAGCTGTACCTGGGACTGAGACGTCACTCCTGCGGCTCGGCCGGGCCGCGCGGGACACCCCTCCCCGGTCACACGAGCCGCGGAGCTGCCGCTTGCGACAGCGGGTGTTTTGTACGCTTCAGAATTACGTAAGATACAGGCCGTGCCAGATGTCCAGCTGCAGCTCTGCTGTTGGAGCTCCTTCTGTTCAGTACCCGTAAAAAGTCTGTTTCCCCGTATCAAACCAGGAAATGACATTTGACCTCAAGACGACAGCGGCCTGCAAGGAGGGAACTGACTGCCGTTCTGCGGGTAACAGCAGCTAAATTTAGTTCTCTCAGCTCTTATACTACAAAGCGTTTGCATCTGCAACAAGCGCTTTTCAAAGCGGGTGCAGCGGGACAGCAAAGGAAAACACGAAATGACCGACTACACGGCTGAAGTTAAACAACCGACAAAATTTAGTAAAACATTTGATCTGATGGGTGCTGTATATAAATCACTAACAGATATATCTAGAAAATATTCTGTGCTTGCAGCTATGTTTATACATGTTTACCAAAAGGAAGTGAGGATAATAAAGGAGCTCCTGTACTACTCCCTGAGCCAAGCCGTGCTGCACTCGTCACTTCCCACAGTCCAAAGACATTAGTCACGCCGCCGTGGACCGGCATCCCGGCCATCGTGTAGTTTCATAGCCTGATCCCCGGCGAGTCCAGAACGGGCTCCTGCCCACCGTAACCCTGATGAAGGTATAAAACAGCCCTGAAATTTGTCGATGCCTGAGCTTCAAAAACACCGTAAACAAAGTTCACTTTGTTCTGCTTCAAAGTGTCAGATTTAAAAAAAAAAAAAGTCAAAAGTCCCCCAAAACCGTTGTCTAACTGGCAGAGGGCCGAGTTGTGCTCCTCCATCATAAGGGGTTCCTGCCTGTCAGGACTGCAGAAGGGGGGTTCCAGGGGCTGGACCTGCCCTCCTGCCGCTCTTTGTCGTGGTCCAGCGGGGGGCTCAGCTCCTCCAGCTGCTGCTGCTGCGACGACTCAAGCTCCTCCAGGCGGCGCCGCAGCGTTGCCAGTTCCCGCTGGTGCTGCTCATCCTGTGGGAGAAACACGCAGGTCGTCACCCTTCACACAGTCGCGAATTGAGACCAGTGACCCCCGCAGCACTGCACAGCTAGACTGTGGTACCTCCACGCCACCCTGACTCACGTAGAACCCAGAGAGGCTCAGCTCGGTGGGGGGGGGCAGGCCCGGGGTCACACCGGACCCCAGCAGCAGGCGGCGGAACTCGCTGTGTCTGCGCTGCAGCTCCTTCAGGCGCCTGTGCAGCTGGGCGTGTTCGTCTGAATATGCCTTCCTGGGGGGGCGGAGGGGGGGGGACACGCGTCACCACCACGAGCACAGCAGTAACAGACCTTCAGGCACTCGGGGAATGTGGGGAATTCGCACAGAAGGAAGTAAGTCAACAGACGGCAAGAAACCACAACCTGCACTACTCATTATTCTGTTAAAAGCTGCAGTCAAATCACTGCCGAGTGTCTCTCACACCACCTGAACACGCTGCCGCCTGCAGCTCATGTTCTAACACCACGGAAAAAGTGTTTGCCAGTTGAGTAAATAGTTTAGTAGAAGAAAAACATCCTCCATTTGAGCAGGACTGTGTACGAGCGGGTGCGAAGCGGAGCCGGCGAGCCAAAGGCTGGTACTTTTTCACTGTGCTCGTCTCGATCTCCAGTTGCGCTATCTTGGCCTCCAGCAGCTGTATTTTGTCTTGAAGTTTCTTCTCCTTCTGCTCACTCATGGTCTTTCTCTAAAAACAACCAGACACGATCGATGTTCGTCGCAAAAAAGGCCAGGGATTTTTTTGTTCAGAGAACAATCTGACACGTGCAACAGCTCAAGTTACGAACAAGTTTCAGCTACGAACAAACTCTCATTGCTAGTTTTCCCCAAAGTTGAGGGGACAGTCACTTTTAATCACTTTTTGGGAAAAAGCCCCCGCTAAGCAATCGGCTGAGGTCGGCTCACGACCTGCAGCGAAGGGCAGGTTACCCCCGTGCGCCGAGCAGAGGGGAAGTTCACCTTCTTCTGCGCCAGCGCAGCCCTCTGCAGCCGCTCCCTGGCTTGATGGTTTTTCTCCTCCAGCTCAGCTTCCCTCTCCTGCAGCTTGTGCTTCTCCTGCAGCCACTCCACACGCCGATCCTCAAGCGCCCTGCAGGACGGCACAACTGTCACGGAACGGCGTGAAAATCTGGGTCTGATTAATCTCAAGATGAACAGTTTGCAACTTCCTCTTATGTCAAAACATTAGTTGGTGCCTTTAGATGAAACTATAATATAACTATAATACAGGCAATTCCAGTAACAAGTACAACCGGTTCCTCAAAATCTACTCATAACACGAATTCCTCTGAAGCGCTTAATTACTATTCCTTTAAACGAGGAAAATAAAGCAGTTTTTATCTAGAAACTGTTGCCAAACATGCAAAGTTCCAGGCTTAACACTGGACGATTTCAAAACCAAGTCCAAAAAAACAAGAATACTCCAGACAACTTCAACATCAGCTTTAAGACCTTCACGTTTAAAATATTTGTAGGGAAGAGTGTCAAATCTTCTTTCTAGTTCCTCGCCCCTTCCTGCTCATCATTTCTCCTGCTGCTGTTTCACTACTGTTGTTGTGCTAAAGGTCTGATCGCAGCTCAGTCCGTGAGCAGTTCTCGTGTTCTCCCCATGCTCAAACTGTTCTCGTCCAACAGTCCAAAGACGTGTTTCAGGTTAATTGGTGACCCTAAAACACCCTTAGTGTTTGTGAGTGACACACAACGTACACAGTGCATCAGCCTCATAACCCATGATTCTAGAATATTCTCCAAACGACCACAAAAGCAGTCAGTCACAATTCAGATGGAAAATAGCTCATTCATCTATTATCCCCACCTCTTATGCACTATATGCAGAAACATTGTTCTCACACACACACACACACACGTATAGAATATTTCCTGGGGTGAAAGGTCAAGCTGGCCCCTGGCTGATTAGCACAGAACTTAAAAACTGAGTCGTGTCTTCACTTCTTTCCCTCCTCGAGACGAGCTTGACAGTCTCCATACGAAACTGCCTTTGTCACCCTTATCTTCTTCCATCTGAACTCTGCAACTCTCCCCAAATGCATTTCAAAAACACTGTTACTACACACGTGTTACACCCATTCCTGTTGCAGAAGCTCAGTCCTGTGTCAGCCGGCCCTAATGATTGAAACGCAAAAAAAAACAAAATAATCACTTCTTTAACACGTTGATATCGGTTACCGACTTTTGTTTAGTTCAGAGAATTAGTTACATGAGCAATATTTGTTAGAGGTTCATGCCAGGCTGCTGTTAGAGACACACTGGAGACATGATGGATCTACAGAGCTTCACAAAGGTGACTTTTCACCCTCCCCAGAACAGTGTATAAAGCAGGTCAGAAGGGAGGTAAAGCGGAGGGCGAGTACTTCTCTGCCTCCTGCTGGCTCCTCTCTGCCTGGCTGCGAGTGCTCCTCAGCTCTTCCCGCAGCCGCTCCAGCGCCTCCCGCAGACGCTGGTTGGCATCCAGCAGCTCGCTTTCTGAATGCGACAGCGCCCCCAGCTGAGCGCTCAGGTCTTGGTTGTGCTGTGGAAGAGAGACGATAATCCTCAGCTCCACAGCCGACAAAGCCTGTATACGGACAAGCTGAAGCACGGAGGTCACCAGGTTGCGTACTCATCTGTGCCCACCTGTTGGAGGTCTGCATTCTCCACCTTTGTCTTCTCCACATCCTCCAGCTGAAGCATCTGCTGCTGTACTTTGGCCCTGAGGAAACACAAACGGAAATGCTGCTCGCCCCTGTGTGTTAACTTAGATACTCTCAACTGTGGCTAAAACACTGTCCATTTTTTCACATTGCTTTTTAATGTTATAGGGCAAAAAAAAAAAAAAAAAAACACTCCCTAAAGGGAAAAGGGAAATTAACAGAAAAAGGACACATGCAGCATATGTACACTTAAAAAAACTCATTAAATCAGATCAACGTCTCTGAGGAAGAACATCGCCGTCAGATGAGGGTGGACCGTATACCTGAGGACCTGCACGTCCTTGCGGGCCACCTCCTCGGCGAGCTGAGCTGCCCGCAGCCGCTCCTCCCACTCTTCCTTCTGGGAGGTGTCAGCAGCGTTCTGCAGAGCCCTCTGCTGTTCCAGTTCAGACAGGCGGTTCTCCAACTCCAGCCTTCAGAGGCACAAACACCAACACACAAACAAAACGAGGACAGGAAAAACATTTTGCCGAATCGCATTAGAGCTGGTGCCACTGCTGGTGGCTTGTGTTTCATTATAGGCGAGTTGTTTCTTGCAGAAGTGCGAGAAAAAGAAATACATTCTTACTTCTCCTCCTGGACTACTGCCATCTTGTGGAGCTCCTCTGCTCGAGCTGCCTGCACCTTGCGGATCACCTCCCGCTCCTTCTCCGCTAGATGCTCCTTGCTCCTCTCCAGTGCCTCCTTCAGGATGTCTATGTCCGCCTGCAGCCCTGGAAGACGGGCCGTGAGGACACCACATCTTCACTCTGCTCAGACATGGCACTTAAAAGTAGCTCATTGAACTGTGCCTGACTACCTTCAACCTGGCAGTGCAGGGCATCCCTCTCACTCTCCAGCTCCCCTTTGGCCCGCATGCATTCCAGCCTCACATTGGCCACCTCCAGCTTGTGGCAGTGTTTCATCTCCTCCACCTGGCAGCAGAAAAGCTGGTCAAAATTGCTGCTGGGCTCCTTCAGCCAAGCAACCACCACACACATCTCTCAATATTGTCATTAATTTGTGAACTTGCAAAGAACCTCATTTATTAACTATCGCTACCAAACTTGCATCATGTAGAAAGGATCTGCTTTAAAAACGCTGGTGGTTGTGTGTCTGCAAAGTCACGAGCGTAGAGATTTGACCACTGGGTCAAAAGCTTCTTCAGCCTGGGACTCACCTGGCTGCTCAGGGCGCTGACCTCCCTCTCTGCCTTGTGCAGCCGAGTTGTCACCAGGTTGTTCTGTTCCTGACTGAGCTGCAGCTCATTCTCCAGCCGCTCCAGATGCAATCGGAGGGACTGCTTCTCTGCCTGCCCACCCAAGAACAGGCCAGTAGGTCTCACACTCCAACACACCCATGCTCACATGGTAAGGACACCTCCTCGATGCAGCATCCACAGTAACAGTCTTCTCACATATAGAGAGTCAACATGTGACTATTAAAAGCAAGCAAAAGGTTTCACTTGATCGTTCTTAAACTCGGACCTCGAGTGTCTTGACAGCAGCCTGGGACTCGGCCAGCTGCCGGACCTGGATCCGCTGGACGTTCTCGGCTTGTGCCCCGCAGCTGTCCCGCTCCGCCCGGAGCTCTGTCACCTCGGCCTCCAAGCCCTTGAGCCGCAGGTGCAGCTGGGCCTTTTCACGTAGCAGTGCTTCCACTCTCTTGCTGTCCCGAGTGGGGTCAGAGGTCAAGAGCTGTGCTCTCAGCTCATCCTTGTCCTTTTCCAGCCGACTTATCTGGGAACGCAACCGGCAAAAACGCAGATTCACGCAGATTCAGAGAGTGGGACACACATTAATACTACTAAACTTATGGACATATGAGCCGAACACATGAGAGCTGAATTTATGAGTATTGGCGTTACATAATGACAAAAGCTGAGCATTAGAGGACTGTTTACCACAAACCTAAAGCAGAGCCCACCTCAGCATCAAAACGCAGCTGCTTTTCTTCCAGCACACGGGTGTGTTCTTCTCTCTGGTGGTCACACTCCGACTTCAGAAACATGTAGTCATACCGCAGCTTGTTCAGCTCGCTCCTGTACTTCTCGGCTTCCTGCGGAAGCAGACGTTTACAGTGATCCGTTTTAGAGAAACACTTGGCACAACAAAGGACAAAACCGGTAAAAACATTTCCCCACATTAGGAAAAGACAACAGATGAAGATCATTGCAGAAATGTCAAAAACTGGGGTTTTCTGACATTCTAAAACCCTCTCCCAGTGCTGTATGTCAGCATTCTGTACTATAGCATTGTCATGTCCTGAGGCCCAAGACCCACATCCTCAATCTTGGTGAAGCGCTCCCTCATGGGGCCCTCTAGCTCCTGCTGTATCTGAACTCGCAAAAGCTCCAGCTTCTGGGGACTAAGGACCTGCCGGAAACATGAAGCAGAAAGGTCACGCGACAGCGGTCACTTACAGCATAAATGTAAATACACACAGCTGCATAAACTACGCAATTCCTCACCTCACAGCCCTCACCTGCAGCTTGAGTTCCTCTGCTTCCCTGGTCCTGTCTAGCAGCTCCCCCCGCAGTTCTGCCAGGAGGAGCTGCGTCTGCTCCTGGGTGCTCTGCTTGTCGCCGAGCAGGCGTTTCAACTCGTTCTGCACCCGCACGTATTCGTCCTGCAGCCTGTGAAACACTCAGTCACTGAGGGAGAGTCACTTACACACGGCTAAGGCAAATTCACAACACCGACAAACAGAAACACACATTTTGACAATTTTACTTTTACAATATGTGTAGTTGATCTCATTTCTTAGCTCTACCTCAACTTCCTGCCAGTAGCACAGACTTTGAGTGACCCTGTCCGACAGACACCCTAATTATTGCATTTAAGAAAATGCCAGAACCTTCCAGCTGCACCCACTCATACAGCTGTGCGTTACGGCAGCAGTTCGTCACGCTCCGTGCTCAGGGACATCGGCTCAAACGTGCTCCTTCAGGGACGTGAGCCAACGATCTTCCGAGCTCCAACCCGCACCCGGTCTGTTTGCCCCCAAATGGACGGAGAAGCAAAGCAGCGAGGACAGAAGAAGGGCGGTACCTGGTGTGCTCTGCCTTCAGAGTCTGGTAGTTGGTCTTGTGGTGTTCACACCTCATCCTCTCGTCGATGAGCATCTTGTGGAGCTCCATGTCAGTCCCAACCAGGGCTGTATTCCCCACGAGGCCAGAAGATTTCCCTGCCCCCAAGTCCAGGTTTGGGAACAGAGGAGTGGTCTTCGACAGCGCAGGGGGGTTCATTGTGCCCCAGGCGGCTTTCTGTCCTCCGAAAGGGTTTACCACACCTATTTAAATGACAACAAACCAGAGCACAATGTCACCTCAAAACAAAAGTGTCCCTGCAAAACTGGCACGAACGAACAGAGGTGCCACCTCACGATGAGCGTACGGGCATAACGGCAGACGGAGAGCAAAGCACCTTCACGTCAGAGCAACGCTCGGTTACAATAAAACGCCGCGGTTACAGGGCTGCATCCGCTGAGACAACTAGTAAACTCGTCCCCAGAGATCCGAGAAAAGCGGTGCTCATGGGGGTCTCGGTGTTGCACAAAAAACATTTAGTTCCATTTAATGAGGCGCACAGAAGGTGACGAATGTTCGCCTCTGAAAAGGTCCGCTGTCGTGGCAATAAGAGCTGCTCGCGCCGCTCCTCGCGCTTCCTCGGCACCGTTTGCTCTTCACTTCCCCCACACGTAGTTTCGACATATTTCTATTCGACCAGATTACTTGAAACACAAAACAAACGACACGAACATTACGTACCCGGGTAGCTAGTAAGCTAACTCTATATTTAGCAGCTGCAAGACAGCCCGTGGTAAGCCAGCTCACTGGGGAATCAATGGCACTGGTGATGCAGAATAGCAAAAAATCTTTAGTATGCGCAAAGAGAATGTGCACACGTATGGAAAATACATCCGGACGGACGGTTTCCATCTTTCCGCTCATTTCTTTATATTTAAAAATGGCGCTTTACCCGCCGACGCATATTCGACAAATAGGTTAGCGATATGCATTTCGAAATAAATACCTTCACGACAGCGTAAAAGCAAACACGGATATTCTTACACCCCTTTGTCGTGTCTTCATCAAGCAAATAAACATAACTCTGCTAATATCACGAATGTGTAACCTGTTGCCGGCCGCTCGCTCGTTAGTCGTTAACAAACAAACGTAACCGAACTACAAAACGCTCTAATCAAACTACAAAACTAGGAATTATGGGAAGTATTTGTGCGGAATCACGGGAGAGGACAAACGACCAGAAGTTGAACACAGCACAGCGATTCGATGACCGATTGGCTGGTGGGTCGATAAAATACATATAACTATCTGAATATTAAACATTACTAAAAGGAAAAAACATTTTTCTCTAAGCATAAACATAACGTTTCCTGTCCCTGCTTTACTGTTTGTTCATTACATTCTCCTCTACACATGTTCAAAAGCAAAGGACATGCAGTACATTTTCAGACATATTCAAAAATATTATATACAATTCGTTTTATTATGTCATCAAAAAGTCACAAAGCAGGGAATTTTGACATTTTTTCTTCTCTTAGTTTCCACAGTATCAATCCCTTGTTGCAATAACTGGATTTTTTATTGTTAATTTTCAGTGTTTATGTATCATCTTGTGTTTGGTTTTTGCTTCTAACAGTGTGAGGGCATCTTCTTCAGAGACTCCACACCGCCTGCCTGTTCCTCAGCAGGGCAGTGACTTGCCTCATGTTGTTCCAGCAGCGGACACACCGCTTCCCACACCTTTAACAAGGTAAAAGCATTTAGTAGAACCTCTGCCTACCTGCATCATTATCTGTCATATATGCATGTGTTATAGCTGCCTGCACGCTACATAAATCTCAGCGCACTCCTAAATTTGTTGCTACATATTGTCCTATTGCACTGTGACCTCATTTGATACTTACATCTTAGCCATATGTGTCATTGTTGAAAAGGAATGGAAATTTCACCCAAATGACATTAAAACTGAGCCACAAGGCTGAGATTTGTGGAGAGAGAGAGAACTGCTTGCCTGTTCTTCAAGCAGCAGTCTGTGAGCTGCCTCAATGTCAGCGCTCATGACACGGTCCTGGTCCCACGGCCTGTGACAGATAAATCAAGGGTTTGTTCTAGAAGGCTCTTCTGTGAAAGAAGCCAAAGCTAGGGTCGTCTATACCTGACAACTGAGCGCAATAGCTGGTAGACCTTCTCCAAGGGGGCTGTGGTCTTCAGGGGTCTGCGGAACTCTAGGCCTTGGCAGGCAGCCAGCAGCTCAATGGCAAGGACTAAAGTACATGTTAAAATATTTGTCCACGTGCAAAATTTCAGGTGAACACCACCAAAAATGAGGGATGTTATACAGAGTAACACGGTGTGCAGTGAGAGTGGAGGAAAACAGTTGAATGTGTGTTAAAAAAAATCAAAATAAAAGTTTGCTTTGCTGTAAGCGGTACAGTCGTGACTGTTAAATTCTGCTTTACAGCTCCTGTACCTTGTTCAACATGCTCCACCACCCTCAGGGCCTTGCGTGCTGCCCATCCTCCCATGGAGACATGATCCTCGGTGGCAGCGCTGGTAGAGAGAGAGTCCACAGAGGACGGGTGGCACAGTGCCCTGCTCTCCAACACTGCCGGAATCGGAGCAACGGGGGGGGGGGGGGGGCA
>UFQX01000172.1:268734-341831 GCA_900497675.1 Arapaima gigas | reverse complement strand
GGGGGGGGGGGGGGGGGGGGGGTCAGCACAAACCACTCTGACGGACAAGGCAACTTGGCTTCCCACTGATGGCGACTGACCCAGAGTAGCGGCCGTACGATGCGCCATCGAGAAGCCAGAGTTGAGGCCGCTCTTGCTGACCAGGGAGGCAGGTAACCCGCTGAGTGATGGGTCACACAGGTGCCCAATTCTCCGCTCACTGAAAGAGGCCACCTCATACATCGCGATGGACAGGTAATCCAGAGCCTGGGAGAGGGGGGAGGATTGACAGAACTGCTGTGCTGCTTTGTTTCCAGTATTTAAAGTACCCTAAGCAGCGCTTCGTCAGAGAGAAAAGTTTATCCAGGAATCTCTCACCTTGGCTGGGTACTCTCCATGAAAATTCCCCGCAGAGATAACATCGCCACGTTCAGCCAAAACCAGCTGAGGGGTAAAGTGTGAAGTTTCGCAGTTAGGGTGACACTTTTTACCGACATCAGCTTTGCAGAGTGAATTAAATTTTTACGCTACAGAAGTCACAAAGATACCGGGTTGTCGGTGACGCTATTCATCTCGGTGGAGATGATGTTCTTCACAAACGCAATGGTGTCGTTGACCATACCGTGGACCTGGAAAGCGGCAACAAAGCTGTTAATCCTGGTCATAAAGCTACAATTCATTACACTTGCACTGTATTTTCCTCCTGCCATAGGAGGCTGCAGAGACTGTTTAAAAATAAGCCCACTGGGGTTTTTCCAATAGGTCACCTGAGGGCAGCAGCACAGAGCGTAAGGATCCTGGCCATGGTCACTATGCCTGACACTCCCTGTATGTGGAACAGACCACAGAATCTAAGGTTATGCATTTCCAGTACAGATTTTAATGTAAAAGATGGTAATTTCTGTGAACTGAGTCACCACCCGGAAGACTCTATTATGGCCTGACCTCCTGGACTGAAGGCGATTTCAGATCAGGTATCAGGAATATATATACCCCCCCCCCACACCTGGGTCCACTTCTGTAAGGCATTCTTTATTTTTAAAACTGAAGGGGCCTCCTTGGGTAAGAAGGGGTTCACCTGGCCTAGGGCCAGCCCTGCAGGTACTCCTATTCCACATGTGAACATTTCTTTCTCCGGATCCCCTAATGTGTCAGCCACCAGAGGGCCGGTTGTTATAGATTTTTTCCTCATGTTCACCTGAGAGTTCAGATGGGAAGACATCAGAATGCAACACAGAGTGAAATCTCCACGCCGCCTCCTTTTGACCAGGATGTGGTCTGGCTGCATCCATGTCTGAGATAGAGGACACAGATTGTATGAAGAAATCACTAGAAGAACTATTTTAATGGAACTATTTAATTGAATTTTGTTTCAAATCTGTAGACCAGCAAGGATGAATGGAATGAGACCCATTCTGACTATATGTGCGTGTTAAAATCAAGGGACCTGCACCCAATTCATGAGGCTGATGCTAAGCAATGTGTGTTGGGGGCTTGAAAAATTCTATTATTCATCTGGACACCAGCAGTGGTCACCATGTAGTCATTGCTTACTGCTGTCATGGGCCTTCCCTTTCAGGACCTCCAGGGTGAGGGCTGCGATGACATCTGCCTGTCTGGTGATAGCTTGGGCTCTTTCTACTGCCTCTGCTCCCAGTGATGTGATCATCTGTGTTCCATTGATCAGGGACAGTCCCTGAGCCCCAAAGACACCGTCACTCAATCTTCTACCCACTTGTCATACACAACACATGATTTCCCTGCAGTAACTGTGGGGAAAACAATCCGTCCTCCAGTACCTCCTTTGGTTGGAGTAGGAGGGGCCTCAAACCATTGGCCTTCAGAACCTAAACACAAGATAGGGTTGGAAGAAGGTGTTAGGCCACACGAGTCACACATAAACTGGTGTATAAACGCACCCAACAATTATTATTATTATAATTATTATAATTGTCAGGATTTACAAGTTTAGCGTCTGCCCAACCGCTTTTGGGTGACCACATCATTCCTTCTCCCATCAGTCCCACGGCCAGGTGGGATAGGGGTGCGAGATCCCCGCTGGCTCCCACCGTGCCTTTCTCTGGGACATAAGGCAGGCAGGACGCTGTAAAGAGAGTCGAGTGGGTCAGCCAGAGCGGCACCATTGGCAGCGACCTCATGGTGTGCTCATTGTTACCGTTGAAGGCGTCTATCATCTTGCGGAGGGTGTCCATGGAGACGCCACTGTGGCCTTTAGCCAGGACATTGATCCTCAGGGCAAGAAGCATTCTTGTTCGCTGTAGGCTCAGCGGGCTGCCCACTCCTACATCACACACACACACACACACACACACACACACACACACACAGAGAGAGTACAAACACTACGGACAATTTACAGTCATCAATTAACCTGAAATAGGTATTGCAATATGGGACGAAACCAGAACACCCAGAGTAAATGTGCACAAACCCAGGGATAATATGCAATCCCACCAAGTCGCCCATTGAAAGCCTTAAGCATCAGTTTAAAACTTGAAATGAAAAATTGTGCCATGAATGGCTCAATTGAGAGGAGTTATTAACACTGACTGATGACAGGAATTACATTATTAGAATCGCCTTCTTAGGTACAGTAGATATTCTGGTCTTAGTGTTGAATCTTGAATGACAATTTTTCTGTGTTTAAAAAGTAAAGCTGAAAATTTTGCATTTCTGCTATTAAAAAAAAAGTCTACCTTTTGTGGCCCAGGTGTGTATTTTTTTTTTTTTTAAATCTTTGCTATTTAACTTAAAGGTAAATCAGAGTTTAATTCAGCAAAAAGTTATGTTTCTTATGCAGGGGAAGCCTATAGCGTATAGAGAAAAGGTTTGTCGTTTTGCTATAAAGTTCTGGCTTTACATACAACACATAAAAGCCTCACCAGCTGCAGAGGAGAGCACCACATTCTCCTGTAGCTCCCTGCCAACCAGAAGCAAAATGAGTGCAATTCAGGACGGTCAAAGTCGCAGCTACTCAGGCAAACATCTTGGCAACGGCGACATACCTGATCTTAGTGGGTGGGACAACAACCCGGGCAAATTTCCCAAACCCTGTGTTGATCCCATAAACCACTGACGAAGGAAAAAGGAATGCTTAGTCAGCAAACGTGAAACCATAACACTAACACTTTACTTGAACCATTTTAAATGACGTGTACCTCTTTTTTCCTTTATAATGTTGTCTATTAGTTCTTTTGCTTGATTAATTTTCTTTTCTGCCTCTTGAGTGAGCTAAATAAGAGCGTTGAATGTTATAGAACTTTCCAGAATATACATTTTCACAGTCAAAGTACTGCTTAATAGTTCAGAATTGACTGATGTTTTTAAGAAACAGTTCACCTTTATGTTATAGTGCCCTTTCCCCAAAGCAACTAGATCAGCAGGCATGAGGCTGTTCCCGTCCAGCGCCATATACTGTAAACACACGTCAGCAAACATGAGCGGTTTCACTGTGCACTCATATATGTGCGGTTAGTCAGAAGTTAGCAGAAATACTCACAGCCTTTGGTTGATGATGGACGTGCTCCTCGCTAATATGTTGTCAAGGGATGAAATATCACTGCGTTTACCTGTTTAATTTAGTATCTTAGATAAGAACCAAATGGGTTCCTGCCAAAACGTTCATTATTACATATGGAAAATGCAGCATTTTGTCTTTCACTGCTTCATCGATGAAAGGATACACAGACAGGGCTGCAGGGATAAAAGTGTTTGAGTCCGGAGGACACGGATCTCCTTCAATAACTGCCAAGAGAAATTTGCATTTGTGCAATATCAGATTTTTTTCATGCGTTTGAGTGTGAAAAGTTTCTTCTCTTACCAAGATCAACAACATCGTTGTTTTCAAGAACGACCCCGGCCACGGATTGGGGGTCTAATGGCTGCTGGTCGTAGCACCTCTTCAGGGTGAAGCAGACATTTTGCGGAAACGGGGTTCTTCTGGTGGGCCAGTGCTTGGTGTAGCGCTGCAGAGCCTCCAAGCCCAGCTGCTGTAAGGTCCAGGAGGGGTCCCTGCAGGGAACGACCAGGCGCTCGCCCCTCACGCAGACTGTCACACGAGGCATGGTTCCAGGTCGCGGAGATCGACGCAAGCAGACAGCCTGATGCTCCGGGTGAAACTGAAGCCGAGCAAATCTGAACCTGGCTTAAAACAACCGCTGCTCTGTCTGTAAACAGTGTAATACATACAGCCATCAGATAAGCTGAACAAATGGCAGCTGCTCATGGAGCGTAAATGTGTAATTTTCTCTCTCTTTTTTTAAACTAATATAAAACCTGCTAGTTTTCAAGACCCTGATGTGGACGAGCACATGCTGAATGAGTAAATTGACTTGTTTACACATTAACAGTGATTCGGTACCACAGGAAAAACTTTACCTCTTGTGCTCTGAAATGACTTTTCAAACTGACTGGGGAGAAAGTCAAGGAGAACTACAACTGGAAAGAACCGAAACTGACAGCAATGTAGAAGTTTTCTGAGCGAAGCACTAAAGAAAGCTTTACATGGTCAGCTGATGGGCGGCAGGACAAGATACCTCATCCCTGTTGTGAGGTGAACGATTGAAAAAGTGAGCAAAAGTCAACGCATGTTTTCCTTGGGCTACAGCCATCTGTGTTAAAATGCAGAATGGAGTGAGAAAAGCTGGTGTTCCGGAACATCTACGTATCCTGGTGAAGAAACAGTACAGCGGACACAAGGCCACAGTTAAAACATACCAGGGGAAAAACAGAATGTTTCCAAGCGGCCAGGGAGCAGTGCTTCAAGCGGGCTGGTTCTCGGCAACAGCACGTCCGCGTTTTTCTGAAGGAAACTTTTTGGAATACCTGCACTTCATGGTCCTCCGATGCTCTTTCTTGCCCTCTGTGGACAGGATTCTCCCAGCAGGAGACTATAAATGTAGCACATGGTCATTATTCATAACAGCATCGAAGCTACATTTCATTACCCAGGGTGCACTGTTACAGCCAACAGCCCAACTAGGGGAAAACCAGACTGGCTTTTTACTTCTGTAACTAGTACACTGAACATATGTTATGAAGCCAGATTAGAAGAAGATTCAAAAGTGGCAGAAGGACCATTATCATCTCTGATATACTGATAACACCATATGAATAGACGAGGGTGAAGACATTCAAATCCTGTTTAAAAAGTCAGGGTGGGGATGGAAAAATGGGGCCAGGATTAAACGTGAAGAAATAAAATCATTTGGAAGAGCTGTTCCGACAGCTAAATGTAGTGTTGACGGTGAAGAAATGAAGATGTATAACAAGTGTGGGTTCTCTCAGAAACAATCCACAAAAGACTAGTAGTCAAGAGAGCAGCACTTAACAGAGTTGCAGTGGAAGGTCTGAAAAAGGCCGTCACATGTTCTGATGCGTCTGCAATTTGTTCAAGCAATAGTGTTTTCTGCAGTGCGGCACGAATATCACGTCAAACTCTGAAAAAAGATTAGAAAAACAGACTTTGAACAGCAGTGCTGCAGAAGTTTTAAAGACACAACGGACAGTGAGGAAAACAAACAGGTGATCACCTCAAATCGGCTCGGAACTTTTATTTGGGGACACAAATTACCTAACTGAGGTTATTGTACTTTGGACATGTGAAGACTGGGTCTCCTGACTGTAGTGTTTGGAAAAGCTGACAGCAAAAGAGGACGACCTGCAACCGAAAGGACAGGCTTGGTCACAATGATGAAGCATTTCTGGAGGCACTTCCATTTGAGGAAAAAGTCGACGTCAATTCAGCACAACCAAGAGAACCGCAGCAGTCAAACTTAGTCTTGTGGCTGATAACCACCAGAAACAGCAAGAGTCTGTAGATACAATGTGTTTTTGTTTTAATTCTTTCATTACTGTAACTGCTTGTCCTGGTCAGAGTCAGGGAGCCTCTTCTGTTATCACTGGGCTGTGAAACTACACCCTGGTTGGGATGCCTGTCCACTAGCAGGGCGGCCACACACACACACACACACACACACACACACACACACAAAATAGGCAATTTACAGTGACCAATTAACCTGAAGCACACATCTTTGGACTGTGGGTGGAAACCCCCCACAAATGTGGGGAGAGCAGGCAAACTCCACACAGAATGAGCTGGATTCAAACTCACACCCAACCAGCCCAGGCTACTTTGGTCATGATACATCTGGACAATTAAACTCATGAGCACAGTGGAGCTTCACGTTTCAGGGCTTCTTTACATTCTGATGGCATTTTGACATTAAACATCCCTTTACCAGTTTATAGATAAAATACGGTTTCCTTCAAAAATAAGGTCATTCATTTCAGTGGAAAAACTACTTTGCAGTCCAGCATTTAGAAAAAAGAACAGGATTTATTTGTCATTTGAAAAAAAGTGTTGAGAAAACCCATAACCAGATTAGCCAGCAATGTATAAAGAAGGAACATTTCAGGGAGGTCAAGCCATAAACACCACAAAATAACATTCTTTGCGCCACACTAAAGATGAACTTTAATCCAACAATGGTAATATTTTAAAAATTAATTAAAAAAAAAAAAAACATACGATGTAAACACTGAATCCAGCTCTGGGTAGAACTTTCCCTCTAATGTGTATTTTTAAATGAGCAGATGAAAGCCAGAGAGTTTGACATCCATTCCAGTCCCAGTCAAAGCTGGCACTGCTAGCAATGGATACACCGGCCAGTGAGCAGAGAAGTTGCACAGGGAGAGCGAACAGACTGAGTTTACTGGTATGGGCTGAGAACATCATCTCATCTATATCCAACTCTGGTTTGAAGCACCAATCCAACATTCTCAACATTTGGCTTTTAAGAAGGAAAATCAATCCAAACGAAGGATAAATAAGGCAAAAGAAACCTGCAGGCGATTCCTGGTATTTCTGGTATGGACAGAAGACCTGTGCTACTCTTAACTCTCTTACATAACATTAAAAAAGGCCTACAGATGACTACAAATAGACTCATGAGAGAAGAAAAGTCATGCAGGTGGCATCAAGAAAAGGCAAAGCGATTAAAGGTTCTCAACGAAAAACAACCTCCATGGCCTCTGATCTTCCTGACAACTTCACACTTCAGTATCAAAGCAGCAGCAGGCCTGCAAATTCGGCATATGCAGAGAGTAGACACCTGACTTGAATATTGCACGTTCTTCGCTTGGTTCAGCTGGATCTTCCACAGGGAACAAGAGTCATTTCTGGATCCAGTTTTTCCACAAGAGACACATCATGAGCTACGATCAAGAGCTGCTGTGGTGCCCATGCATGAGCAGACAGCAGCAGTCCATACTGAACATGACCCATCACTGATGTCTGAACACACACACACACACACACACACACACACACACACACACACACACACACACACAGAGCAGGAGGAGCTAAACCACACTCCCAGCAATGCCTAAATAAAGCCACTCCATTTCAACCTTCAGCTGCGAAGAGCAAGTGCTTAAAAGGCTGCAGTGTCAATCCCACAGCTGGTTCTGTCCGGACGAGAAACACACTGTGTTCCACTCTTCAGCAACAAGAGTCCCTCCATTCACCAGTGTCAAGATGTCCGTCTTCATGCTTCTCCTTCACAGTTTTTATGAAACAGAACGTGGTGGCAGAAGGTAAAGGCAAAACAGCAAAAAACAGATGAGCTCCTCCATGGCAGACTGGGGGAGGGTGTCTGTGCCCGCTTGTGACATCAGTTTAGCAGTCACACAACACCCTGGGATCACAGTTGCCACCGGCCTCTGGACACACTTTATCCAAACATTCTACCCTACGCATTTACACACTATACAGTACAGTACATCTCGCATAAATACACAGTTTCCTTTGTTTACAGTTCCCATTCAGTTCTGCTCTACTACTTTTGTTTTTTAAAAAAATAATTTAATCCACCATTAGAGATATTCAGCTTTCTGCAGGTTGGACTGGCTGTTGACACAACAGCCTGTGTCACCTTAGGAGTGTGAACCACGTAGGTCCCCTTTGCCCGTCTCCAGGATTACAGCCTCATTTTGAACCCTCCCTGAGATGGACGTGACAGAGTCAGTGGTACGAGACTAAAATAACCCCCAAAATGCCAAGGATCTTCTCCCATGTTCATTAAAATTTCCTATCACAGCTCAAGCAGGGAAACAAGCCCTCTCATTGAAACAAATCTCAAAACTGTTGTGCCTCAGAAAACCAAGGAAACTTGCAGTACATCCTGGACAGTGTTTTTTTTTTTTAAATATTAAAATGAATAAATCTGAGTAAAAATCCTGAGGCACCTGGTTTCCAGGCAGCACGTAGCTTTAGAGCAGACAACCAGCAGCAAAATACCAGCCAGGCCCCCTGCAGACAGCAGAGCAAATGTCGATGCCACTTTTGCTCATGTCAACAAAGCTGCGGTGAATTTCATCTCCTGCTGTCAAGCGGCCGCAGAGGAAGAGGTCGCCTTTGTACGAAGCGGCCGTATTACTACGGTGCACTCGGGACGAGGGTGTCACTCAACATGCCCCCCTGCCAGTTTCTAAAAGGACATAAATCACTTCCTAACACACGCTGAAGATGCTTCACACGCCCCGCCTGTTAACAAAATACAAGTATAGTGCACTTGTCAAACAGAGACAATGATGAACGATCTGAAAAATTTTAACTACTACAGTGTGACAATAAATGCTACACGAATAAATACAGGATAAAAGGCTATGACACCTAATGTTACAGAAGCATAGCTGGTGCAGAATATAGTCCAATTTTATGGCTCAACAGTCTGTGTGGGACCATCCAGGCATTTTGCTCCTTGTGACGTCTGTTGGACCCGCAAGAAAAAGAAAAGTCAAAAACAGGCCAAGTCCAGTCCAAAGACACTACCTGGGGAGCAAACGGGTGTGGAAAGGGGTGAAGTTCTTCAATAGTGATTTTTCAGCTCCTGCTCAGGATGCCTCCCCTCCCCTCCGTGCCGTCCTCAGCTGGGCAGCAACAAGCGCTCCAAGGCGCACTGCAGGTGCTCCCAGTTTTTCCAGAAGAGTGCCAGCAGCGAGACGGCGACGAACGTGCCCAACACATGTAGTCGGCTGCGGGTCAGTGGCGCTGTGAACTTAGCCACGGTGGACACGCATACCAGGATGACGGTGACCAGCGCCAACATGATGTTGATGCACTTCCCCAGCAGCACCTTGGCGTCTGTGTTCTCCAGCTGCACCGTCTGCTGCTGCTGCTGCTGCAGCTCCAGCTTTGAGATCCGTGTCTGGCAAGACTCCAGCGCCTCCTGGTGGAGCAACAGAACACAAGCGCCGTCAGACAGGCCGTGGAGATCACGACAGAGCTGGCAGCGGATACTTGGACCCAAGACCTTGATTTTTCCTACTTTCTTGGTCTGAGAATTTCTCTTTCAGAAGTTCAGATCAGTACATTAGCAAACTGCCCTCTATGCTTATTCTGACTTTTCTCTCGGTCTCACTTGTGACAGCCGTATGTGCTTTAGTGGCGAGCGCTCAGCTCCGTTCAGGATACCTGAGTATCTCTGGCACGTTCGTAAGCTTGGTAGGCCACCTTCTCCTCCATGCTGGCCAGCTCCTGCTTCAGGTTAGTGGTCTCGTGCTGGTGAAGCTCTGTCAGGTCGTTCAGCTGGTCTTCTAGCCTCTCGAGCCTACAACACAGACAGGGACAGTATAAGGTTTACTAGAGTTAACTCCACTAAGTTCTCTGAAGCATTTTCTGTTCGGTGTTTCTTTAGCAAAACTGTGGATGGTAGTGAAGTGTCGCTGCATTTACTCACTGCCCAAGCAGTATGTCCCTCAGGTACAGGACAATTTAGACATCTGTTACATGTTACATCATACAATGTCCTACACCTGTACGCTTCACATCTGCCAGCCTCTCACCGGTTACCTCTGTCACTGGGTTACTTTTGCACAGCCAGGTTATGCGCTTTCACTCTATCACTTCAACTCCATTAAAGGAAATGCAGACAAGCAGGAATATGAACAACTGAAGTTCTATGCAGTGACAGAAGTGTCCTGATGCTGGTGTTGTGTCTCGGTGTCTGCATTTTAACTGCAGTATGAACCCCAGCTGCGGTGAAAAGACAATACATGACTCAGTCCTCATAAGCTCACAAGTACCCCTGGTGATGACAATGGGTTGCAGAGACATCAAGAGGCACCACTTTCTCGTCAGGTACCCAGAAAATACATAAAAATAGAAATACGGAAGAGAAGTTATGTGTAAAAGGTAGCAAACAGAGCATCTAAGCTCATCCTGATGGTAGATACCAGAGGTACATCCTCTACTTCTTCTGGTCCAAAATGTTGAACATTTACTCAGATTCACACTATTTTGCTGCTGGGAAATAGACTGCGATTCCTCACCTGTATTTCTCATCCTGTAGCAACATGGTGATGACGTCAAAGTCCGTCTTGAACTGCAACTTGAGGTTCTCGATGTCCATGGAGAGGTGGTTCTGGGACTCTCGGATCTCCCTCAACTCTTCCAGGATCTGGGTCGGCCTTCCCTGAGCCTCCGGGGAACCGGCAGCCGTGGGGCCGGGGGCTGGGTTCCCATTGCTGTCGGCCGACACAGAGGACCCCGAGGAGCATTCGTCATCGCTGGGGTACTTGTGCTTGGTCATAATGGTGGCACTGCCACTCAGGGCGCGACCCCCACCCTCTGGGTGGAAGGCAGAGCCCGTCTCCATTGAGCTCTTGATTTGTGCTATGTTGTCGGCACTGCCAAATTTGTTGCGGATGAGGTTGGCAAACTCCCGCGGCTTGTTGAAGAAGAAGGGCGGTGAGAGCGAGACGCCTGGCCCGACGGTCTTCACCTTGTCCAGGTTGGGGTGCCTCCCACTCCCGCTCACATCCTTCAAGCTATCTTTGAAGCTGTCTTTCATGCTGTCCTTGGAGGACTCCTTCACCTCCTTGGGAGCACTGTGCTTGGAGGCCCCGTTGGCTTCACTGTCCTTCATCCGCTTGTGGTACTGCTCCAGCTTCTTCTGCAGCTGCGCAATGTTCTGCGCGGACTTTTGGTTTTTCTTCTCGAACACCTGCTTGATGCGCGATACCTGCTGCTTGTCGGCATTACTGACCAGCTTCAGGTACTCGGCAACATTCTCATCGCGGGCCGTCTGCTCGATCTTGATTTGCTCGGTCACCTTCAGGATTTTCTGCTGCAGGCTGTCGATGCCCAGGCGACCTTTGTGGAAGTCTATCCCCAGGCCTGGCCCATCGGTGCAGTCCAGATCCAGGTTGGTCTCCGAGCCGCCCCGCCGCATCGGCACTGGGATGCTGAGGACGTTTCCATCGGAGCTCCGGTCCGCCTGCCAATACAAAACATGGCCAAGGAACCAAGTTTAACACCATGGCAACTCCAGTAAACCAACCTACCTACAGGTGACACCTAAAACGTACAGCCCATTTCCCTGACACTACGCAGAATTTGGGTCGATCGAAGGGATGCATTGGCACCCCTGCAACGTTGACCAAAGCTGGTCTGTTTAATCTCATAAACACACCTTCTAGTACATAGTATAGTTAGTAGATTTCACAGGGAATTCAGGTTTTTCACCTTTTCCACCTCAAAACACAAAATCCCACTCAGCTTCAGGTTGCAAATTTTCTGCCCAAACTGTACTTAAGCGTGAACTTTTGTCTCCCGCAGCAGCTATTTTCAGCACCTCCGTGGCCAGAATGGCCAAGGGGACAAAAGTGTTTAAATTTGCATTTTGGCTGAGGAGATTCAATGAAGTTGAGGTTTAAATGATTGGTGACCGTTCATGTCAAAATGATTATTTTAAAAACAACAGGTGGGAAAACCAGTTCAATCACACTTTTCGGGTGTGAATCGAGCTGTGTGCGAAACAAGCGCGCGTATAACGGTACATTAAACACTTAGCTGCCCATAACTTCCTCAGCTGGACCTGAAACAGGACAATGAAGCTGGTTCACCAATCCCTGCACTGTATTGTGTGTGAACAGCTCCCCAGCTGCGTCAGACCAGTTCATTTCCAGCGATACCTCAAAAACCAGGGCCTAATAAAGAAGGTAATTGAAAAGCAGTTAGGCGATGACCGACAACTATAGTGTGTAGCTCACAAACAGCTCCACAGTGAACTTCAACCCAAAGCCATTGGCCAATTTGTGTGCGACAGCTTTACGTAACCGAGGTCGCAGACACACATCCAGCGTGAGCTGCTACAGAAGCTCACCCACAATCAGAACCACTTCAAAAGAAAATCCCCTTTTTACTTTTCAAAAGTATGAAATTCATGACAAAAAAAATTCCTCAGCACTGCCCTATCCTAATTTTCCCCAACAAAATGCTCCTTTCAAAGCACGTGTGTCAACATCTTGAATGGGGACATCAAGTTTGCGCCAGACACACTTTGACAGCTGAATTCTGGGAACTAGAACCAGAGAGGAACCACGGAGGGCAGCTGGTTCTAGCCCTGCTTTTAAACCACGTGAACCATCAACCAGTGAAGGTTTTAGAAATTGTAGCTGCGTGTTTGGGTTATGTGTGGTGAAAAGACAATACGTGATTCTCACACACACACACACACACACACACACACACACACACACACACAGCATGTATTGAACACGTGACCTCAGTTAACTGGGTCAAACTGCTGTCTGTGCCCCCCCCCCGTGGTCCATCCATCAAAACCTATAGCCAGGTTATTCCCATGTATGTCAGATGCCATTTGCCAGAGCATGTGGATGTGGTACAAGAGTAGCTGTTTTAACCCTTATATAAAGACACAGCTACGAAACACAAACTGCACATGTGTTACAAATCAGGTATAATTAAACATTTACTCCATCCACTAGGCTAAGCATGAATATTGGCATAAACACAAGACAGATTCTGAAATAAAATGATGCACATATTAATGAAGTGCATCTGATCCACTGCCCTGTCATTTCCCACTGTGTACAAATGAACACCATTTAGAAAAGGAACATTCTGGCAGGAAGCTGCTTATCTCTAGTAACCTGAAAAAAGAAGCAAAAGGGAACAGAAAGTAAGTCTGCAGATTCAACCAAAACCAGATTTTTACAATACTTTGACCCCAGTTCAATTGCTCATGTGCATTTTTTTTCCCACAAGACCTTATTTATGAGTGAAAACGAGAATATAAATTGTACTGAAGAGACAGGAAGCTTGATCTGACGTGTGTGTGTGTGTGTGTGTGTGTGTCTCTCTCAATCTCCACGGCTAAAGTTCAATTCAGATTAATTTAATTAAGACATTTCTCACCACATCTGTTTGCACAAGAGAACAACAAAAACAACAAATGAACTATGGGCCTAAAAAAAGCTATAATAGTGATACAGGAAAAAGCTCAGCGCTGAAATTCCTGCATTGTGTGTTCGAGTCCCTCTCTCTCTCACACTCTCTCACACACACACACACACACACACACACACACACACACACACACACCACTGTGGACAACCCAGACAAGTTCACCCCTCCATTCACTAGAATAGGGTTCAGTTGGCTGTGCACTCCTGCGTCAGCCTCTAGAGGGAGCAGCAGCTATTCATCCCAGTGTTTGGTCTGGAAGGCAGGGTGTATAGTGCTGAGGGGAAAAATGACCCAGGTTAAATGTCCTCATTCTCCATCACAGTTTGCACTGCTGACTAAGTAAATTCCACCCCAAAGACCTCATCTTTCACAACAATGACCATTAACTTGTCCCACCCTTGGGGTCTTGACCATTTCCTGATCAAACGGATGTTGTGGCACTTCTGCAAACGCTGGATGTCACAGAGCCCCTCACTGTGGCACACAGACACCCTGCATTAACCAAGTTTACATGCGATATGAGACACACACGGGGAAGAAACACGAACTGAGCCCCGGCTGATGAAACACGCTGGCAATTTGCCTCGTCTCTCCTACCCGATTGTGCTGACAGCATTTCCACTCATTTTAACTGTAACACACACACACACACACACACAAAAGCATGAGGCTGCAGATTAAACAGTCAGACAGCTTAAATGCTCACGTGTCTCACATTTCAAAGTGGAGCAGCTGCACGATCAAATCCAGAGGTAAAAAAACGTTTCCTCCCATCCTTCAGCCCCACCTACGCTGGCACTTGAACCCACTTAGTGTTGGGGACCTTTAAGCACCATGTCTCCTGCTCCATAGCTTGGCACCATGCATGGAGAAAGGACAGCAGGCTTCACATTCCAACCCCCCACCAGGGTGCAGCCTGCAATTTTTTTGAAATTGTGGCACATGAGGGTAGAGAATGAGGGGTTTCCAGGCATCCCTTCAGTTGAGCACAGGCTCCCTCTGATTCTCTGAAGCAGCACAGTGACACAAAGAACACCTCTATGCTCCTTCAGGACCCTCGATGCCAGCCGCTCCCATAAGACCCGGGGCACAGCAGCACGGTCCTTCTGCCCCAACAGCAGATGGTCCTCCCCATTTCTGAGCTCTGCATCCAACCTATCACTGTGCCACACTCCAGGATCTTATGCCTCACACTCATGTATCATCAAGCCAGTGTTGCTTGTGGGGCCATTTGCTGGGTTATGAAACAGTTACACTCATCCCCCAATATCCGGTTTTTCACGTCGCCTATTATTAACACCACTTATTATCAATTGGCTCGGATTTTCCCATTTATCTGCTCCTCGATATCCAGAAGACCCGAGACCAAACACTCGGTCTGCTGAGTGCTCTGAGGGAGACCGAGGTACAATGCACTGTGGGAACAGGGTATCCACACCCTCAGCTCCGGTCTGATTTGCATATCCACCCGTTTGTTTATACCATTGTGGTAGTGTGGTGTGTGTGTGTAGATCTATCTATCTATCTCTCTGCCTGCTTATTTATTCATTTATAAATTACACTACTGTTTTTGTAAAAAGCAGAGAAGTTAAAGGAAGTGTTAACATGAAAAAGAACACAAACAAGTGGCTCCTAGTGTGGAAAAAAAGTTTGCAGTGTTCAAGCGCACAGACAAAGACAAATATTTCTCTAGTGTCCTTTTATTCAAAACCACAGCGCAAACTATTCATTCTGACATCAAATCTGAGCATTTCAGCCTCTCCATGACAGTTGGACCTCCCACTCCTCCGCCTAACTGCTGCCGTCAGCCTCCTCAGTACAAATTCGCTATATGAAGTCACATTTAAATTTTCTTTCTAAAGGTTTTGAATGTGTTACACAACCTTTTCCTTATATTAAGTATCATTTTGGGTGATGTCGGCGTAGAGCTGGATCAAATTGCAACCGATAATGGGAAAAGGAATTCCGTTGTAGGGTTTTTCGACATCTCCCCGTTACCTTTTCACAAGAGAAACGTTCATACACTCAACCTAAACATGGACTGTGGAATTCAGTTTAGTTCCAAGGGTGTTGCTGCATGTGGTTGCAGTGTAGTTCTAGTAAGAATGAAAATTCCAGTATTAATCACTACCTGCCAGCTGCTGCTCAGAAGTGGTGTCAATCAAGAGGTAATCAGTGCTGTATTCACCACACACACACACACACACACACACACACACACACACACACACACGATGCCACGTAAAGCCAACATCTGCCCAGTGATCACATCTGGAGAGGATTTCACTATGTATTAAAACAGAACAGATGCAGACCTTATCAGATGCAGTGAGTTGGAACTTTGTGAAATTCAACATCTGTCCAAACTCCCTGATCTCCATTGAGGCACAACGGTGCTGCTCTACAGCCAGCTGTGCAACATCTCAACAGGCCAGGGCTGAATGCCTCTGGAGGGGAAGTTAAACGCTGAGCTTCCCAGCTCTGTACCCTCCAAGACCCCATGACTCACACCTTCCACAACCTGGGACAGCTGGGCTCATTGCAGCACAGTGGAGCTAACTGGACATGACCCTGAAACCATCTGCGAACATTGGGCTCCCTGGGTTTCGGCCCCGAGGGCTGCCATCTCTTCCACATCACCGCTTGCTGTCTGCACGGCCTGTGTGGGAGCAGATCTCACTGCGACTCTCCTGGGCCAGCGTGTCTCCTGCCGTCTAGTGTGAAGATGCCACACTCAGTCCGCTGCAGCTGTGGATCTCGCGCGCCTCTTACTAATGTGATCATGGATTACACGCACAACTCGAAGGACGGAACAGACTGCAAAATTGTAGTGGCTATAGTAAATTATCGGTGCGACGGGTTACAAAAATGTACCAATTAAGCTACAGTTCCACAAGCCTTTATCTGAAACCCTCAGGTGCAGATGTGTTTTGAAATTAAGAATTTTTCAGATTTGCATAAAGGTAATATGGTCTGGATATAGTGTATGACACAATGCCGCCAGCAACCTATACCCAAACACATCAATGTTTCTGCAGCAAAACAAATATTCACACTCAGTGGGATAAATAGACTAAACATTATTACATTTTATTTAGATAGTAATATACTGTGCCAGCAGTACAGAACAACTTTCCGGATTTTGGAACTGCAGATAACGGATTATACATCTATATTACTACAGTTTCATTTGAACAGTGAACATGTACGATATACTATATATGTCCTGTGTGTAAGAGCTGCTGTCTATAACACCCAACAAACCACTTGTTGCAGCAGAGATTCCCACCCGGTCCCAAGTGGTTGAGCGTAGAAACGGCACCTGCTGAGGCCAGTCAGATTACTGGTGCATTAGGGTCTAGATGGGCACACAAAGGCCCATTTGTTTCCCCTCTCCTTATAAAATCCCAACAGTCCCAACCTGCCCTGCTAAAGGCACAATTTGCACTCGGATTAAATATAAACTGACCTAATCAGATTTTCACCAAAAAGTACACAGGACATCCAAAGACAGGTGACCTCCGTCAGCATGTTCCACCTTCTAACAAAGGTGGTTTTTCACAATAAACACTGAATACACGGTGTAAACAGTTTAACGGATTTTGCACGTGTCAGACAGGACCACAGCGACAGAAGACAGGTAAATTTCACTGGTCATGATTAATCATACCTGGTTCTTTGGACTAACCATTTTAATGTGTTGATGTCCACATCTCTCAAACAATCTAAATTGTTTAATGTGATTTACTGCATTACTCTGCAGGCTGATCTGTGGAACTCATAAACACAAAGCACTGGACCCGAACCTCTGGCTCCTTTATTCCTGTGTGGAATAAAGATGGCCCGCAAATAACCCAGCGGGCCGCTTTTCCATCCAGTCTCAGACAGACCCATCTGAGGCAGTTGACCTTAACAGAAACCTCTTCTTCTGCTCATTCTTTCACTCATTTTACTGCCAAAGCCCTATCTGTTTGTTTCTCTCTCTCTCTCTCTCTCTCTCTCTCAGGTGTGTGGAGCCTCCATCCTCAGGTCTCAGTGGATGTTTGCTCACCAAACACATGCGAAAATGTGGTCCACAAGGCATGTCCAGATAGGAGCAGCCAGCGGATAGTGCCTCTCTTCCATCCCAAGTTCATGGATGGGGGATTTGGGATGCAGCTTATCACGGTTTTACCCCATCTCAAATCTGGGTTTGACACTTTAAAGGAGAGCAAAGGGGAAGCGGATCGCATTGCCCAAGGGAGAGGAAGGTTTCCCTGAAGGCGCCCAGAGTACACAAAGTGTCACAGCAGCGAGGCTTATCATTGCCTTCTACGATGAAAGGATCATGCCAAATAGGGTGAGAAACTGCAGCAGAGCAGTTAGTTTTACATCTGAAGATACGATGCCGGAACAGCGCCAAAAATAGGATATAAAAACAATTCAAAATAAGAAATGGCGCACACTAGTTTATCGCATTTTCGTGACAAGATAAACAACCCAGACACATGGTGAGGGGTAAATCAAAATAAAACATCCATTTAAAGCCCAGCCCTTTTACCAATGAACGAAAATTAAACCATGGGAGGACAGCAGTACAGTAGCACAGCAGTGATTTCGGGGTCAAAGGCCAGTTAAACTCCTCAGCTGTGATAACTGCACGGAACTGCAAACAGAGCTTTTCAACAGAGGAGGAATTTCCTGCACGAGGCCACAAACAACATTGTTTGCCGTCTACAAGCTCGAGGTACGCAAAACGAGTCGGACTTCTTCTTGCACAACCTCTGCCGTTGGCAGCACCGAATGGAACTGGTTTGGACAGAACGGTCCTGGGTTTTGTGTCTCGTGGGCGTTTTGGTTTTTAACAAGTCTGCAGGAGCCACGGTCTGTCAGAGGAGACAACAAGCATTTTCCTTCTCCTCGACACCCTAAACAAAAGGAGGTCAAGCCAGGAGTGGAGAAAAACACTTCCTGGTCAGCATTAACCTGGAGGCTCCTGCCATCCCAGTGCTGCTTAAGTGAAGGCTGTGAAGCACCTGCATGGTGAATGAAGGATGACAGGCCAACGGTCTAGAAGACTGGCCTCGCGCTGCAAACTTTGCTGTTCTCTGAGAGTTGCCGATTCCTGCAGACATGCCGTGATGACACACGCTCCATACCTCACTCCCTCAAAGCCCAGGGCACAGAGACACACTACATACCGTTCCTCCTTGCGCAAGCAGCACCTCATCACTCTTCTCAGCTGCTTCAAGCAGCGAGTAAAAGACTTTCTTTAGGGAAAACAAATCTTGTAGGGCACTTTGAATAACATGAGCACAGGACTACATGAAAAGGCAATCACCCAAATGCTGTCCTCACACATCACGCTTCGTCGTGCACGTCTGAGAGCTGCTGAAGGAAGTTGGATTCACCATTTTTCGAATAATTTTATCCTGTTGCGTTTACAGGGAAATGAACAAAGTTAGAAAGGAACGCAGTGTTCAGAAAAGACGGCAGTGATGATGGATGCATAACTCAATGATGGCTGCAGTCTGTATCTCACACACACACACACACACACACACACACACACACACACACAGCCAGAAATAGCCGTGTAGGGAGTCCAGCAAAGCAACCGAAACCAGACAGAAGGAGAAAAAAAAAAAAAAAAATCAGGACATTAGACTTCACACCACCACTCTGCAAACCACAGCATAAGCAGCACAAAAAAAAAAAAAAAAAAAAAAAAAAAAAAAAAAAAAAAAAAAAAAAAANTAACCAGAAAAAAAAAAAAAAAAAAAAAAAAAAAAAAATCGCATTGTATCACAGCAGCGGATATAAGTAAAAGATGGAATGACAGGCATGTCAAGCAAGACAAAACAACGTAGACACTGGAAACACCAGATAAAGTAAATAAATACATGCTGGAGAGGAGACATCACATTTGAGAAGCCAAAGCAGAACCCAAATTAGTGAAACCAAGAAGTGGCCAAGCGTGTCTGTCTGTCTGTCTCTCTCTGGGCTACAGAGCTTTGTTGTAATTTAAATGGACTGTTTCTGACTCAGGTGTGGCCTTTGCAGAGGTCACCTGTCTCTGAACGGCACCATATACCACCCTCACTAGCCCAAGGTTCAACCCCTCCTCCTTCTCCCTCTGTCTGCTGAATTCTGCTTATAAATCCTGCCTACCTACGAAATAACCCTCAGGATATCTCTCCCTTTACTTCTTTATGCCACAGGGGAAACAGATCCATCTTCAGACTCTACAGAAGCACACTCAGACCGAGCATTGAAAAATGCAGGGTCTATGACAAATTTTCCAGAGGACTGAAAAATGGACAAACACAGAAAAACAACAAAAAGTGCTTGACAGTTTGAAAATAAATGTGCTCCAAGGTGCAAAATTGGCATAGACAACAGTTTTTTTTTCCCTCTTCGCCCTGATGACACCATTATGCCAAGAAAATGAAGTATTCATGCCTTTATCTTGTAGGAATTCACATATCTATCTGCTGACAAGATTCCTCAGCTTGACTCACAGTGGTGCTTTTCGCTTTCATTTTCTTGGTAGCAGCTCTTTTCTTCCCTGCCTGTATGGCAAAGCAAGTGGCCTGGACAAAACACCCAGCTAAGTGGAAGAGGACAGTGATGGGATAAATACTTGTGTATGGAGTCAGACTGGCACTGGTGAGGCTCAGCACATGGACAATGACAGCCAGGTGCAAGCACAGCCTTTCTGGACCACCAGACAGCAGGAGAGAGCCACGTACGCCGCAGGTAATCGTGGAAACCGAAAACAGACGGCTCACAGCTGCCAACTGCCATTCAGCAACAAGTAATTCAACATTCAATTACTTGGATTCAAGACGACATCATGGAATAACCACAGTTCAAACAGTGCGCCTGAACTCCATGTAACCTTAGAGTCACTTACTGGACATAATCTACCTTCATAGTCACTTATGATGCACCTGCCAGCGCTAAGAAATACATTTATTGCTGCTCTTTCAGCCCTTAACCAAGGTCACAAATGCCAGAGGTGTGGCCCACGTACACAGTGTTTTTTAATTTTTAATCAAAATGTACATTTCCACCATCAAGCTTTTACTTTCTGCAGCTCTAAGCAATTTTTCCGCATCACCTGAAGTGTGAGTGGCTTTGGGACTCGAGAGACGGTCTTAAGTGACCGTGACACCATTAACACAGAGAGCGCTTCCTCATGTAGGCAGCAGCTTGTCCCACATTTAACACCTTCTGGGCCTGACCCACGGGCTGGGATGTCTCTCGAGGGACCGATAATCTGAAGCCTGTCGCCAAGCAACACGTCCTTCGAGTGCTGAGGAAACCTCCGGACAAGGTAAGGGCAGACGGCATGGCCTACAGAAAGACGAGCCAAACAGACTAAAGCCAAGACCCGTACTGCGCAGCACAGGCTGAGGGTGATGGGTATTAGAGTGGGAAAGTGACTGAGGCTCACGCGTTCTGACAAGGCTAATGCTAATCCATTCCTTGAGGGGCCAGCAAAGTGTGTCATGTGGAAGGCAACAGAAAGATCTGAGTTCATGGATGAACATCCGCTTCATTCAACACCAATTATTCAAAGCTGTGACTACAAGGATCTTCAACGTCTGCGTTCAGGGCATCTCTGACCCCGAGGGATGAGGCACGGCAAACACCGATAGAGACGGGGCTTGGTGGATGGCTGGGGACGCTCCGACGAGCAAAGGCAGCTGGTAATTTGAGACCGCATCAATTTGAGGGACCGTACCAGGTCATGTTATCCAGATGTCCCCCTCCCCATCAGAACTGGAGCGAAGGAGCATGACCACCAAGAAATGCAATCAAACCTGATGTCAAAGGATGGCCAATTGTCGACTCTTACTCGGAAAGATTGGAATGTCTCAAATAGTCACGATCGGACGATCCTCTCTGCTTCAGAAGCACATCAACGCCTGTTTTTAACGGTAACAATCAGTCCGTTTCGTCCGTATTCCTTTCAAGTTCTGTTCAAGTAGCTGGACACAGAAAAATGCTGCTATTCTAATGCAAATGAGCAGAGCGGGATGCAGAGAGATGTTGCGTAATGAGCAGCCTGGTCCAGACCTCAGCTCTTAGTCACAAAGACTAATGTGATCACGTCGATCAATACCGCTTGTTTACACGCCGGTTACAGTGTACTTACTACAAGTAATACAGCCGAACATTAAATCAGATCCCATCACAATCAAATATTAACCCAATTTCCATAATTCACAAGAATCATTTCCAGCGAGAGCACAATGGTAATTCACATAGCGAGAAGCGGCTCATGGCAGCACAGCAATGCAATTGTGAAGATCACATGCCAGTTCTGGTCCATGTTCAGAAAGTGAGCTTAATTTGTGCCCTTAGGTGATATGCATAATCTGAATACTTCATACATAAGGATTTCTCAGCCGCTATACATTGTTACAGGCAAGTCATCCAAGAGTAGGTTAAGCCAAGTTCAGGAATACCAAGGAGAGCATCCAGGTGTAGAGGCCACTGTCCTTAGCGCTACCACAGTAATACTTCCACTGTATCCTCAAAGTGGGACAAAGATCCAGACCAGGCCTCCTATTTCATTACTCATCTAAATTACATCAGAGAACAACTGCTGCTGGAGTTTGACCACCTCAGAGAGCTCAAATAACTAATCTGTCTTTCCTCATTCATGCGCTCGCTCTTAATCCCTTCTTTCTAGGGGGAAGATTAGGGGATTCCTTGTTTTAATATAGACCTTTTATGTCTCATTTTATGTCGGGTCTTTATCAAACACTGTCTTTCAGACAGTGGGAAAAATAGCAAGGCTGATGGTCCATGTGATGTACCACTGGTGACAGAAAACGCCAAAGTTCATCTTATTCTCATTCCACCTTACACAGATGTACAGGAAAAGAAGAAATGCAGTTTCTCCTAGACCGTGGTGCACAGTACACTTAACAGACAGTGTAACAACTCACACATTGAATGCATGAGTAGATGAATAGCTCAATAAATAGAAATAATTAATAAAATGATAAAGTGAGGGAAAAGGGTCAGTGCAAATGGTTTTGATTATACAGTGGATGGTGGTCGGTGGTGGTGACCACTACCTATGCTGTCTGGACTTCAGAAGACCTGTGGGGAAAAAGCTGTTTTTGAGCCTGGTGGTGTTGGTCTCCAAGCTGATGGTCAATGGTCAGAGGGTATTGAGTGAATAAGCGGTGGTATTACTGAAGCAAAAAGATCAATAACTATAGTTTAATGACTTCACAGTCGATGTGACGTGATATGAACAATAACTGCAGGGTGAACGTGGAAAGTTTGAGAAAACAACTGTAGGCAGTAATGAAAGTGAAACGAGCTGCCATGAGGCAGCAACAGAGGACTGTTGAATACTGGTGTTCAAAGGTCTTTAACTTGTGGCCTTCCACCGACCTTTGAGAGAGAGAAACACGTGAGATTTGAAACAGAATTTGCAGCCAGACACGAACCCATCAGCTGTATAAACATCTGACTTGAGAGAAGTTCCAACATAACCGTAAATGCCACCGAAGGACACCCCCCCCTTTCCAAAAGCCCATTAGAAGCACACACCCATGAAAATGATACAAACAAATGAGCATCACTCCTTTGGGAATGACACCACTCAGAGGGGAGGATCTTGACAAACGTACACACACAAAAACTGTGCACTCCATAACTCTGGAAGCTCCCCCACAGGCATATGAGAAATGTTGTGGACACACCCGACTGGGTCTTTTGTTTGTCCTAAAGAGGTGGGGGGTGGTCAGTACTGCGCTGGATATTTTTTATAAATCACAGCAGAGCAGCTGGCTAAATTTTGTTCCAACACTATTTTGTAGGTCTGTACCATTGTGAGTGATGACCACGTTGGCCAGGTACAACAATAATGCCTCATGTCGGTGTGAACACACACACACACACACACACACACACACACACACACACACACACACACACTATAGATAGAATGAGGCCAGCTGTGGGGCTGGAATGCCATTACCCATGGGCCTCTCACCACACAAGAGCCCTTAATAATCCAGTCGAACATCTGAGTTGATCAGTGGCCCGGATGGTAGGGCTGGTGCCCTTTCCAGAATTTGACTTGATATGTTTTAACACTGAACAATTTGTGTGAGGAAAGTGACTGTGGCTGGAGTGCATTAGTGCTGACAGGGAAGTCCATTAAAAAATAAAAGTATTTTATCTGTAGTATGAACTAAATGTAGACAGAAGAACATCTTCATCATACAGCCACAAAAGGCATCCAGGAACCAATGTTTGATGTCACCTTCAAGTCCGCAGGACATACAAGAATGCCTTGTAAACTTGGTCCAACCAGTAAAATCTGGAAGAAAGTCTGCACACACCCATGAGGGTAGAGAGCAAAGCAAAGCCCAGTTAACCCATTACAAGGTTTTCTTTCTCCCAGTTTCAAAGGATGGAGTGTGAACTGCAGGCCCTGGCTTTATTTGCAGGGGCTGTTCCATCTCTGTGGGATGTGAGACAAGCTCTTCACTTGGGCTTAGCACAGGACTTCAATCCTAATCCTCTTCTCTGAACACAAAAGCCAAGCAAGCATGTCGTGGCTATCCACAGGCTCCCAAAAAGATTCATAGATGTGGCAAAATTAAATGGTGTTTTCAACTTCAAATACTTTTTTGTGATTTGCTAAAATGATGTTTTCCCCCCATTCTCAGATATACAGTAGACATTTCATAACCTTCAAACAAAGCTCTTTATACATTTAAGTTACAGAATATAAGAGGAAGCAGAAGAATTGCGTCTTATTTCACAGGCCCACACACACACACACACACACACACAGAGCAGAGGAACAGTTAGTGGAGCCTCTCACTGGCTGCTTCTTCTGTCTCCCCTTTGCAGTTGGGGACTTGTACCTGCCAAAGAGCCAACAGCTCCTGCTTCCAAATACCGTCAACCTCAAGTGATGGAACCTACTTGAGTTCTACCTCCAGTCTCATGCTGAGACAGGAACACAAAGTGAGAATCAGTGGTGCAAATTATGCTCCAGAAAAGGACACACACTACAGTCAAGATCATCATTAGTGCCTCACAATCCACAGAAGTGTTTGGGTGTTGGCCAGGCTTGCAGCAACAACACAAGGGCATCATTCATACAAACTGAGCAGCGAAGATAATCTGCTGGTTGCTGTGACAACGGGAGCAGCACAGAACCTGGGCTACAAATTTTCTGCTGTGAGCCAAACCTGTTGACACAGATGTTCTGCCACGCACTCAACCCACTGCACGCTTCCGCTGTTCTCCGAAACAGGTCCAGCGAAAAACGTGCCGGGTTCTCAGAAAAGGAGGAACGGTCATGCTCGGGAGACCTCAAAGAAACGCGGCTTGGCCAGCGGTCCCATAAACAGGGTGGTTTAGCCCTTTTTTAAAGCCAAACCAAGAGAGGGTTAAGTGGACATGCTCACAGCGAGAAAGGCAGCTGTTGTCCGGGCTATGAACCCAAATCTAATTTTTCTCATAGGAAACGCTGCTTACTTCGACAGTCCTGCCCGCACCAGCTAAAGGAAAAACCTGCTCTTTTGCCTGCAAATAAAAGCCTTTTAAAACACGTTATTCTTCCACAGGATAATTTTTAAAAAAAATTGAACAGTTTCATAACATTCTTCAGCAACTAAGTACCACATGAATATGCATTACAAACCAATTTGTAAAGTACCGCAGTTTTTCCTTACTCTTAAAAATGTGATATACCTTTGTATGGTACTTAGTTACTGAATACTAAATTTATAATCGTGTTCAGCTCTAAACCCCCCTGTATATTTAATGTGAAAGCAAATACAATATATAATATACATAAAACACATAATTCTTTGAAAAACCTCCCACAAAGCATTAACTTTCTGGTACCACTTATAAATGCATAATGTGCACTAAGTGGCACCACTCTTTCTTCCCACGTTCTGTGAAAAATGTTCATCGTAGAAAAGCTGAAGAACATTCTGAAAGTCATAGTAGAATTGTACCTTGTAACTGTCACTACATAAGTTCATTTGTCTGACATTGCAGACACGGGTCAAATCCAACCCATTATGACCATGTCTGAGCTCTCAACGTTGAAAAGAAGCAGCAGAAAAATGAGGTGCAGAGTGTTGAAGAGACAAGATGCTGTGCACCAAAGGCCACTCATTGTGCAGTTTGGTCTCTACAGCATTGCTATTATTCCCAAATTCACACAACACTACTTCACCAGCTCTCCAGTACCACACAGAACAAAACTGGCACATGAACTTTGCACTTTTTTGGTGGGCAACAAGAGGGAGTGAGGCAAAGCAGAGTTTCAAACCAGGAAACACGTCTCACCACTAAGAAAGTATGCAAATATGAAACAAAACAAGAGCAGCAGCTGCTAACCGCTAATGCTGTGACTGGCGAATGTACCGCCACACAGCTCAAATAGTGTGAAGTATGTGTCAATGCATTAGAAACACGCTAGTTACCGTCAAACTGCACCACGTTGTCAGTTAGATTTAAACAACATACAGTAAAACCCCGTCACTGTAATGCGGTAAGTGGGGTCAAAAAAAGCAGTTACCTCATTACGATTAATGAAAAACAAGTTTCAACTGGTCTTCTACTTACTGTGTAAAAGGATAAATGTTTTCACATTCACACTGTTGGAAATAGACTGATTATTGCAAAATAAATGCATGTGACAAATATTACATGTTAGTGACCTGCTTCGAACGGGTTGTTTGTGGTGTTCATAGGGGGGCCAGGAGACTGGACTGTGGGAACACAACAGCCGGTTCTCTGTGTCATGTTTAAACAGCAACACTGAGCTCAGCTCTCGAACACAGTGAACACGGAGGCGGTCAAAAGTCCCCAATAACCGACCGCAACAGTTAGACACAACCAGTTAGAAACGTACAGCAGCAGTGCATTATGGGAGAGCCACGGTTCCCCCACCACTACGACATGTAATAACATTACTAATACAGTAATAATAAGGAGGAGAAGAATACATGAGTTTTCTGACACCCAGCACTAGTAATCCTAGTGAACAGATGTCAGACATCGAGAAAAAGGCACCAGTCACACCTTAATAAATAAAACCCACATCTCCGAGACACTTAACCTTAAATTCTACATTTAATGAACATGACCTCTTGCTAAGGTGCTTAATAAATATTCCTAGTAAGTGTACAATTTATTTATAGAATCCATGATCCACGTTAAATGCATTTCCCCAGTACACTTAGCATCTCAGGTTCAGGTGAAGATATGGATGATCCCTTTACAAAACAGATAATTTGATAAAAGCTAAAAGGAATAAGGAATTCAAATGCTCGTGTTTTTCCTTCAACAAACAGCGGTTATTGTGTCAGATTGAGGAGACTCGATCGGAGCGCCGGTCCTTCTTTTCCTTGGAGTTTAGTGATGGCTGCCGTTACCAAGAGCATCTGTGGGGAGGCAATGTCTATCATGCACCTCATTCTGCTGGAGAGCTGGTCTTCTCCCATGAGAGGGGAGGATGTCTCCAGGGCTGGACCCAGCTGGCTGGCAAATTGGAGCACAGTGGTGACGGCATCAGGAGCAGGTTCACAGCCACGCACACTTTGTAGGGAACTGAAATCTGCTGCTTTGCCACTAAGCAAGACTATATGTTTGAAGCTTTGTCATTTTCCCCCAACATAAGTGCCTGGCAGACAAAAACAACAACACCCTACCACCATCATGGAGCCACACATCACACGATAGTTCGACAAGCCTGCACCGGCACTCAAAGACAAAGCACAACATAAAAGTGACCACAATGTTTCTGTCCAGTCAGGTTCCAACACATCAACAACCTTTATTTACCTGATATCTTCTTCCAACGGTCACTAACAGTGTTTGAAAGTCACATTTACAGTGATTCACACGTTAACACGGCGAGGTACTCTCACTACATCCATTCAACATAAGAATCTTAACAGGAGTGGGTTGCGAACCTGAGTCCTTTGTGTGCAAGAAGGCAGGGACTCTAAACACTGCGCCACCCATCGGCAAAAAATCTAGTGCAGGTGTTCAGGGAATGCGGTGTGTGTTCAGCCGTTCTGCCTCCGTTAAAACACCGACGAACAGCTGGTCCCCGCCCGCACACACCGCGTGAAATGTACGGGAGTCGCCGCTGCGCAAGAACGGAGATGGGATTAGAACGTGCAACACAGCGGAGATCGCTGGAAAAGCTACAGGTATCGTCGGATTTCTCCGGTTCTCCCTCAGCATGCGCCCAACAGTACTCCTACATTCTTACGCATATTCCTCTGCTCTTTATATTTTATATACATGTTCGAGGTTTAAAAGAAAAACAGACTGAGCAGCTCCTGGCGGCATTAAAGTGGATTGCCGAGATGCGGGGAGGGCGGCAGAGGGGGATTATCTCCGAAGGATCGAACCAAGGAAACCCCGCCAAGTTGTCATATAAACAAAGGAAGAAATTACGAGCGCATTTCTCCACACCGGCTATTCACGGTAAACAAGGTAACACAACAAATTTACCATTTCTTGGTCGCTGCTGAGCTTGTATTTCTCCGCGGCTCAACTTTGATCCACAGTGCATTCGGCGATGGCCATAGTCCCGGAGCCGGGTTCGTGCTGATCTACAGTGGCTCCATCCTGCTCCCATGCGGAGTGTGTGTGTGTGTGTGTGTGTGTGTGTGTGTGTGTGTGTGTGTGTGAGAGAGAGAGAGAGAGAGAGCGAGCGAGTCCGAGGCTTCCGAACCGTCGCTACGCAGCGCTTCCACTCGACTACCCCTGACAGCAGGGCGTCGCGACGCGCAATGTGCCACCGAACCCCGCCCACCTAGCCCCGCCCATGCTAATGCTAATGCTAATTTATCCAGAACAGCAGGGATGTAAGCCGTCAGGTGGACCAGAACTATTACTAATAGCATTAATAGCATATGCAACAGAAAAAAAGGAGAAGGTCTCACGATTTGTAGAACATATTAAAACATTTGCACTTATCATTCTGTATTCCTGCTGGAAAATTCAAAGTTAGTCCACAGCAGCCTGACCCAGCACCATTAATGGGGAAATAATGACAATACTGAAACTTCCCAAGCAAGTTTGCCAAACTGGTTGGTCCTGAATCCTTTGTGGCCACAGGCCCAAATAATGTTTCTCCCCCTCCTGACCACCCCCTTTTTCGGTCCAATACTGAATCCAACTAAGCAACGAGTGGGACAACGGAGAAAACATCCCTCACTTTTCCACATGGACATGGCTAACTGCCCGTCAGCCCTTGGGGTTAATTACGGTCTGTGATCACCTGTTAAACCCCGAGAGCTTCTCCTTCCTGCCCTGAGTAGTGATACAGACATGTTCAACTAGAGGTAGTTGGCTTCCTGATACCTAGTGCTTCATGAATGATAAAGGAATCCCACCCAGCTCACTTTCCTGTGGTTTCTGTGTACAAGAAGACGGGACTGCTTACATCAAGCTGCAAAGCAAACATTCTTGGAATCTGGTGAAGACTGCTATAAAAGCGTTGGGCCAACATTGATCTGGGTCTCAGAGTTTTGGATGTCACAAAGATGCTCGGCTAAAGAAAAAAGGAGAAACTTTAGTTATGTTACGGGAGTTTTTCCAAAGATGTCTTTTTAATATTCTAGTTATAGCAATGTAAAATAGTGAACGTCACATCCAACAATAAAGATAATCATTTCCTATTTTGGAGCACTGCAGACAGAGAATTATTTTTAAAAAAAAAAAATTAATGATCTTGAGTATTCAAGTGTCTTAAAAGCTACTTTTGAAAAATGGTGACTCACATAATACAGATCAGAGATGTGGAATCTGTGGAGATGAAGCCATTATAGGATGTGCAATACCTTACAGCAGTTCCTCAGTACCAGAACCCTGTATCAATATTTCAAAGTATTTGATTGAGTTATCAATTTTTAAAGACGTCACCAAGAAACGCGATAAGTTTGGTGCACCGTAAACCGTCACCTGAAACTCGTCTATGAATAGTTTAAGAACTGAATATTCACTTTGTAGAGGCAGACAATTGGTCCTGCCACCACTGCCTCCAAGACTATTCTTTTTTTTTGGCTGATATGCAATCTTTCACATAAATAAGGAAGTGTCCCTTGGCACAGCATGCAAACAAACAGTGGTAGGCTGTTACAATAAAACAAGCCACATTTTCTCATACTCTGTACTTCAGCAAGATTTTAAGCACTTTGCTAAAAATGTCCATCTCTTATAAGCACAAACATACGTCAGACAGGTTTGCAGATATAAGTTGGCCTTTCTGAATACAATTTATGCAGTGATTTCAAGTTTTACAGGGGGTAAAGTCAGTGTTTTTAATGCAATCGGGGCATTACCTTGGTATCTGTATGGAGTTTGCATGTTCTCTCTGTGTTCATATTGGTTTTAACCCACAGTCCAAAGACACGTTCCGGGGCAATCGTTAACTACAAATTGCTTTTATACTGGTCTGCTGTATAAATAGATTTCTGGTAACAGGCAGCTTAGTATAAAATATCTAATATTGTAATGCACTTTGGACAAAGATGTCAGTCAAATACCAGCCGATAACAATTATGTCACTTTAGAGAAAAGCATCTGCTAAAAATGGATAAATGCAGTAGATCCTTTGACACCTTAGTAATAATACACACTGTCTATATAAGGTGACTAATTATGAACAGTTCATCTAAGTATAGACTGAATTTAAGAATTTCCCTGCAGAGATTAATAAAGTTATATCCCACCCTATCCTATCCAGGCCAGTAACATGAATCTCTCTAAATGGCTTTTTGTTGCCCAGGTGAGCTCCTCACTGGCAGCAGGCTCCCACATCAGTGTCAAAAAGAGACATCTGTGTGACATAACTGTGTGAGAAAAGGTGATTCTTATAAGCCTACCAAGATGTCATCACCCTTAGTTGTGCGGGGTTTCAGTGTTCTCCTCTGTGTAGGTTTCCTCTCACAGTCCACAAGCATGTGTTTCAGGTTAATTGGTCACTGTAAATTGCCCACAGTGTGTATGTGGGGGTGGCCACCCTTTGATGAACCGGTGTCCCATCCAGTGTGTGGTTTCATAACCTGGTGCCAGTTGATTCCAGGACAGACTCTAGACCCTGACCAGAATTCCGTGGTTAAAGATAATTCATGGATGGATGGCTGGATGAAAAAAACTGACAAAATCTTCAATTTGCTTTCAACAGTGATTTTAGTCTGACTGTACAAATTACAAAAAGTGAACAGGTGAAACAAGTGAAATCTAAGCAGCAGTATGGAACTTATTGGCTTTGGAAAACAGCCCTGCAATGCTGTGCATTTAAACACGTCTCAGTGCAGAATGTGAGGGAATGATGACTGTCAGACTAATAGACAAGCAGCCCTATTTTTAAAAAGCTATTAAACAAGTGCTCTGCCATTGCATACTTTCTGCTAGGTTGTCACACATCCAAACTGCACAGCTCCGAGCCGTTTCATCCGGGGGGGGGGGGGGGGGGNGGGGGGGGGGGGGGGGGGGGGGGGGGGGGGGGGGGGGGGGGGGGGGGGGGGGGGGGGGGGGGGGGGGGGGGGGGGGGGGTACACGGTGCAGACATGCATGTTGGTCTGACAGTCCAAACACTTTTCTTTGTCAGTCTGATGCTCCGCCAAGGTCTCTGACCCCACAACTCTCATTCACACGCTCTGACACGGCTCACATCGCTGCCTAGGGACCATCTGTGTAAATGGTGTGGAGATGAGCTAGAGGAAAGCGGCACAACCACCTTTCCGACACACCAGGAGTAGGAGTGTGGGTGAGAAGGAATAGCAATGAGGACAGCGATGGGCGTGCAAGTATGGAGGCCCACAGCTCATCCCCAGCAGGACACAGAATGCATTGCAACAACCCAGCACCACCCTGCCAGCGTGTTCATCTTTCTCATTTGCATGTACACACATTGTGCGTGCAGAAACCCCCATCTCACAGACATGTAGTGCAGGTGCAGCCAAGGACCGGCAGCCTTAATCTGTCTCGTTCATCAGCAGAGTAAAAATAGAGACCTCCAAAACAATCACGGAAATACAACTAGACATGCTTGTTTCAAAGAAACAAAAATAATAATAATGCATTCAGAGCAACACTCACAGCTGCAATTTATTCCATCCATTAACTGCTGTGTCCTGTTAAGGGTCCCAGAGTCTGTCTTGAATCACTGGGTGCCAGGCTAACTAAACACTGGATGGGATGCTGGTCCACTGCAGAGCTGTATTTACTGCAGTATGAAATTTAAACAAGTAAAATTTAACCACAAATGTGCTTTGGCTACAGGCCCTAATCGGCACGTAAGAACCATATAAACACAGAGTCACGTGACTCATAATAACACGGAACAGAGAAAATCACTGGACAAAGAACGACAGAGACAAGCATTTGGAAAAACGGTCATTCATTACACTGCATGACGTGACTGCCCACTTAAGCCGCACAAAACGGACAGTAGGGCCTCCAACATGATGTCGTGATCCGAAACAAAAGCTCACATCTGACAAGTGACAAAGCAACACAACTGAGACCATTTGATACTCTGCTACTGCACCAAACAAATTCCAAATAGCAAAAATGTAAAAATGAAAATAAAAACATCCAGGATGTAGTTTCCTTGCCTGGTGCCCAGTGACTCCAGAACAGGCTCCAGACCTGCATGACCCTGACTAGGATGCAGCGTTTACTGATGATGGATTGACTGACAGATGGATTGATGTTAGGGAAATATCCTCATTCATGCCCTGCAGGGACCTTGTGTTCAACACGTGGATGTGCAGTACCATGCCTTCATCTACAAGGGATGTCTCTCCTGCAATCTCTGGTCCTTCATGCCGTATTTATGCCCAGTGCTATATGCAATACAACACAACCTTACCGACATGCGTAAAATACACATTTTCCATTTATCCGATAACATTTGGCACCCTGGAGAGCAAGAAAGCAAAGTAAACCATGTGCTGGTGCTGTCTTGACAAACTTCACCTCTTTTTTGGCACTATTGCACAATACCAAACCCAAAGTGCAAGTTAAAATGGCCACTCTTCATAAAACAGACATACGTACATTTTATATTTTGTTCATTTAGTTGACATTTTTATCCAGAGAACATTGCATGGCAACCATTACAGCCAGTTCCACTTCTAAATGTAGTACAAAGGTGGACAAAATTGTTTGATTTCAGTTCAAGGATCCCTCAGGCACAATTAACCATTGTGCTTTCATAGTTTCCTTTTTCCGGGAGCCTGATGAACCGAATGCACCACCGTACTAGTGCCGCGGTGCACCAAACACTATTGTTGTGTTCCCAGAGATGAATTATCGGTGCGGATCTGCTGACTTGCTAAAAATGGGAGCATTTGCAAGGGTTTTGCCAGTCATCACCACTGTCCTGTCAGGGGTAGAGCAGGGGACACATGGCTGAGCTGAAGGCAAACTGTCCACTTTGATAGAGGCCACAATCTTAGGTTCACCTGCTTTCCAGCTTGAGTTTTTCAAAGAGGTAAAGAAAATTCACTCCAACACACCACCCCAGCATTCTGTCTAAACACACATTTTGTCTCTTTATCTTTTCTGTAGTGGGCCAGTGTACCGTGTGCTCTATGCAGCTTAGTCTGCATCCGCAGCCCAGGCTTAATGGCACCAGCACGGTTACTAACACTGGGTTAACTGATCTTGGCTCATTACTGTTGTAAATCAAACAAGCGAACATTAACAACTTTAATGACACAAAGTGTGTGTTATTTTCATTAATCTCGCCAACACTGCTTTTCTCTTCAAAGAGAAGTATCCTGAAGGTAAATAAAAAAAAGTATCTGCAATATATTCTGTTTAAGCTACTAGTTAAATATACTGTGGGCACTTTATGAGTTACCCTTGTAGTAATTTTAAGACTGATAGTTGCTGATATATAATGCTTTTTTCTGAGTGACTCTAGTTCCATTGCTTCCCTGAGATACATAAGTAAACATTAAAACAAGATTAATTGCTGTCCAGGCTCACGATGTCACAGTAACTGTGCTCTTAAAAGTGCTGAGTCATGACATAAACGGACTCTAATTCTGCCCTGGTCCACTCTTTAGCCACCAAGCTTTTAAAGTCACCTTTTGGAAAAAGCTAAAGCTTTCTTACATGTACACATTGAACATGAACTCACTTCCTGTTTGTCAAGTTCAAGTTCCTTGATTTGATTTGTATATTAGATTTGAATGTTTAGAACAGTACTCTCTGGGCTAAGATTTGCTTTTTATCATCTGCCAATCAAGCCCCTGTGGGCAGAGGGGCGGAGTCAATGCAGACCTGCATTTTTCTCTAAAGGACGTGAAATTTGCTTGACAGTTGCAAGCGCAGCAAATAATAATGGGACGTCATGGAATTTTAACGCATTTCACCGTCAGCGTACAATGATGGACAGACTTGTTTTCATGGGTGCCGATTCTCACAGACTGAACATGGAAAAGAGCTGCAATAAGGAAAACAGATCCGTGTTAAAACATTACAGTGGAGAAAATTATTGGTTTAATTTAAAGGAATTTAATTCCAACTGGCTCAGTTTTTTAAGTTTCAGGGCGTGAGTCTTCAGACATCTGCTAGAACCCCCCTGTCTATAAGCAAAATGAGGGAACTCATTGCCCCCCCATGTCCGGCCACGGGTGTGGTGCTGCCCTCGTCGTCACCCCAATCTCCAGTGATGTTGAGCGGAACGCCAGTCACTGTAGCCTCCCAAACAAGAGTCGGGCCCATGATGTTGCAGGGTCAACAGAAGAGTGTTTGTGTCCATTACTGACAGAAGAACAGAAGCGCCACAATGAGCTTCAAGTTACCTTTGAAAGGCTATTAAAACAATGTTGGCCATAGGTACAAGCACACTGTGGTCCGTAGCCGTTTTTCAAGACGGAATCCATTTTTTGAGAGGACAGCTGACCTTTTGCTGGGGACACTGAAATAACAGATGCTTTTATTAACCTCATTTCATCAGTTTTTGTTCAGAATCATACACTAGGGTGGACAATGTAGGGTGCTGACTGGGCTTTGTTACTGCTGCGATGTTATTATCAAGGTTCAGTTCACTGCCGAGAACTTTTCAAAACTCCATAAAACATTTGAAGGAAAAATTTCCAGATTTGTCTTAGATAGGATTTTAAAAACACTTTCTCGAGGGTTCTATAGCAGGGCCCTTCCTGGAACTGACAGCATTGGGGTTGCAAGTCTGTGTCCACCACATGGAACAACCACAACCCCCCATGAGGTCCCCTTGGTTTACAGATGCTGTCATTATTCACTTAAGCCGATGTGAATAAGCACAGCATCCAACACTAAAGGTCAAGATACCCTGCAGATCATGGGAGGCAGAACAATCCACATGATTGTTCTTGCAGGAAGCAGACGATGACAGAAAATGTGATTAACAACCTGGAAAAATATTAAATCTGGACCATTTCAGAGCAAAACAGCTTGCAGCAAAATATTTTAGGCACAACCGCTCTTCCTTTTATGAAGAATTCAGATTAACCCTGTTAATACAGCTCATTTCATCAATGGGCCATTCAAAATTCAAAACTCAAAATTAATAATTATGGGCAAATGTAACCTCAACTGTTCCAGACAGTACAGTTTTTATTTACACACAGCCAAAGAAGTGATGCACGTGTGATGAGCAGCTTGCGGATCTCAAACAGCACATCAACCGAAGCAGAAGTTCAGTCCCACATAAGCTCTAAACGTTTGGTCATAAACGTGACTTGTGGCTGAAAGGCAGCATATTAAGGTGGCAGCGAGAAAACAGAAAAGGAGCGTTCTCTGGGAAAGTTCTTAGTACAGTAATCATTCTTTTTGGTCACAATTTATTTTTAGGATGCAAGAACCTTGTGACTGCTTTATACGAGTAGCATGTTCACATAACTTGCAGTTACATAACAAATGGTTGGACTGGAATTGGCTGCATGGATGAGTAAGGTCATAAGGTGAAGGTTGCACAAAAAACAAAAAAAAAAAAAAAAAAAAACACCTACCTAACCACACACTGCAAGACAGTTGTATAGTCAGACAACAAGACTATTCAACATACAGTGCTGACTGTAAAGTGTTACCTTTAACTGTCACAGTAGTTTAAATATCTCTTGTGCTATAAGCAAATTATTGGACCTAGCAACAGGAAGTATAACTCTTCCTGTAGAGATAATCACAAATGCCTTTGGATTTGACTGTTGTCGCAAATGTGCAGCAGAAAAGACCTTGCGATTTTTATGGTGAGACATCCAGGTCCCAGATACAACAGCTGGACCCCCAGACCTTCCCTGGCCCTAGTAAAACCTACAGCTCCAGAGTTTCAAAACCATGTCAGATACCATGAGAATGGCTTTTCACACTTGTATGGACCTCTGGCATCCAAGCAACGTCGGACATACGTAAAGCAGCATTTTGGGTACTCTACATAATTGATTATATTATTTTATGCAGGACATTATAGTCCAGATCCAGTAACCTTCTCAGTTTATGGGTTAATAATGCCTACACTACACCATATGCTGCCCTGTTTTTTTTCTATTGGTGTTTCTTTGGTGCACAAAGTGTGTGTCTGTTGCCCATTCAGCCAAGAGTCTGAACCTATCCAGCATACAGCAACACAGTGATCATGTCATACCTCCAGATATTAAGAGCCATTGTGATTTGTCTTGTTATATAACCATGAAATCTCGCTCTCGGTCTCCAGTTCAGATTCACTCCATTTTCATTATCGAGCTCCCTCTCCCTGCATTAACTGGATTTTTCCCCTGTCCCGCATTCTGCTGTCGCTTTAGTAAAGCCTCTCCATGTTATCAAGTTCCTCCCCTCTCTGGCACCAGCTTCCCATTTTCTAATTTTCTATTTCTTCCCTTCCACATTCAGTCCTGTCACATCTCTCTGATTCACTCTGACTGCAAGTTCATTTCAGTTGCTCTCATCTGCCCCCCTTGCCCTCTTGTCTCCCAGTGGCTTTTTACTGCTTGTAGCTCTTTTAGCGACACACTCAGAACTAACCTTCTCCTGAAACCTTTAAATCTCCGAAACCGGGTACAAGCCTTCCTGTCCCTCCGTTGGCAGCCACATTTGTTTTTAACTGCAACAGAAGGAAATGATCTCCATAACAATACAAGCAGAGATACATATCTGGGCAGTATGCTTCCCTGAAAAAACAAAATTGCTAAATAAATCAAAACCATCAAATATCACAATTTCCATTCAGTTGGGGTGGCCAGCCAGGCGAATTCTGTAGGAAGAGCTCTCTTGCACAGCAATGTCTCTCAGTAAATCAGATTTAGCACATGATTTTGACTTGCTGTTGTTGTGCCACTGTGTTTACACACACAACATTGACCTGAATTGGGAGAGATTCAGAGATGACAAGAACAGGTCTGTCTTCGTCATAAAGAAGGACAAATGGGCTGTAAATAAAGTTTTCATTTAAAGCTTAAAAAAAAAACAAAAAAAACAAAGGAGGACCTGGTGCGGAATGGTGGTCCCTTCCTATCCTGTTTATGTTATGTTTTATTTACATTTTGTGTTAATTATGGTTTAGTCACTGAGGTGGGATATTCTACATAGATATTTGTCTGCCCCCCTCCAGGGTATCCTGTAGTGCACCTTGTCAGCCTTTCACCAGTGGAGAACTGTGGGTTTGTGCCACCTGTGCTGCACACTGTAGTGCTTGAATTAAAAAAAACAAAAAAAAAAAAACAATAAAAAGCATAAACCCTGCTTCCTGATCTTGTGATATAGTCAAGTCATAGGACAAAAATAAAATAAATTCTTACCAAGTGCTACTATAAGCAAATTCAGTCCTGACTGCTGTTATCTCCATATGGCTATCTGCCTGAACAGGAAGAAACCTAAAACAATGGCTACCAAGATGACGGCCTGGCCTTCCCAGATAACCTTGACCAAACTAAAGACTTGTACAAGTCTGAATAATGCATATATCATAACAGAGGGCTTAACCATGGAAGCACCGTTTCCCAAACATTTTACCAAGGAAAGCGTTGTGCATCTCCTAGCGGAAAGGAACATGGCTACTGTTGGCGGCGGTACCCCTTCGCACCAAAGTTCTGTTGGGACTTTGAAGGAACACAGTATGTGGGCTGATGTATTCTGACATGACCAAAGCTTTGCACACCTCGAGGCCTTCCAGGGCCAGCGCAACCTCAGCCGTCCCAGGGACGAACGGAGAGGTTCACAGCTGGAGTCGAAGGGCAGCCTTTCAGCACACACAATAAACCCACTCTGAAGTCCTACTGTTGTGGACTGGCCAAATGTCACAGGCTTCAATAAATCCAGGGCATTTCCCTCTTTGCAACCTGCTCCTTGTCTGCAGCTTGGGCGAAGGCCATGATTTACTGGACATGATTTAACGCAGAGCAGTTTCATCCCAAGAGGACCATTAAACAGCAGAGGCACAGAACCACTGTGCTCGCCAGATTTCCCTGCTCTTTTTGGCTGCAGTTGGTGAAGTTTCCTGATTCATGGAGTTAGCGGCATCTCATCATCTCTCCCCATCTGAAACTGCCAGCCCTCTTCCTTTTATTCTCACCAGCTTGAGGGAGAGGGGGTTTCTTTATGAATATTCAGGGTTTTTGTGAATGGGCTGAACCCAGAGAGCAAGACCTGTCCCAGGCAGTCGTATTCTGGGTCGGCAGTAAATTTCAGTCCATTTGATGGACACCAGCGAGCAGGAACAATGAGAATCACACACCCATTCAAGCCAGATTAGCAAAAAACCATCACTGATGAATGAAGCAGCACATGTGAGTTTCAGCGTAGAGAGGAAGGGGGGAGGAGAAACAGCAGACGTCCCACAGCCTGAGGGGAAACAAGTTAAAACATAGTCCTGCCCCTTAAAATGTGTGGGTTGTTATGGCATTTCTGATTTTCTCCTACGTACTTACTAGTTGAGCTACCGGGCACTACCCAGGTCTAAGAGGCATAGCAGTGGAAAGGTGAAAAGTAACAACACGTTATATAATCACCAAACTGCTTTACATTAAAGTTGTTGTATTTAGTATATTAGTATTGCTAGTGCTGTCAGACAAATGGATGCCACAGAAAGTGACAAATGCACCGGTCACAGTCAACTGGACAGAGGGAAAAAATGAAATGTTTACTATCTTTACATCACTAATGCGTGCAGCTCCATGTATGTCCTGTCTAATATTTTATACATTTTTATATTTTCACTTCCTCACATATATCAGCTACTGGCCCCTGTTGAACACGCAGGTGGCACTGAGAGCAATAAGCACCGACCACAGCGATGTGTCCAAGGCAATAAATGATGCATCAGCAAGCTTCATTACTTTTAAACTTGGTTAAGAATTTGGTTACACTTGTGTGTGAAGTGTGTGCAGTAGCTGTGCTTGTGTGTGAGAGAAAGTGCACCAGTGTATGTATGTATGTAGAATGTGGACTGACATGCAGACAGCACTAAAAAAATTAATCACAAACTATTACCTCCCAGTTTGTGCATGTTTGAGTGAGGTGGTGTGTATGCGTGTGAGAAATCATGTGTGTACATGTGTTTGTGTGTATAGCAAGAAAATGTGTCAGCCAATGCATACATTTGGAATTACTACCACTACCCAACCTCATCATCAACCAAATTGTACATTTTCAAAACAGTAAGTAGCCCTTTTGGAGTTAAATGAACTTGATGCAAAACCTCACTTAGGCGGAGAACTACCCGTGTGCCAAATTTCACGTGTGCGTCTTGTGAAAGCTGTGCATGAAGAACAAACACAGACTGAGCTTTATGGATAACAGATGTTATATGTGCACTGGAATACTAGTTATAATACACACACACAAACATACTTCATATTTTCTTAATAATTAACGCCAAAAGTATAAAACAGCATAAAAATAATCCCTGAAGGCAGATCCAAGGCCCTAGCATGTTGTACTCAGAAAAGAGGCCACTCCCAGAGGACTACAACTGAACTCCTCGCAGTGAACAGAACCCAGAGCCAGACACAGGACCACAATAGCACTTGGCAGGCAACTCTTACTTTGTGCCGCGGCCAGATAGCAGGGTTTGAGCGACTCTGTGAAGGCGGTTTTTGGGAGCTTGGGGGCGGCAGGCAAAGGAAAACTACATCAGAGACAGGCGTAATGCATTACAACACCCAGATACAATTAAAACACAATGGTCGACCCGTTCGTGTCTCGGGGGGCCGCAGGAAGCCTGCTGCGAATGAGACGGAATAAGACTGGAACGTGGAATTTCCATGGCAGCATGTGTTCAGGCATGTAAATGGTCTCCGTTGCATAAATAAACAACTAATTTTGAGGGCTGTGAAAAACCCATTGAAATCCCACTGTGCCACACAAATCTATCTGAGAAAACGCTTCATCAGGCAAATTAAGACAGGGTCAGCCATTATGCTTTATCATTTAGTTAATGAATACAAACATTAAACTCCTCTGACAAATTAAGACAGACAACAAATAAGAGGTTGAGAAGATGAACAGAATGATTTTCAGCAGATCTGAAGAAAACAGAAGGAAATATGCGGTCAAAGGGAATTTGCAGACGACACTTCACGTTTCATTTGTGACAGAGATTAGAAAGAGTGAATTCAGAAATGCTCCACTAAGAAAAATCTATGTCCACACTACTTATTTCAGACTCTGAGAGGACCCGCAACAAAGAACACAATACATTTTTCTGACGTTCCCATAATATTTTGGCAACATCATGGTGCTGGCGAGACATCAAAGAAGGAATCGGTAGGTATCGTCTGCTGGACTCGGTGACCTTGTCCCTTTTCAGGCTGTGAGCCCTTGTACACCACCACCCCAAACTCCACAGGCATCAGTGCACAGCGTGGGCCACAGTAAACAAACCACTTCCCATGATCCTCTGGGGTTTGGGGACAGCAGAGCTTTGAAGGAGAAAATTCAAAGCAGTGAAGCGAGTCACTGGCAAAAAGGTGGGGCCAGGAGAGTTGAGGATGGGTCAGGGGGGTAAAGTGACTCCAGACTATCACTGACCTCTTCTTCTACAACCCCTGACACACACACACACACACACACGGAGATGAGTCTTATTGGAATAGCAGAATGCATTAGGTACTAAGCAAGCAAATGGATGAAGGAAGAACTCAGACCTTCTGTCCTCTTTGCTTCTTCACTCTGCGATTTCACTGCATCTGGGTTTTCAAACACCCTCATTGTGACTGCTGTTTCAAGGGACAAAAGTGACAGTGGAGGGGAGATGAGGGGGCTTGGAGGAAACAGACCATAATGGATACTGAGGTAAGAATAAGCTGTTAGACCCCTCCATTCTTCACCCACAATGTGTGGTTGAAGTGTCATCAGTGGTGCTGAACTAAAAGATGTGGACCAACAGAGTCGCACAAAAAGGCCACACAGCCTATGAAGTCTATCATTTATACAAAGCTGTCTGAATCTGTTGCAATCACAGTGTTACCCTTATGGTGTAGAAAGCATCTAGATACCAACAAGCTCCTCAATTTTGTGGTTTGGCACCTAATTTTCTGTTTTCTTTCTTCTGCTAACTTGTAATTTCAGAAAAGGAGACAAAATTCCAGGTATTATGTATGGAGAGGCTGAAGCCAACTTATTCCAGCCACTGGAGTGGTTTCCTAGGCAAGAGAGGGAACAACAGTGGTCTGGCATTATGTTCTTCCACAGTCTTGTCTTGCAGACATGGGGAGAACAGGCAGACTCTACACACCCTGAGCTGGACTTGAACCTCACACCCAGTGAGCAGCTCAGGCACTGTGAGGCACCAGTTTTGTCCACTGTGCCGCCATGTCCCAAAGTTCAAGGAACAACCACAACAACCAGCTCATAGAACATTAAAATAATTGAATTGGTATTACCAACACATACTAATGAACAAGGTCACCTACTGTAATGAGGACAGCAATTATGCAGCATCTCTCTCTTTTTTTTTTTAAACTAAATCATCATTAAGTGTTAATGGGCTTGATTTTACAGCCAGTAATGGCACTAAAAACACTAAGGCGATAAACAGTATTAATTCAGTTTGGCTCATCGATCTCTTTTTAAGAGTGCCTGTGTTGTTCAATGGGAGCTGGACAACGAACGGCCTCTGTGCAGGTCAGAAGACGTGTTCAACTGTTGCTTTATCTGGTTTAAAAAGCTGTCAATCCGCCAGACGGGCTTTGTGACAGCGGTAGGAACCATGCAGGTTCCTGCATTAATGATTCACTGGTTTCCACGGAGCAGAACCCAGAAGCTCCTCCACCTGATCAGGCTGAAGAATACCACACGAACACAACAGACAAGTGCACTAGATGTTAGAATACATTTTGTGTTGAAGGAGCTGTGTTGTGAAAATGTGGCTGTAAAGCAGAGGGTTGTAGGTTGGACAACGAACGGTATGACTTGTTTTGGAATCTTCTGGAAGGTAAACTCACAACATCAAACTCAAACAGCACTGTGTGACAACTCTACTTAAAGGCTGCTATGGAAACCAAGAATACTTCACAAGGTCTCGCTTAATAGCCCTTTTGTATTAAAGCAGAGAGTATAGGGGTTCTGATGCCTCCACACCAGAGCTTGGGGACGGATTAAAATGAAACCCGTTAAAATAATTTTAAGAAGATGCATTTTCAAAGCCTTTTGGTAGTGGCATGAGTATCATCAAGGTTGGCAGCAGCTACTGCAGCAGCAGAGAGAGAAAAAGCAGCAGAAAGTCATCAAGAGGAAAGACTGATCAGTAGTACTCCCAGAGACCAGCGACATCACACAGAACACAAACACGTTGCAGAGCGTTAACCAGTTCATTCATTCCCAAGCGGCCTTCTCAGCAGGTTCCACAGCACACCACACACAGGGAGGTGGACAGACTAGATTATCTTCTCTCTAGCTTGGCCTTGCAAATCCCCAACCATCACTTGGCTGACCAGTTTGTTGCACAGCAGTGGTGTTATAGGGGTAGCGAGGAATGTGGAAAGACTGGCAGCTGAGGAAAGTCGGACTTGTTCCATTGCCACCAGATGCCAGTGTTTCTGAGAGCAGGAAGCAAGAAGGCATGTGCATCACTGATATGGAGTCTACACATTTTTCTAGATGCCCCATATCTGTGTGATGCAGAAGAGCTGATTTGCACTGTAGAAAGTTACATGTGCACATTGAGTCACTTCATAGCCTTCAGACCCAGTAAGGGGTTAGGCTGACACTGACTCAAGGTTATGATTGTTTGAATAAAGAATTTTTCCAAGATGCAAACATTTTCCAATTTATTGTTAACTGCAGTTTTTTTTCCCCCACTCATCTATTTTCTAAAATTTCTGTCTGTTGCACAGTAAAGGTAATCTGGGTTTCGATGTCAAGGTGTGGACATGGAACATGAGTGTGGGACTGCCTTAATTTAGTATGTTTTTACTGTATTTACCATTTGTGTCTGGTGTTCATGAGTGTTGGTGATCAATGACAAGATGAGGAACCGCATCATCCACACGAGAAGAGCATTACGTAAAAATTAATCAAATTGAACGTGGGACACATTTACGCGATAAATCGGTAATCAATCGGCACTGAAGAGGAGTTTGCGGGGAAAAGTATTACAAGCCTTTTACCATTTTGACTATGTAGTAAGAGTGACTGGAATTACAGTATGCCAGTTATTAAAGCATTCCAGTTCAGGAACCAAACAGACAGAAAGGCTTGTGCAAGATCTTAATTTCTTTCTGTTTTAAGGGCCTGTAGTGTGCGTTTTAATTTATTAGGATGGTTTAATTTATTCTGTTTACGATACGTTCCTGGGTGATGGTGCAGCTGGAGATCAGGAAGCAGAGCAGGTTGGAGCAGTGTCCCCCAGACAGGTTTCTTTGTTTATTGGGAGGGGTTGTTTTCTTTGCTTGATATTACATGCTCTCTTTTCCATTTTTTCTGCCTCACAAGATCATTTGTTTCTAATTTATCATGTTTTCTTAATATGGCAGATTCCATTATCGGAGTTATATCATCATTTTACAGTATACTTATCTGAGTTTTCCACTTAAATTCTCAATGTAATTAAGAATGGAAAGGATGAAAAAAATAACTACTGCCTGAGTATAAGAAGCAACAAGCAACATCTGCTGAACAGAATATTTACATCTTAAAAGTAGGTTGGTTAAGTAAAATACTGTTCCTTTAGCTTTAACAATAGAGGTGCTACCATTTTTAATTAACACAAATATCATTATAATTTAAAATCCAATGAATTTGAACCTGTCCAGATTAGAAAACTCTTGTATATAACAAAATTCTCAGTTACACCTGGAATCTTGTGAAATTTATGTAGGATAATGTAAATGAATTTTTAAGGTTAAGTGACCTTTTCTGGATTTCTTACCCTGCGCACCACCCAAGCTAAATACTGACATCATTTACCATGAAGGTGTATTCTGTACTTTTGTGTACTTTGTTATTCTGGTCAAAGCTATATTTCTGTTTCAATTCCCTTTATTGCTGCAATCTAGTTCTGTTTCATTACCAAGCAAACTTAAAAAAAAAAAAAAAAAATACAGCCGAATAATTTTTACTGTATAAATTCAGGGTTAGTACATTTCTTATGGACACTGCAGGGGGGTTAGGATTTAAATCATGATCTTTTGCATGGCTTTAACTACAACTCCGCTTGCATTTATTCAGATGTCCACAGTTCTGATTGTAGACTTCAGGATACACACACCAATAACCCCGAGTAAATAACCCTCTCATTTGCAATGATTAAAAAAAAAAAAAAAATCTATGAAATTAATTAGCATTCATTCAAACGAATATACTATACCACAAGCCATAAAAACCTGTTCCATTCCAAACCTTTACTAGGATATAAGAAAGATTAAAAGAGGTAATGGCCATCTCTTTCAAAGAATTTTTACGTGGGTAAAGATTCATTAAATCAGCTTGACACCTTAAAAAATCTGCAGACTGTAAATATCTTTCATTCCACAACAGAAATCTTTTTTTAGTCCCAAAAATGGATAGACAGCACTAATGGTCAATAGAGCCTCCTGCAATTCTGACAGAGCCTTATGAACAGCTAGCCAGTGAGACAGTCCAGTATGATGGCATCAAATAGACCTCTACCATGGAGACCAGTATGTGCGATATTCACATGGAACCTGACGAAGCAGTCATGTGTGAGCCTCCAGTTGGCTTACAGCACTGGACCTCTTCAGAATGGCCTTTAAATCACTGTGTAAGAGAACCAAGGTGCTCAAAGTAAATCACACAGCAGCGAAACAAAGCCACGTGCTGGACTTTCATCGTCCTCTTAATCCGTGTGTTACCAAGGCAACCCTCCAGAGTCCAGGCGATTGCCGCAACATGGGAGCAGCAAGGGCCAAGCCTGCGGGGCTGAATTATAGAAGACACGCGTACCCGGCAAACTCTACCTAAAATGACAGTTGAGTAGGGCAAAGTAAAGCCTGAAACATATTTACACAGAGTGTATCTAGTGAACAACATGACACAATTGAGGAGAAAAGGAATTACAGAGAGCAGACAGACTTTGCCAAATGCTGCCCCCCCACACACACAAGCAAACCTGATGGAAACAGGATACTTTAGTAAAAAAATCCACAGAATGGCACAACGCGCTATTTTTGATGTTTCTGTCTTGATGTTTTTATTCTACATTACTATTTAAGTGGTCTTATTTTGATGTTTTTTTTTCTAGTTTATTGGTTTCAATTCCAGCTTCAGCAACAGCTCACTAACTGCAACACTGCTGCTTGTGGGGGTCAAACTTTGACTAGACTTGCCAGACTTCCCACTATACAGTTTACTCTCAGGAAATCTATGCATTTTAGCAACTAAAACATTAACGTGCAATGGATTGTGGGAAACAGTTTTATACTCCGTATTTCTACGTCACACACTAAACTACTCTTTTTTAAAAAAAACTTTTCAGTTGCACATTTCTGAAGAGCATTTTGTTAGGGGGGGGGGAGGAACAAATGTAAAATTATTTAAACTTTTCCTGGACCCAACTCTTAGATACCTGGAAAAAATTGCCAACATACTAAAATAGCACACGCCTCTCACACACGATTTTCCAGCAACATTTTGCTGGAGGCCTGACATCCTTGAGCTGGCGTCATACTGCAAGGATGGTTTGTTTCCGTTGAGAATGATATGAATAAGAATAAAAAAAGATTCTGAATGTAGCATTATCAAACACCTGTTTGCCGGCTTCAGGCTCATGTAATAAAGAAAAAACCAACCTTCATTATTACAAATCAGTTCCTTTACTAGAATAAGAGCTACAGCTCAGTTTCACATGATTGTTGAGAGACAGAAGTGAGACACACGAGAAAAGAAATGGTGCCATGAGCAGTGGAGAAAGATTTTTTGCCATTTACGTCAAAGTCCTATTATTTGGAGGTTTTTTGAAGATCGGAAATGGAAATGGTGAGTAACAGGTGTACCATCCTGACTGAGTGCACAAATCAAAAATACCCTTCTGAACAGACAACCAGTGGCAGGGGACAGACTTATTTTACGTTTTATGAGTAAAACAATGGGAAGATGACAAAGGAGTGCATAACCGATGAGCAAAAAGACAAGAAGGTGAGAAGAGATGATGATATAGACTGAAAACACACCAAAGGGGTGCCCTTCGAGGGAAGAGAAAATGGCATCCAGCCTACTTACTCACAGCTGAATAGAGTCTAACGTGTCAGGACCCCCAATACGATCAGCGCAGATATTACTACCCCTCGCCAGCACAACACACAAAGTTGGCTCTCAGACTGTAAAACGCTCATTATTGCGACCAATTAAGAGAAAAGTGCAACACAAAAAACTGAACGAACAGTGAGGTAGCAGTGAGATGAACAGGCCATTAAGGACAACAATAAACCTGCAAAAAAAAAAAAAAACACGGTTAACACTCACTTTGTTTAACCGCTGGTCCTTATTGGGGTTGTGGGGGTGTAGAGCCTATTTCCACAATTGCTTATTTTAATATTTCAGTGAGAGCAAATTAGGCCTTCATGCTTGTTCCTGGGATATTCATGAGGCTTTCCGTCAGCTCCATTTACTTGCCACCCCAGGGGGCTGCAGAGACATTTCAGCAGCAGAACAGGAGCTGAGGGTGGCAAAAAACAGCATAACTTTGGTCCAAGTGCAGAATCAAAGTGGTGTTAAATCCTTAACCTGAACTGCTCCACGCCGTTTTGAGACATTACTGAATAAAGATCTGGATTAATCCAGGATCAGCATGTGTGCTGCACCTGCATAAATAAATAAGACGTAATACATGTTTCTCCTCAAAGCTGACCCAGAATCTCTCACACGCGTGAAAACCCCATAACGGTTCTTGACTTGTCTCCTCTTTTCTGGCTTTCACAGCCTCCCTTGTAAGGGGAAAAAAGGTAAATGGGTCAATCGGGCTGTTGTGCAACTGCAGCTGAAGATGTCCATAAGCCATAAAACATAATAATTCCTTTCACGAGGCAGTTAAGATATTCTGATAACATTGCTTCTCCTTAGAAAGGTAAGCTTCAAAATACAGATTTACGTTGGGTAAAGGTCTACTTTATCATGCCAATAAGCTGTATTATTTACTATATTACTTTATTACTTAAAAAATGACCTCCATAACTTCTGACTTGTAACCTTTACAGAGCCTCCATACTTCTGTAATTTCCTGCACAAATACAAAGACCATTAGCTATGAAAAACTCCTCTTCACCATCTCAGGCAGCTGGTTGCCATGCAACTGAAAAAAGTTTTCAGGTAAATTATTCTGCTTCGGTTTCCTAATACGGACGTTACTTTCTCCTGGTAAACTTTCACATTCCAAAAAAAACAAAAAAAAAAAAACAAAAGGGGGTCGGCAGAGCTTTTGAGGGACTTTTGAAGGAAAAACAAGTGAGACAGCAAGTCTCTGCAAGCAGGAGTTCCATGAGCAGCGCATAATGCAGATATGACAGTATTTGCCCAATGCAGCTGACCTCCATTATCACATCACTCACGAAAAATCACTGCCACACACCATCTCTCACCTCCGTTTCTTCCACTTATTTCAGTAGAGAATTTATTTTTCCTGGGAAACACTGGACAACGGACCAGAGACGTACTGAAAGCATTTAACACCTGGGGCAAATGTTTTTTAAGCCCCCCCCCCCAACTGTACAGTACAGCAAACCACCAGGATCCTCACAGCACTCTGACTCACACACTCCGAAACGGTTGAACACATTAAGCATTGAAGGTGTCAGAAATCACTAACTCCCCACAACGGCTGAACACAACTATTTACAGATACTTGAACAGAGGGAATGGACTATCGGTGCCATAAGGCACTGCTGCGCATTTGTGTAAATAGTTGGGTGTTTAAGGACTGTGGGGAGCTACAGGGGGTCTGTGGGCCCTCTGTGAGTTCCTGTGTGTTCAGGAGCTTGGACAGACATGTCAGTGTGCTCTCTGAGAGCAGTTGTGTTCCTATGGAGGGAATCCCCTCAACGAGCCATCTGCATCCACCTGTGGTTGCACCACCACATGCTAACAGCTACCCCCCTCCCCCGGCAACTTTGTCATACTGCCACTTTAACTGTTCACCCCTCTTTCTGTTACTCGCATAAACACATTTTACTAAAGAGTAGACAGAACAGGCGGGAGTGTTGAAATATCTCCAGAGCGAATGGCTGCCGAACAGCCAATATTCTCTACCCTGCTCTCCATCAGAAGAAAAACACAAAATCCATAAAATTTATTTCCCGTTATTTCCTATTTTGGAAATAAGTCTTGTTTACTGTACATGGAACACACTGCCCCAGTTTTCACTGATGCTCTGAGCCATATGGACCTCTGCTGCCCCACACACACACCCACCCACACACATACATACCCACAGTGAGGAGGGTGTTACAGGATGCTGGGGCAAGCAGAAAGCCGGATTTTCCGCATCCCAGCCGGACCGCCGCTGGGTTATCTGTTAATGCAGCTTGTCCTTTTCACGACCCGGTGCAAACCACTCATTCAGCCACTTCCCTCCAGTATCTCCTACACCTTTCTGCCTCTCTTCCCGTCCATCAGCACAGCTGCCATTATTCCTCCCTCACTGACTCACAAGCTAAACCCCCTTTGCTCACCAGTTCCCCAGAAACCCATCTTTGGACTGAAATCCACACAATCGTGGGGAGAACATACAAACCCCACACTCGCTGGACAGGGATTAAACCCACTTCCGATTCCACCGCTACCTGCTCCGCCACCATAGTTTCACTGTGAGCCATGTGGCTGCAAATGTGTCGGCTCTCAGCAGGTAGAGACAAATGTACCACGAACCCCCACAGATGAGTGCAGATGCGTTGCACCTCTGTCAAGCAGGAGGACTGACACTGTTAACCACCTCATTTGTACTTCAGAGTGAAACCTATTTAAAGGCCTCTACCAGGTTACATAACCATCATATGACTTGTTTAGGCTGCGGAGGAGGTACTGTCTGTGAGGGACTGGCTGATATAGTGCCCCCTGCTGTGGTCCAGGTGCTGAATTGCCCCACGGGAAGTGTGGCCAGGTGATCCCAGCACTCTGCTGAGGAAGCTGTGATCACATTCCTCCGCAGGGACTGCAGCTGAGAAACCCAGCAATGACAGGCAGCTCAGCCCTGACTGTGGTCCAACATACCCACACCCACACACTGTGTATCAAACTAGAAAAATTCACTGACACAACATACCAGCATCCAGACTGGCCTCCTGGAGGAAGCACTGGCCCATACTGGCCAACAAAGGGTGCGTGCTGGTAAACCTGTCATCTCAGCATAGCACAGTTTGTGATCTCAATCTCTCCTCACTGACACTCCACAAGTCGTGACATGAACTTCAAACAGACATCACCCGAAACACTTCTTATGGAGCCTTAAGATGAGTAACCACAAGTCTGGTCAACGACTTCAGGTCTGCTCTGACAGGTCTTTCATACTAGGTGCAGCCGCATGTCTCATCACCACACTGGAATGCCCAGAAGGGCTGGACAGCCATTCTTCTCCCCTTCTTTGCAGTAGATGTTTTTTTTCTTGTTTTCCTCTCCTCAACTGCTATCTATCTGACCTCACCGGGGAACTAAAACTGCTGCCTTTCTCCAGGGTGCACTTCTCTACAGCGTCCGGCTGCTGAGAAGAGCACTTTGTAAAAACAAACCAAACTGAAAGGGGAAGGAATCCCCTGGTCGACATTAACAAGCAAAGTTACAAAAAACATCGGCGTCTTTCTGCTCCTCCTGAGCTCACCGGAGTCCTGGGTTTGTGCGTCTTTACTGCAGTGTTTTGTCCCACCTGGACCTGAAATCGTCGCTTGGAGTGAAGTTGATTCCACAGTGGCAGCAACACCCTCTTTCTCGCTTTCTCTCACACACACACACACACACACACCCTCCCTGAGTCCTTCACGATGGCAGGAGACATGAAAAACAAACTCCACGTCTGATCACATGTGAATTATTAGATACTTGAGATGATGTAAAACACACGACATATAAACCACATTGTGAAACTTTTGTCTTCTCCTTTCCACAGAGGAACTTGCCACTGAGAGTCACCCGAATTAAGAAACAGAAATTCGATTTTGTTCGTTCCGCTCTGCTCACGTACGCTGTTTACCACAGTTTACCACAGTACGGTGTGGATAAAGTGAGCAGAACTCGCGGTCAGGTGGTACCTCAGTGACCTGGATGAGCGGGATAGCGCTGTGGTTCTTCTTCATCTCCGCTCCTCTCGGTCCCCGTCAGGGCTCGCCGCGTCCGACAGTGAAGGACCCCGCGTCGCCCCGCGTCCTCTCTCACGCTCAGCGATGCCCGCCGAGCCCGGGGGACGTGGCGGAGAGTCGGGACACCCAGCGGCGGCCGGCCGTCCGTCCGTCCGCCCGCCTTCCCTCCACGGAGGAAACGTTTGCGCGCCTCACGGGACGAAACTCAGGAAACGCAACTCCGCGCTGATAAGGCGGCGAAGGCGGTGGTTCTGCTCGCCGTCCAACAGGTGGTTCACCTGAGAAGAGCAGATAACGGCGGGGCGACGGGGACAAACACACGCACGTACGCCCGCACGCGGCGTGTGTTTGCCAAAGGGGTCAAAGACCAGAGCGCGCGACTTTTGCCCCCGCGTGCAGGAATCCCACGCCTACAGCAGTGACCCTCAGTGCGGAAACAAGGCTAATATTTTTTTACATTTTCATAAATAGCTTCTTAAAATGTGACCCCATTGAGGACTAATGATAACACTGGAATCCCCCACAACGTGGAAATTTGCTGTGGTTGAACTTGGCTGATGGGGGATGAGCTTCAGACACGGAGAAACACCGTCATCTCGATGCCGCGGGGGGCCAGTAGCTGGAATATGTGTGAAAGTAGAAATACTCTGTAGAATCTGTCCACTGTGAAAAAGTGAAAATTGCGTGACACAGTACTGCTCGCATTAGTTAACTGTATATTTCATTCCTTTTTGTCATTACTTTCAACTTTCTGACCAGGATATTATCAACATATACATTAACGCTTCCCGGAATTTAGTCACCAGTTCACCTGAAACATGTCTTTGGACTGTGGGAAGAAACCCACCCACATAAACATAGGGTAGAGCTTCCAAAGGCCACGGACTGTTGGATTAAACCTACATCCCAACGCAGCATCCAGGTGCGGTAAAAAAACTGTGCGAGATGAAGAACTTTGAAGACCAACCCACCTAGAAGAAATAGACTGGGTGTCCCAGTCAAGTGTGTTGTACAAGTACAGGGTACGTTCATCACGCAGTTCTGCTCATTTAGTAACAGCACAGAAGCTGCCAGCCCTGATAGTGAAAAATACAACATTCAGATCTGCTACAGTTATTTTTGCACATTGCACTGGGGGGGGTTCCTGTCTAAATGAACCACCAAAAAGAAGAGACTTGAATGCAGTGTCTCACTTCACAGTCTGCAGTTAAATGTTTTAAATTCTCAGTTCTCAACCAAAATGCCTGTGTTCTAATGCAAAATGATGAATTTACTTTTTATGAGGCCACAATTTTAAGCCTTATTTCTGCTGCCTGGAATAATGAACTGTTTTCTGTATGCACAGCAAGAGTTATGGACCAGGTGTTGCTCGCAGCCGACGCCGCTACTGTGGAATAACCCACCATTTACTGCACACAAGGAACAACCTTACACAACATTCTACTTTCACCTACTTTCACCTTTTAACACCACATACATCCTACACCCTGGACGAGACGCCAGTCCATCACAGGTTTAGCACCAGACACACTTAAGAGTAATTTCAATGAAAAATGATTGTGTTACAAGGCATGTAGTAACATCAGGGGACCCATACTTAACTCTTCTTAAAAAGTAGAATGTTGTTTTTTATCCCTTTTTTCTTCTTACTGAATAAAATGAGCCCTTTATGAAATGGATGCTTATTTCTATATATAACCATCAGGGCCATGAGGTCACCCTTTCAATAAGGTGGCTGGTCAACCACAAAATAACCACAGGGCAAAACTGTTAGTAGGCGTTTGGTGTAGTAACAGTTACACTCAACCTTTGTGCAGCACCACACTGTTTGTCGGTTTCCATGGCTCTGAAGAGAAGGCAAAGCAGTCATGTTTATACTGCATGCTGTGGGGTGAAAGAACTGTAAAAAAGCAATAAGGTCTGTTATTTCTACTATATATCTCCTATTGATGTACTATCTATAGGCACTTATTTATTTACCTACTTATTTATCCAAATTATTACCTATCAACCTCAATCTGTCGTGTATCGTCATGCTATCTTATCCAGTTTAGCGTGCATCATGGTCCTGGAGAAACTACCATTTGTTCTCTCTTGTACATCTGCATCTCTTAAGTACAGAATAGCAATAAACTGAACCCTGGACCTTAATCACAAATTGTCTCTTCATGAAACAAGCTGATTTATATGGGTTGCATTTATATTGATTGCTGAGCTCTAGTCAACATGAAACAGGTTATTAATGAATAATTCATTAGGTCTCGGAACAGCGTTTACAGGACAGTCTGCAGTGGTTATACCCCTGCAAAACCCAAAAGCTAAATTACACATTTACTCAGCCGCACTTCATGCAACTTGCTTAGCAGTAGCGTAAATCCATATATACAGCTGCTCAATGAGATATTTTAAAAATCACAACATTACAGTTTGTTTCGGTTATGCACAAGACTCAGCCGCTGTCACTGTGAATTATTTAAACTTCGTCATGATGCCCTGCATGATAAAACACGTGACAAAGAACATAAAAAAAAAATGGATTTCTGGAGGTAAAATAGAGAATCAGTTGCTGGCCCCAGGAAAAGGGATGCTGAGAGGAACTCCTGGAAAACAATGGAATGGAAATAGTTATACAATAAGCAGCAGGTTGATGATCAGCTGTGGCAGCAGCTCCAGAGGTTAAGCGCTGAAACTCAGATGGAGGCAAATTAAATCCTACTTTTTAGCCCCCCCATTCATGTTAATAGCTACAGTGTGTTTACAAAAGGACACTAATTAATATATTATTTTTAAAAAGCTCGCAGGTCACAATTTCAATTTTTTGGCTCCACTGTCAAAGAGCGCCCTCTAAAGGACTCATGAATACAATGCAAGGGATTTCCCGCAAATCTACTAGCGTCGAAAATCGTCCGGGGGAGAGAACAGTGTCTTCAACTAATGTCTTTTCATTTAAATAAAATCGACCTTTCAGTGGTTAAGGAATGCATTATCAAACGCTCAGATTAACTCATTTTGTACTAAGGGATTGAGTACAAACAAGTTTGACTCAGATGTCTAAGTCTTATGTTTACACCTTGTAGCAAAAGCTCAGCAGCTGAATTATTAGGTCTTTGGTAGGAATTCCCTTGAGTCACAACAAGAAGCTTAGAAAGCAAAGGAGATTAAATATGGAAGCCACTAAATCAGTGCATTACGTTCGGAACAAATAAACAACAAAAAAGCACTACAGTGAACTGCAATGCGCTTTTAAATAAATCCACACGCACCTTTCTCTCCGTTCACTCTGTGCTGCCGAGGGGGTTTTTCTGCAGCTGGGTGTCGACAGTGACCACCACAGTACAAAAGCAGTCCTAATGTCAGCTGAGCGCCCTGATGTGAAACATTTGCAAAAAACTTGAGGTTTCTGCCAACTGGCACCAACTGGAACACAGCTACTGAACTGGTCCCAGTCTCCAGGAGGTCATACAACTTCCACTGTAGATACCTGGAGAAATTCTATCAGTCACATGGCTCATAACTTTCTCTGCTGAGATCTCAACAGCAATACAAACTGTTTAACGCTTGCTGGAATAAACCCCTAGAAAAGCACAATGTATGACAGGAAGAGGGGTCTTTAAAATCTAAATGTGACAACATAACTAAAGTTTTTATTTTCTGTGCTGCTAAATCCATCATAAAAGTCATACTAGTGGTTGTGCCAGAGATAAACAAGGCATTTCACTTTGTTTTTTATTTTGAAGAAATATGCACTAGACAGTTCACAGAAGTCAGAATAATCATTTACAGAAACTTCTGAGTAGAGGGTCACACAGAACTCAGCAATCACTGGGAACCAGCCTTTGGCGGCACCCACTCGTGAATTTTCTTCCTGGTTGTGGAGTATGGGACATACTGCTGGGGAGATCCGCTCAGGTTGAACTTGTGGGTCTCCGCTATGAACTTCCGGGGGACAGGAGGGTGGGTGGTAGGCGGATCGTCCGTCATGCAGTGCAACCAGCGATGCCTGCAGAGACAGAAAGATCTCAGGGTTAGTTCAGGACTCAGGCAGACAGGGGCATGCAGGGCAACGTAAGGCAAGCAGTGGCCAAGAAAACTCGCAGTCTATAACAGCGTATTGCACTGCTACTGTACAGTCAGACCTAAAAAGCTGTACATGTAACAGCAGCAATTTCCACTTTATGCTTCACATTTTCATTTTTAGAAAGAAAACATTCCAAACCCAAAGATGCTGTATACAGAAAATGCTCCGGTGCTTGTTCTTAATTACTATCTGAGCTGTTTTCCCAAAAATAAAATATGTTCAAACAGCATTTCTCTCGTGTGGCAAATAAAAAAAAGTGAGTGATGTAACTGACACACATATACATACAGTGAATTATAAGCACAAAGCCATGAATAAGGAACTGATATGACTCGAACAGAACGCCGCTACAGGAGGACAAAGAGACACTGGGTCACCTAGATCACACTAACAATGGAGATAGCCAGATGGTTCAAAACTCATTTAAAAGTATTTTAGGCATTAATGACATTAATTTTTAGCTTTTTTGAAGAAAATAATTACATATTTATGATTTCCCTGTTCTTGTGCTTAAAATAGTTTTTTCATCATTTATGATTTTTCTTTATTCTGGAATATTTTTATAGTTCATAAAATCAAGGTGTGCTAAATTGAGGATGGACTATACAGTCTTACCCTGTTATCTCACCACATGCTGTGGTAGAACAGATTTCCCACCATACTATCTCCCCGAAAAACCCCTAACCTCTCCTCGCATCTTCACCACCAATGCAATTCTACCCTGTTATGCCGCCGCTCACAATGGCTTCTGATGCCACAGTAATGATCTGATGTGCTACTGTCTTCTGGCCACCCACCTCCACGCACTGCTGCTCAAGTGTCATTAAGCTGTGCTGCCAATTATCCGTAGTGTAAAGTGCAGTTCTAAGTTTGCCTCGTTTCTTTCCATTTTGCAGTAAAAAGTCAAACAAAATGGCAAACAAAAGCTGTTTTGTCTGAGTACAGAAGACAGATGTGTGTATCTATGTATAGCAATAACACTTCAAAAATAACCGTCACCCTTTAGTTAATTCATATTTAAAAATAATTTGTCAACAATCCATGACTTGCGCTCAGAAAAAAAGAACAACTGTAACATTCCTCATTTGAATTAAGGGAACTCAGATGTTTGACTTAATTTTTATCTGGCAGGTAATTCTGAAGCAACAAAACGCCAGTGTAAACCAAGGGATGGACGCGTCACAAAAATATTTAAAATAACATATTGTTTGTCATGTACACAACTAAAAAGTCTCAATGATGCACACAGCATAGGAGCTCCTGCTCCTCCTGTATAAATGGCTAAAATCACTGTAAATCTGATTATGTAGCACTGTAAAAAGTGGTCAAAAGTGTCAGATGAATAAGGCAGACGACAATATTACCATTCAGCTGGCACCATGCTGCCATCCACATCCCAGACGGTGCGCTTGCCATTCATCTCCTCCGTGTAGATGACCCACCTGTGCCGACCTGAGAACAGACACACCAACTCAACATTTCTCTACTGCGAACTGTTCAGTTGTTTTGAGGGAAGGACATTTGCATGTTTCCTTGTTTAGGTGAAACATAAGAAAGACACAGTTTAGCAAGTGAGAGCGGCTGGCTGACACACAACGTGACAGTGAGCTGTTTAACAGTTTAGCAGTAACTTCAGCCTCACCGAAGAAATAACGTTTGTCTTCGTAGTATTTATTCCCATACTTGTCGACACCAACGAGGGCTCCAGTTTTAAGGTCATTCACTCTGAAAATATTGAAAACAGCATTATGACAACAAAAAACACACTTTACATTTGCCTCTAGTAGCAACGAAAATGTAAAAAAATAACAAAGATTAGTCGTCCTTTAGAATAAAAAAATGTTACATACGGCTTCAAACTCCAATACGGTATTTGCATTAAATGCCTTTGTTTTCAAAGACGACATCATCCACCCTTTAGTTAAACGTGGCAATAAAATGAATACGGAGCAAATTTAAAAGAAACGATAAAAGTGATTTTACGCAATTTGTTATGTTATTAATAGCTGAATAGTGTCACTCCTCATACGGTGAGGTCAACTGCAAGGCCATTTTTTATCCTGTCCGAACCATATACATCAACTACGATTCTTTCAGTTGCTCAGAAATGGGTAAAATATTTACCTGAACAATTGAAAGAGAAGCCCGCGAATTCCCCCATGACCTCCCAGTTGCCCGAGAGCCCTACGGAACACCTGCACGTACTCCGCCATTTTCGGGCGGAAGTGGCGTCGCAACGCGCGGGGCAAATTTCCGGGAGAAACTGAACGCCGCTGGAAGGTTCCGTCCAACGATGGTTCCTATAAACAACCGGCTTACGATGCTGTTCTGGTATTAGTGTTGAGCATTGATTCATACCATTCATTTTTATTGAACACGTGACTGTAGGCCTTCAAATAATTGTGCACATTTATATATATAGTATTACCACATTAGTAGCATCGGGAACCTATTACATTACTATCCATTTATTATCCTTAACCACTTTATCTTGGTCAGGGTCATGGCAGTCCAGACTCTGTCCCAGAATTACAGGGCATTAGGCTATGAAACTACACCCTGAATGGGACACGAGTGTACTTCACAGTGTATTACTTTGCTAACAGTTACATTTGGATTGCTAATAAAGAAATGCAAGTAAAAATGGTATTAGTGAGACTGCAAGACTTTTAAAAAATAAAATTGGCAGTTAAAAACACACAGTAACACACATATGCATAGATGTTAGGCATCATGTTTATATTTGTTTGTACAGTGTTTGGTGTTTCAGTTTCTTTACACATTAAGAAGCAAATCAGTATCGAGTAATGAAATAGCACTTCCAATAACTGCATTTCAGTCTAAATAAGGATAGATATATACACAGCTGAAAGTTGTAGTTGTGTCATTTGAATCTACCTAATATGCAGATTTTCAACATCCATTTCATAAAGCACTAACTAAAAAAAAAAAAAAAAAAAAAAAAACATACTACTTACTTGCATTTTGTGACTCAAGATCAATGACATGGTATAAACATCATCAGCAAACAAGTTGTCATGGTCCTTGATAGTTTATTTTATATACATATTTATATATACACACACACACAGTACATTGACCTTCAGGTTGAATGTCCAAGCATAGTAGATACAATATAAGCAGGACTCTGAAGAGAAAGACAAATTAGAAACAAGGTTATGCATTTCTATTTCTATGGATTCTATACAAAGTCCTAACAAAACAGTAGGGGAGAAAAACTAAACAAAAAAAAAAAAACAAACCTCAAAATAACCCAAAAGCGGTGCACATACCGTGATTGTTATACAATATGGACCACACCAACACAAAAGCAGGCTTCGGGGAACTACAGGAAAAAGTGTTCAAAACCATCCTAATTTTGAGAACTGATGGCTCGCAGGAGGGAACAAATTTCAATGAAAAGAATAAACATTAACCACGGTGTTCAGACGTCATACAGAACGTCCACACTCTCAATAGCACCCGCTTCTTCCTTTTTGCATCGCCAGACATGGCTGTTGTGTTTGCTCTCAGTCCTCGATGGCACCGCCAACACGGTGACGAGTTTCCTCACACCACAACACTTGCAATCCCCTGGCTGTTGTAGTCCGTCGACTCCATCTTGAGGATATATGGGATGATACTGTCGATCTGAACGTTGCCAATGAGACCAGCGAAGAATAGCTCCTCAGTGACGGTACTGTTCATGAGCCTGAGGGCCGGGAGCCGGAGGAGTAGCTTAGACAGGCTAGACGGACAAAACAAGAAAAAGAAAATGACAGTGTCACCCAGCAGTGTTTACACTCCACAGTACTGTAATGCTACTGTATCACAATGCAGCAAAGAGTACCAGACTACACAGCAGCAGTGTAACAGTGCTCCAGTTCTAAGGCAATATGCTGTAGAATATTGGTTACGCTCAGCATTTGTTCCTAGAAAGTGGAAAACTAACTGAAACAGCAGTAAAAAGGCCCATTATAACATTATATCACGTGAGATGGGTGAAAATATAAACCCAGTAGAATAATAATGAACTTCTTCTCATCAGAAAAACATACATAGATGTTTCTTATTCATCTTTGTTACTGCATTGTACACATATATGAAAATACATAGAAAGATACTTGGAATGCTTGGAAAAACAGTAACAATGCAGTAAAAGAGGGTAAGATGTTAGTTGTACTCAGCTGATCTGCCTCCTTCCTGTACATTTTATTGCAATATTACAATAACTGCAGTAAGTGTGTCCACAGCAAGGTCCTCCTGCCAACTTGACCTAGTTCTTGCAGGTTTTGCCCCAATCCACACACACACCTCAATGAATAACTAGGGAGTAAAGACAGACCACCTCATCACTGTCTACCTGACCAGTGCGAAATGAATAAGTTCATAATGGGTAAAAAAAGAAAAAAAGCAATGATCATAAAATCAACTGTCACAAAACTTTCACTCCAGAAGAAAATGTAAAATGCATGAACTTTAAATCAGTGTGCAGCTGTGGTGCTAGAGCCTTGCACAGAGAATTCCCCCCCCGTGGGGGTCAGAGCATATAGCTTGAGAATTGGAAGGAGAAATGGGAGAAAAGTGAAAACTGTAATAGGATTAATAACACTGAAATGAGACAAGCAACCTTGAGCGCTACAGGTATGAGCACTATAAAGAAAGTGCTATATGGGGCAGCGTCCAGTGGCTAATTACTGTACTAATGTCTGACCGGTATGTGTCCTCAGGGTATGCGCGTGTGACATAATCCTGGAGCTCTATGTGAGCCTTCTCTTGAAACCTCTGGATCTGCATGGTGTTTTCAATGCCTGGGTGATCTGGGAAAGGAAGCAAAGAAACACCATGGAAAAACAAGCATTTTCTGAAGTCACCTTCACAGGGAATTGTGTCCTCATTTCCTTCACAATCACACAAAAGTTTGCTTTCCTCACCAGGGCTGAAGAGAACGATGGCTTTCAGGTAAGCATACTCGTGAGAGTCAAGGGCCAGCTTAGACATGCTGTTGCAGAACTCCTGCATTCTCCAGATGTGCTCCATCACCACTTTCACCCTGTCTGCAAAGAATTTTATTGTAATGAGTTGCGTGAGATTGACATGCAATTTGTTCAATGAGAACATTCTGAACTATTCTAACAGCTTTTGGCTCTGGGTGCTTTATACCGGCTGTTTCATAATCTTTACTAAAGGTTTCCACTTCCAGCCTTTTACATACCCAATAGGGCACCTGTCCAGAACTCCTTACTGTACACAACCTTTTGACGTGTGAAGTACTGACAAGATTACTTAAGGCTGCAGTATGGCAGGAGAAAACAAATGTCTGTGATCCATGTCGTACCTTCTTGCAGGCTGTTCTGCAGGTGGTTTATGATCGCGGTCAGGATGGTGGCCACGTTCATCACTTGGGAGCACTGTGCCAGGCCGAGGGCAAACAATTCATTCCAGCATGCCTTCATCAGACTGATGTTGCTCTCCTGGCTGGAAAGTGACATTGTCTAATTTAACAGTCAGTGAAAAACAAAAATCTTTACCTGTAACATAAACAACCAACTCCTTAATGGTTAAAAGCGCTTCACCTGGCTTCAGAAGAGCTTTGCAGGAGAAAGTAACACAAAAAATTAATAAATAAAACTCAGCAGCAGTGAAATATGGGTATTTCAAATGTCACTTGGGCTTCAAAATGTCAGCAACAGAGGCTTTAATCATTAGCCTCAGACAAGAAAAGAGGGAACTGCCAGTGTCCCATTTTCAAATTCAAACTGCAACACACGAAAAACACAAATAAATGATGCTTCTGAAGAAACATCCAAATTCCAGGTAGAGACAAAAACTGGTTGTGAAGCAAGTAATTTTATTCTAGCAGAAACAAGGAAAAATACTAACATGGTTACAGATTTTAGTTTGACTTCTATCTAGAGAAAAAAAAAACTCCAAACTCTAACAGGGAGGGCAGTGAGGAGGTAAAGCACCATGGGTGAGGAAGGTAGGGCAGTAAAGAGAAGAAGGGGTGAACAGAGGATCAGGATGATGATTATGCAGGTGAGATGAGGGGACACTCACCCCAGGGCCTGGAAGGCAGGTATTGAGCGTGCCCAGTGCATGGACAGGAAGAGTAACCGTGAGGCCGACTCACAGATGTAGTTGATGTTGAGGTATTCTGGCATGGGCAACGGCATCATCAACTGAAGAGGGCGACAGAGAGACAGGGGCTGCTAAAACACTTTGCCAAAGCTGGTTCAACTCAAAAGGGATAAATCTCACTTATATCCTGGGCAAAATGAGGACAGAGTCAGAAGCACTCCAGTAGCATTAATGCATTTCAAAAACCAGTCCCACACCAAAAGCACAAATGATCCAGCTCTTCCAAACTTCAAAATTTAGTCAACCAGGCCCAGTTTGGACAGTAAGTTGAAACAAGGGGTCTGTTTTACAGCTTAACAAAAAAACCATGTGTAGTTAACCATTCTGGGTTCCAGATTACCACCATCGAGGCTGTATATTGGACTGACAACAGGAACTTGGCCCTCCATGCTGTCTGCATCAGGCCATCAGGGTCATTAACCTTAACTCTACTAACTGGGGTCCTATACCTCACCTTGAAGGGCATGTGGGTGTCAGACAGCAGTGGACCCTCCAGCTCCACCAGGCCTGTCGCATGCTCTCCTGACACCAGCTGGATGCTGGCCTCTGTGGGCTCGCTTGAGGAGCTCTCCACCGGGTTCAGTGCCTTGGCTAAGGTGTCAAATGCTCTGCGGGTTGCAATCAACATAAACATACAGACTCAATATGTCAATGTAAAACACATAGCAACAATCTCCTATGTATGGGCACAACTTCTTTGTACATCTGTTACATTGGTGCATAGCTAAATATAATTATAGGCACAAAATAAAAAACGTCACCACACATTAAACCAAGGGAACATGAAACAAGTAAAAAAAAACAGATTTTTTTGTATCACAGAACAAAAAACAGAACATATCTAGTCAACTGTTACATATCAACATAAGTAAGTTTTATTTCAATTTGCAACGTGACTGAAAGTTTAGAGTGTGACAGAACACTTACTGCGAGATGTCATTTGTACATTGCTCCTCTGACTGGATGTCCGTCATGGATCCATCACCGTTGCTCAGCGTCTCTATCCCTGACAGGTCCATGTTGCTGTCTGTCAACTCTCTTGCCTTGTTCAGGTGGGCAAGTGATGTCACCACGTTAGCCAGTGTGCTCAAGTCACCTTGAGACGGGTCATTCTGATGAAGGATAGCAGTTAAAGTAAAGTTTGGTGACTTGATTCTTAGAGACAATCAAACAGAGGTCTGGATCACCTCGTATTGAAACGTGTTTTGCCTGCGACAGACAAGAGTGCATTATATTGCGTGGCCTTTATATAAATGACATGTTTCTGCATTTAAATGCAACAAGGCTACAAGCCTGCATTCCCCATTCTCCTCTGCTGGAAGATTACGTTTTGCTTTTCAGCAAAGTTTAACACAATAATACCCCACTTAACACTGTCCTATTTAGCATTATTTCATTATAGTGCTCATAATATAACGTTATAGCAGCCATGTATATTGTGCACCAAAGCCTCATTTATTTGTTATTAATACTAAGAAAATCCTCATTCTTGCATGTGTTTGGTGCTGCTGACACGTTCTGGCTCTCCCCCCCTTCCCTCTGCTTTTATCCCCTCATGCACCGCCCACCTACTCTCGCTTCTGGCATAGCCGCTAAACACAGCACAAGAAGTCCGCTCTTCGCACACTTTCTTTTATAGAACTTGCAAGCAGCATGTGTCCACACACATTTCTCTCTCCTACGTGACTGGCACCTTTCTTTCACCCATTTCAGACCCTGCACGTTTTTTTAAATCTCAAACTTCAACCTTTCTAACTGCAGTGATAATAACGCACTGAAGATTTCAATCAGCCGAGGAGAACTCTCGTCACCATCTTTTTACTCACCTTTAAGTGTTTCAAGTATCTCCCTACATCTTTTCATGTAAAATACAAGTTGAAAGATAAAAAGAAACACTTACTTATGTGATTCTGATAAGAAAATTAAAAGTTTATTATTCTTCTGCTGAATTTGTTTTTTCTTAGACAGGTGAAAATATAATGTTAGTGTCCCTGTTTAGCACTGTTTTGGTTAGCTTTGTGTTTTCTAGGCTCGCATCCTGAGGACTAATCAAAGTACTACTGTAAGATCCAGCCTATCGTAATGTTATTAAAAACACAATGATAACACAGAGAAAATCATTTACAGTAAGGTTACCCAATTTACACACTAAATAAATAACATTTAGTGTTTTCCTGCTTCGGATGAAAAAAGCAGTTCAGAGGAAATGTGCAGAATTACCTTTTCTGGAGACATAGGGACCATGATAGTGTTCTCCAACTTGGAGAATGGCTGCTGAATGTTCAACAGCATTCCAGACTCGAGAACACTTGTAGACCTGCCATAGACCAAACATCACTTTAGTGACTGCTCACAGTTTTTTGGGCTTTATTTAGGAGGCGGCTCAGACAGACAAATTAAAGTGCAGGTTTTCTACCGATCAAGATCACCTGCTGTGTGACACTCTACACCCTGCTGGAGTTCCAGACAGCCCTCCATTCAGCTGTCCACAGATGCGTCTTTAGGTAAGCAGTGTATTAAAGCCGAGAAGACCATTTGTTTATACCTGGCCGTCTCCTTGTCTGTCACAAAGGTGGGTGTGGCTGCCAAGGGACTGCAGAGGTTCTTTCGAATGTAAATTTTCTCTGTTGAAGCTGCACAGTTGACCGACTTCTCCCGGGATATCTCCACAGGCTTCCTTTCACACTGCACAGCTATAGAGGGAAGAATTAATTGCAAGAAAACACAGCAACACACTGACAAGTGCATTCTGACTGTGTGCACTGCAACTGAGAACCTGGGAGACTCACAGTCCTGCTTCATGCCCAACGCCATGCACCGCTGCAAGCGGCAGTACTGGCAGCGGTTGCGGTGGTGCTTGTTGATAACACACTCTCCAGAACCACGGCAAGTGTAGACCAGGTTCTTCCGGATGCTACGCTTGAAGAAGCCCTTACAGCCCTCGCAGCTCACTGCTCCGTAATGGCGACCTAAGGAGAGGTGCAACAGGCAAAAGAAACAGTCACACCACAACACCCCACAACACACACACAAATCTGGTAAGGCTCAGAAAACCAAAAAGAGGCAACATCACTGTGAACTCATGTGCCCTTTTCTTTCCTTTTTCAATTTCATGTTTTCCTTAATACACTGGAACCTCATTACAATACATTTTTTAGGATCCAGGGTCCAATTTGTGCTGTGCAAAAATGAAACGTAGCTTTCCTGCACATTTAGGCCAAAAAGGTGCTGAAGTGACTTCACTGATCCACACACGGTGTGGGTAATATGAAGACTATTAAGTTTTGACATTATGTTGCACACACCTGTTTCAGTCTGACTCCCATGCAGATTGTAAAGAAAACAATCAAAGAAATTTGAATGTTCAAAGACCTTTTGAGCAGCAGTTTTTAACCAATGTGCTTACAGAGAGAATATCACATGAACCAGTGTCTTGCAGAAATACACGTAATGTAAAAACAAACAAAAAAAAAAAACCCCACTAATCCACAAATGTTAATTTTGGTTAAGCCTTTCCTGGCAGTCAGTCTCAAAAAAACTGGAAGCAAAAGTTAATACCGTGTTATAATCTCTTCCACGTTCTAATGAAACACTTCATGAGGTTCCAGCGTATTTCACACAACAGCATCCATGAATCTGCACTTACTGGATATCAAAAATGCCCTGAGTAACTATGGCCTGCTGTGTACAGTTATAAATATATGTCAGTACTGTTTTGTTTCTGCCTTTTGTATCCAAACACTGTGAAAAGTGAGTATTCAGCTGACGGGGCACAGTCAGTGCTCACACACCTGATGCCTTGTCTCCACATACCACGCAGTACTCTACCACAGGCTTGGCTGTGGACTGGTCCAAGCTGCCATCCGTCACAAACTGGATAAAACAAGTATAAAATATAAACTCACTCCAGTAACTACAGAGCTGCATCTGACTGCAAAAATTACATTTTAGTATATTAGGGCAAATACAGTCTGAAATCAAAAGATGCACTAGCATTATGCATTAAAAACAAAACTAAAATGAGGCCTGAGGTGGGAGACTGTGGTTTTTGGGATGTGATCCCGTCAAGGACTCCACCTGGATCTGCTGTCCGGTTAGGTCAGGTGAGGTGAAGACCAGCTGGTTGACACCGGTGCTGTCAGGTGTGGCCAAGATCACCTTGCCTGGGGTCTGTTCCTGCTTTGCCAGGATCACCTTGCCAGCTGCAGGGTAGTCCGTGTTAGCTAGGATGAACTGCTGCTTTCCAGCAGCTGCCTGGTCAAACGCTGTGACGATCTGGATCTTCTGTCCCGTCTGTTGGTCCGTCACAATCTTTACCCAGAGAAAGTCACAGACTACCTTTAATTCCATTAAAAGTTGCATTGGAAGCATGTCTCAGGCACAGAAACTACACAAAAGCAGTGCTTGAAATAGGCGGTGCTCAGTGGTGTGTGGCACTTCCCATAAGCCCCTGGCGCTCCTTCCCAGCTATTGTTGACCAGATTTTCTGGCTGAGCTGCTCTCTCAGCAAAAGACTAACTGTAGTACATGGGCATTATACCTCATACCTACATTTCAATACCCAGGGTGCACAAAGTTGCATTACAAGTCAGCTGTCACTCTGCTTTCCTATCGCTTATTTGAAATTGTGTTGAAATTCTTTATTAAAGAAACATATCAAGAACATCAGCGATATCGGCTTTTACTGCAGAAATTCAAATTTAAATACTTATTAGTTTGCTGATACCAAACAATACATAAACCTCAATAAAGAGAGAACTGGCACTGGTTCTATTCTGGTTTTGAGCCCAGCATAAAAATGTCATGTGCACAAGAGTGCATTAGTTCTCTGTTTAGAAGAGGACAGATGAAGTCTGGGAAGCTGTGCAGCTCTCCTCTAAAAAGTAGCAGGTATCATCACCTGTATGCGGTGGCCGAGCGCCACGCCTCCATCTGCAGACACCAGCTGTATCCTCTGGGTTTGCCCGTCCATGCTGGAGCACCGTCCTATTGCTCACCCGTGGCTCCAAAACCCATGAGGCGCTCAAGCCTACAAAAGACACAGGAAAAAAGGTCCCCGAGGAGTTTGACAGTCAACCGAAAAAACAAGGACCATTTCAAACAGCTCTTATAAGTCCACAGGCAAATACAACTGATGGAGAATCAGTTTTAAATCTCTTTGCAAGTGCATATCAATACAGGAATCTTAAGGGCACTTGGTTTAAACTCAACACAGTCATTCATGAAGTGCCCACACTTCAGTCATGTGCAGCAGTGTGGTTACTCTCACCCTTCGTAAGATTCTTTATGAAGGAAAGGATGGGCATCATCTGCCTACATGGAACTGCTAGTTTTGGGTCACAGCGACAGGGATGGAGAGGAGATGACAGATACCAGTTAGCACATTTAATGGACTGTGTCTACCTGTCTGATCCCAGCAAACTCTGACAACAATGCTGGGTACTCATTATTCTGGCTGTATTACAGTTTATTCACTTAAAGAGAAGCACAGCTGAGATAACTGTCGCTACACACACACACACACACACACACACATACATACATACATACACACGGCGAACAGCAGCCTGTCTGTTCGGGACAGGTAAACCTGTGTTTCTCCTGCGGGTGAAAGGTCACCATTGAGAGGTTAAAGCCCGGCAGTCCCCCGAGCTCCTACTAGCACCGGGACGAGCTGCCATTGCCTGTACCTACCGCCCTCCTCCCCACACACCTACACACACAGAGGGCCGCCGTGTATTTCTGCGTTTTCACTGGCCCTGTGGCAAACACACGGAAAATGGCCACCATGCACAGGGGTCCATTAAATGCGGGGCTAAACGGGGCACACGGCGCCTTAAGAGAAGGTTCGGGGTAGCGGATAGGTTCGCCGTGGCCATCGGCACCGTCGCACAACCAAAGACCAAGAATAAAACTGCCGCTCGACAGTTCGACGTGCGCGCGGGCCACATTTCCGTGTCGCGCAGCCTCTCCATGGCCGCTGCACTTTTACCTCTATCTCGCGCTTCCTCCAGATCGCCCGCCGCGTGCGAGCGCGCGGTTCTGCCGAACGCTCGTCGCTTCGCGAACACCCGGAAACTTACCTGCGATGTTGGCAATCTTTGCCTTTCTTCGACGGCGTTCAATAATAATTTTTTAAAATTGTGTTTCTGTCGTTCGCAGCTGCTCCAGGGAGGGTCAGAGTTCGTGACCTTTTTCCGCAAAGCGCGTTCCCAGCACGCATGCGCGGTAGCAGCAAGAGAGGCGCGCGCGCGCGCGCGCGCGCACCGACGGGCTGAGGCTGGGCTGGAGGAAGCCGCACTGCTGAACACGCACGTGGCCCCGAAGACTCCTGGAACAAAACCTTCGCACGTTTTAATGGTCTGTCCTTCGTCGCAGGGTGTTGCACGCCCCTCAGTAGCCCCACTGTGGTCGTTTCCGACTGGTTCTTTATTCACCGAATGACTGACTCCTTGAAAATATGGTGAAACTGCCTTTCATTCATGCAGCTGAACAGCCGCTGGTGTGGTGATTAAAAAAAGGTACAACAGGCCACGATTATTCTTCTCTCCAAGATCGATGGGACATTCAACAAATTCACAAACAACAGTACAGAGGTTATTAAAAATGTCAATTTATTCAGTATTTTGTAGGAACGTTGTCTTTAAGGCGTGGTACAGGATATAAAGTGATGATGCTGTCCTGTCACTGAATCCCTTTATTAAACACTCAGTTTCCCAACATCCTCTCTATACATTGTAGTGCAACCTATGGTGACCAGACCAGTATATCTAAAATGTAAACGCATCATTTATCAATAAAATATCAATACTTACAATGGACATTTACAATGTGCTCTATTACTTGAGGCAGAGTCAACATGAAAGTGGAATTTAGGGAGAGGTCATACCATTTCAGCAATGGCCTTATGTCAAAAGAAATTAAAATTTAATTCTACAAGGTGTGTGTACTGTAAATGCAAAGATGGCTGTAAAATAAGGCATGTTTTGGTTTTAAATAATGTAGATTAAATCATGACAGTAATGTTATGATGCAACTTCTCAAACTCTTGAAGCCAGAATACCTGGCATCGGACCCACACTCTGGGACAGAACTGTTATTTTTTATAAAATAAGTTTTAGGAACCACTCTTGAGTTGTGAGTAGCATTTCTCATAACAGTCCCCAGCCCAGTCTTGAATCATATATATACACAAGATTATATATACACACACTGAGCAAGGAATTACCTACACTGTGCTCTAAAATGGAAAAGGCATTACAGCATCCCTAAAGTCTGAGCTGGAAAATCAGAAAAACTATAATAAATATGTACTATCACATTTATACAGTTAAAACAAATATAGAAGGAAATCTCTTTCATAATAGGCTAAACAGAATTTAAATAAACCCAAGGTGTAATAAAATGCATCCTTGTACAGGAGCATCATGGGTTTTCAAACACAGCTGACTCACACCTCAACGATGACTCTGGCCCTTAGTATTTCTTAGTCAGAATTCCAGCACTTTGGACAGTATTCTTGTTATGGACCAGTGTCCTGTGAAGTATATCATTTAATTAATACATCAAGGCTTTTTCACATTAGCACTTTTGAACTTTGAAAACTGTCATCAGTGTCAAAATGTTAGTGCAGGGAGAACCACTAAACTGAGCTCAGTCATGTGTTTCCTCCCATCCTCTATAGTAGCCTATTTAACATTACCTACAATATTTTAAATACATTTGTTATATTACATGTGAATTCATATATACACACACACACACACACACACACACACACACACAAAAACTATTTCCAGTTTTTCCAGTATTCTGTGTTTTGTTGTTAAAGTCCTGAATTAAGCCCCATAAGAAATTCAAGATGAACTTTCACTAAACAGGGTTAAAATTCTGGAACTGCCACATCGTGGACTGGTTCTGTTCAAGGCGTCGGAGCTGAACAGTTATTTCCTGCCAGTCGGTACTGTCCATTGTTAAAAGCCTGTACAAACGTCAGTGCTCAGCAGAACTGGGTTACTACACAATGAACTTCTCCATCATTTGTTTTTCCTCTTGTTCGCTATTCGAGGCACATGCAGCCGCCCAGCATTAATTCCGCAACACTTCCACGTACATGCTTTGAACTTGACCCTTGACCCACACCTGTAATATGCTATGCTTTGACCTCAACCATCCACTTTTTTCAAGAAAGCACACTTAATCTCTTTTTATCACAGTCTCAAGCATTGGATCCATATAGGAGGAAGAAATAACTGACAGAGATCATCTTTTAAATAATCAGTTAAATACAAATACAACCTGTAGCACCGAGACACGTTTGGACACTTCTGGAGGAGGTGTGCTGTTCTTCGCTATGCTTTTATGCTGAGAATGTACTGTGTTTGTAGTACTTTCCACAAAGTTGACATCTCTACCTTCAGTTTTCAATACATCGACAGCAGCGTGAAAACATTGTGCTCTAGTAAGTTGTGGCTCCAGGAAGGTGGGGCAGTAGAAGTCAACAATACCAGTGGAAGGACCACTAACTACATCTTCTGTCATCATCGTACATTCAGCTTGTTGGCACCGTTGAGATGAGACAATTAAAGAATCATGGCTTCCTGGAATGCTTCTATCCACCTGTCATTTGAAAAAGACAAATGTCGTCAAATTAATTAAAAGCATCTTAGCCTAGAAGATTAAACAAATATCAGAAAGTAGATAATTCCGTCAATTTTGTGCCACCAGTATTATGGTGTCTGATCATCCCAGCAGAGGTGCATGAATAGCTAACGCTCAGTACGTACTTCTTGGCTGTCTGGACGTCATCTGCTTTGAAGATGTAGTACAGAGTGTTCTTGTGGTACAGCTTAAACTGCAGCTTCTGAGCAGCTCCAGAGCGCTCTTCTCTCAGGAAGAAGCCAAGCAGGGGCTGGCTCTCCAGTGCTGCCACATCCTAATGAAAAACAGGTTGTGAAAACCGCAGCCTGTAGCCTGAATACTGGGCTGCTTCTATAAAGTGTTGCTCTTCAGGAAAAATTCCATACCTTTCAGTTCTTCACCAATAGATTTACATAACAGAAAAGTAACGTGTCTTTTCACCAATGGTGCAAGAGCAAGGCCTTTCCTTGTATATGAACTAGTATGTGACTATAAGCAACTTCCACTATAAAACAAGGGAGATCAATTATTGCATATTTAACTATAATAAAGCTTTGTAGCTCATAAAACAAAGTCACCAGACTCCAGTATGAAAGCACCATCAAATGAGTATTTCACGGCCTGGAAAATGTGCCCTCTGCAAAAAGGCAGACCTACCTCACTGGCTGCGTAAGTATACAAAACTTTGTTTTTGATGACAAACCAAAGCCTCTTCCATGGCTTCTTGTTGCCTTTTGACCTTAGCAAGTAGCCACTCATTGAAGAGTTCTCTGTGTTTGCTGACACCTGAGAAACAACCATCAATTTGAAATTAAAACTGTACTTTTGTTTGCTTACAATTGTTATAATACAGTGTTGGGGGCCACTCACCTCTTTCAGGGCAGCAGGAATTTTTTTCTGTTTCCTGGAGGGGATGCTGTTGAGGACTGAGGAGAAGGTCCCAGTAGAGGACCTCCCACTTGGTGAAGCGGCAGCAGCTGTGGCTGAGTCACCTGGAGAACATGGAACATGTGCACGTTAATAACAGTAAACATTAAGTGGCAGCTTCTATAGGTTCCACGACATATCAAAATGGCTGTATAAAATTGAACATTTTGAAAGCGTGTCATCAACAACTAACTGTAGGCAGTGCAGTGTTTTAAAAATGGTGTCTGGCACACTGGCTTGTACCCACGACCACAGCTCCTAGACTCTGGTTTCAGTTGTATGTTTCAGTTTTGTTTGGTTTGTGTTGAATCCCACAGTCCAAAGACATTTGTCTCAGGTGAACTGGTTTCTCTATATTGCCTACGTTTGTGTACGAGTGAGTTGGTTCTCCTGAGATGGTCTTAAATCCTGTTTGGGGTGGACCATGTCTCACACCCTGTGCTTCTGGGACAGGCTTCAGACCACCAACACAACAGCTGTTCCCCTACTTGCAAATTTAATTAGGACCAAGAGTTGTTTTGTTATTCAGAAAGCTTGCAATTTGAAAGGGATATTATTAGCAAAACTAATAAAGAAAGCCTAATAAACAGAAGAGTACTTATAGCAGCTCACACAAAGTCACTAACACCAAATGCAAGCGTAATGCAATCATCGGGTGATATTTTGACTGTGATTTGAACTGGTCTGGCAGCTATGTTTTTATGGAAAAAATAAATCACTAATTATTTTTGAAAAAGTTTGCATCAGGTATGCGTTGATTATTTGAAAGTTCATAAGTAGGGGACCAACTATATTTAGTGCTACAATGATGTTTTACATACCACATTTTAACAAATCCCTCATCTTAAGTTGGAAGTTTTAAGGGACAAAAATCCTACTGTGATTTAAACAAATCTATGGTTTAAATAGTCATATTTAAAAGTGTTTTCACTTTAGTTAACTCTTATGAAGAGTAAAACATTACTTATAACCCCAGAGCAAGCAGACTCCTACCTTTCTCCTGCAGCTTTGCAAAGCAGTGGTCACACACCCTGGCAGGCCGATTCTTCAGGTACTCCAGATAGTACTTGTTGGAGGAACAGGCCTGGCAAACCACCTGAACAGACACACAAAATGGGGTTAGTTCTGCGGGTGACAGCAGAAGTGCTTTAAGAAATACCTGTACATCCTTGGAGCAGATAAATAGCTACCTAGGCCATTTTCTTTGTACTGTGTCTTTATGCATTTTGATCATACAGTAAGATAACCTTCAGTGGGTTTGTAAAATCTGCTGTCTCCCACGACCCTTTACCTTCCCACAGGCGCGGCAGTGGTGTCGCCTCCAGGTAAGTGTGAATTCGCATGTGCAGATCATACACATGGTGGCCCGCAGGTCTGGGATCCAGATGGGAGCCTTGGACCCCAGGGGAGCCCCGGCATCTACATTCACCACCTCTGCCTGCGTGAGTAAAGGGTATCTGGGTTCTGTGGGAATAAGCAGCTGTCGGAACCAACTGCCAGCTCAAACTACCAGCACTACAGTCATACCCCTTCCTCCTTTTTCTCTCAACATTAATACAACAGAAATGGCAGAACACATGGTTCATATATTTTATATTTTAATATCTTGCAAATATTTATAAAGCTGTCATAAGAACAAAAAGCTTAGATATATAATGTGAAGTATATTATTTAGTACAGTACCTCCTCCAGGCTCTTGCTGGAGATAAAGGTGATCTTCTTCCTGGTGTGGTCATCAATCGCTTTGGAGATGGCCTCCAGCCACTCATCTCGCTCTGTAGCAGAGCTGTGGACCACAGTCCCACTTTGTCAAGGCCAGTTCTGAATGAAGCCAAGTCCAAATAGTTCCTCCCACAAACTTCTAATTCAGTTCAAATTTCATCTGTTGCATTCAGCACAGCTGCAGATTTTTTTTAACAACATTTCACAAATCAAGAAAACTAAAACTAAAAAAATGCCAAGATCTATGTTGTTTTGTGTTAAATAAATTAAAATCAAATACAGTAAGGGCTGAGAAACTCTGGAAGATCCGAGAAACTGTACACAGTGTTCCATTTACAATATGATAGGACAGAAATTTTAATACACACATACAGTACTTGTGTGACTGGGAAGCTAAGTAACATGTACTGGGTATGGAGTCAGGAGTGAAGGTAGAGCAGGAGGGCAGGGCTTTACCTGGCAGAGAGGATGAAGGAGCGCTCCACACTCTCAATGTTCAGCTCATTCTGATAGGCCTCCTGGCTGGGTTTGCTGACCTGTGAGAAGCAGAGCACAACCATCATCTCACACACAGGAGCCCACTAACACTACATCACAGCTTACTCTACCTCAAAGGAATATGTTTCTTTTTCCACTTTACTTTTATTTCATTAAGGAGTTTTCTTTGCAGGAAGAGTCTTAAAGAGGTACATAAACTCAAAATAATTACATGTACAACTAAAAATTTTCAAAGCACTCACTTTCATTCCTGCTAGGGAGAGCATGTTGTTGAGTTTATACTGGCCAGACTGGACAGGTGTTGTGTACAGGAGGGTGTCGTTGAACTGTGGAGGGCAAGAAGGTGAATGAAAAGCAGGCAATTTTGTCTGATATCCCGGTAAAAAAAACTCAATTAAAAGTTATACGCACAAATATTTCAATCTGTGGATTATTAATTTTTTTAATTCTTCAGATTTCAATGCAGGTTAAAATGAAAAAAATTGTTAAAATGAAAAGCTCTACAGAATTTTTTTTGATTTACATCCAAAATTTTTAAACTGATCTGTAAAGAAATCAAAGGACATTTGTATTATTAACCTGTTACTGACTGTGTATAAGAAACTGAAGATGACAAATGTTGGAAATGCTTACGTTCAGAACTGTTCAGCAGTTGTGATTAAACAGGAACTTGTTTTATTGTTTCAGTTGATTTAAATTTGTTTTATTTTTACTATTGTTTGAAGTTAATAAAATAATGTTTTACTTGAGGATTTTTCAAATGTTAGCTTGTGAATAAATCCCGGCACATTAGGATTAAGCTTTTACTGTGATTGTGGCTTAATGATAAGCGACTGGGTTTTTAAAAAAAATCAAAGTAGACAGACGAGGCAAAAACAAAAAGACAACTGAAGTGAAAGATCGCCATAAATTTGTATCTGGAAGCCTTACTATACCCATATCTCTGTCCTAGAGGCAGGATTTTAAGGTAGGTGGTGTGAGGGTCTCACCAGAAAGAACATCCGTGGCTGCATGACCTTGCGGGACAGTTTCATCAGAATGCCCTCCTTCAGAAACACCTGGGGGGGGGGGGGGG
>UFQX01000172.1:204198-268701 GCA_900497675.1 Arapaima gigas | reverse complement strand
CCCCCCCCAAAAAAACCCGGGGGGGGGGGGGGGGTGCATGCAGGTGCTCAGCACAATTTAACACCATAAGGACTTCATCATTTAACTATAACAAAGGAAACATACAGCCTGGGATTTTGAGAAAAGCTACAGCAGGCTTAGTGGAGACAGAAGGAAGGAAGGAACTCACCCTTCCAGGCTGGACTATTTCATGATGGCCATTCAGGCTGTACTGGATCTGCATCAGCTTCTGGAAATTGTCCTGAGAGATGATGATGATGGAAAGCATCAGTGAGTTTATTCAGTTTTTTGTGACTTTTGGTAAATGAGGAAACAGGAAATGAATGGTCTCACCCCTTGTTTCATGATGTCGTTGGCATGATTGGCCACCTCCTTCACTATACCAAGAGCAGCTGTGTGGAAGGGATGCACAAAACTGTCATCAAAGCACACATCATAGCTACACATGTTCATCTGAAATTTCTTCTCAATGTATTAACGCATTCACACAGACTTGAAACCAAAAAAAAAAACAGAAGAAAAGAGGTCCTCAGACAGTTGTTAAATTGAAAAGGTCCAGGCCCTAAGTGAAAGTTATGTCTAGTGTGTAAATTGAAGGTGGACATACTGGGAGAAACTTGCACTGAAAAGTAAAAAAAAAAAAAACTGTAACCTTTTCAAGCCAATGTGATTAGACAGAAAATTAAAGTGCAAATTTGTTTTTTTTTTTTTTTTTACCTTGTGTGTCTTTATAATCAGATGAGTCTTCAGGGAGATTCTTCAAATAGTCTGAAAAGAAATAAAGTCTATAATAATTAAATATAAAAATATTTGTATGTTAAAAAAGTGTTGTTTATTTTTCAAGCAGAACAGGAAATATAAGGTTAAGGAGACCAAAACAAACTCCAAAACAACAAAAGAACTTAGAATATAAACTGCTTTATAAACAAATCTGTTCAGTTCTTTAGATGTACACATCATAGAGTTTTGTATCACATGAGCAAAAAAGATTTGCAGCACACTTAACTCCAAGTCAGATTAGAGTACAGCACCTGTGTGTACACACAACTGTGGGTGCTCAGTCTCTCGCTCACACACTCACACACACACACACACACACACACACACACACACACAAATTCACCCATGGTTTTTGATGATGGCCACCTTCAGGGTCATTGTAACCAGAACCAAATCTTACTGGCTGCGGTGTAACTTGCAACAGTGCAGTTCAGAAAGTGAACCACTAGATGACGCAATGATTCATGTCAAAGATCAAACGTGATTAGTTTGAGTTCAAGGTAATGTTTCCAATGCACGGACTCACCTGCACTGCTGTGAATGAACATGTTGGAGCGCTTACAGCCTCATGCCGAGGTGCAAAAATAACCCCTCTGAACATAAAGCATGCAGGACTAAAGGAAAATTTAGCAAGGCTCATTACACTTACACATTTTGGTCCAACAAGGCAGTTTCCAGGTTTATGTACAGTTGATCTCTCTGTAGCAATGTGTTGCTTTGTACAGTATACATTTTCTAATCCTTTGGATTTTATTTGTTTGTGCAGGATAAATGGAAAAATCTTTGGTCACCAGACAAAAGTTGGAAAGCCCTGAACAAGGTTTTTGGAAAACGCTGACAGGAAGAAACCTTAGGGATGAAGGGATGGTATGGAAAAGCTGTCCAACTTGAGCCTGACCTGTCAAACAGAGACTGGGGGGCCCATCACCTTTGGAAAACAGAGCAACATCATGTGTGCTCCTATGTCTGTGCACCTACAAGTTAACCAGACAAACCATATGAGCTGCTGCATGCCGACACAAGGGCTGTGCAGCCTAACTTCTTTGGGCATGTAGGTGATCGCATCCCATTGCATGCACACCTGGAGAGGCAGCCACCAGTCTGTGCAGGGAACAGCTAAGGTCAGTGCCCTGGGTGAAAGAGGGCCTGTGTGGTGAATAGTCAGCTGACTGACCCACCAGTGTTCCTCCAGGGAGGATCATCACACTGTGCCTGGTTTTCAGCTCCAATAAAAACCTACCCGAGACGTGTTTATACAGCCCCTATCCTGCAGTTCTGCTCCATCCTCACAAGAGCAGAAAGCTGCCTTAGTCTGGGGGACACATACACGCAAAATAGATTAGATTTTGCACTGCTGCCTTAAACTGTGTCCTGTTGTTTTTTTAAATCATTATTATTCTTTATTATTTGCCAACGCCTTTGTCCCAGATGCCTTACAATGTTATTTTTAGAACAGCAAGATACTCAGAAGAATAAACTTATTTATAGAACAGGGTATTTTACCATGTCATTTCAAGGGGAGGTCCTTGATTGAGGTTACTACAACAGGAGTGGGATTTGAACCAGAAAACTACAAGTTGTAAAGCACCGACTAACCGCTGCGCTTAGCACTTTTGTCTGTGTTTTTGTAAACACTCCAAAATTAACTTTTGTGCTGTTCTTGTCAGCTACTAAGTGTAAATCTAACTGTAAAAGATCAGAGATCATCGATTTTCTTAGTCTGTCTCCCCATTGTCATCCAGTGGGCTTGTCACCATGTAACAGGTCATCTGCAGCTGAGATGTGGGGTGCTGTGGTGCTGAAGCCACCAACCTGTGAGCAACAGCTGGTACTGTGGAATCCTCTGAACAGGCTTCAGCAGGTAGTGCTTCAGTGCCAGACTGGCACAGCGTGGGCTCATCTACAAAAAAAAATTAACGTGAAATCCTTGCACAAAAGGCAGAGACATGCACAGTACAAACCACATATGCTCACTATGAATAGTGCTGTACTATATTACTTAATTATGTTGCGGTTTATATCCATAACTTGAATGATAACAAAAACCTATCATATGCAACATACAGCACTGTGCAAAAGTCTTAGGCATGCAACTTCAATGTCTGTTGAGAAGTATAGGTAGATTCATTTCTACCATCAGGGGGGTTTCTGATTGGTCCCAAATTCATTGTGCAGCCTGAGAATGACCTCAAACACCCAATCTGTCATACACAACTATCTTGAGCAAAAAGAAGGAATCCTGCAACAGATGGTCTGGTCCCCACAGAGCCCTGATCTCAACATGATCGAGTCAGTCTGGGAGGACATGCAGAGACAGTCAAAGTTTGCAGAAGAACTGTGGCCAGTTCCTCAAAATGTTTGGAAGAACCTACCAACCTCTACCTTAAACTGCATGCAAGTTTGCATAAGAGAATTGATGCTGTTTTAAAGCCAAAGGGTGGTCCCACCAAATATTGATCTGATTGAAGTTTTTTTGTCTACTGCACTTTTTAGAAGGTTTATTGATTAATAAGTATTCATGGCATTATTTTTGGAACCATCCTCGCTTTATAGCATTTTTCCCACAGGTGCCTAAGACTTTTGCACAGTACTGTATATCAACATAGTACAATTACTAATCTAACAAATGCCTGTTCCTGTGAAGCTTAATCATTCTGGTTGAGAAACACAGAACTTTTTTTGTCTTCTTTAAACGTGTGGGCAGATTGCAAGTTTACGTTTTTTTTTTGATTTCTCAAAATCTTTGCGGACTAAGCTTTGACGCAGTGGCAGGGCTGCATTAAGTGTGTGGCAGGGAAAGGGGAAGTTCCCTTGCTCACGTGGATCTAAATTACACCAGACACAGCACACACTCATGTACGTGCTACACACTGACTGTTACCACATACGGCACCCACGCACTGAGCAGTCACACTCACATACTCACATCATTTATACACAATACTCTGTAAGCGGAACACACACAATGTCACACTGTACAAGTTTTCATACACCACTTTCCATGGTCCCTCACTCTCTCTCTCACACACACACACACACACACACACACACACACACACGAGAAAGAGAGAGCGAGAACTGTCAATATCTTATGCACTCATAGAATCAAAGCGAAACACTGAAAATTGTATAGACACAGACTGAGAAATTTTCGCCCTGTAGGAACTGGGAGGGGGTTCTGTTCTCTTTTACCTCAAAGTCCCGCACGACAGTTGCAAACACAGGGTTCTTCCGGCACTGTTCGTCCAGCAGGGCCACATTCCTGTCAAATTCACGAATGTAGGTGGAGTACATCTTCAGGTAAGGCCCCTTCTTCACAAAGATGTCAGCTAGCCGTTGATGATCACTCCTGACATCGGGGAGGAAACGTGAGGGCAGGTAAGAAAAACCATGTAGTGTGTCATGCCCGTTCTCCTGCCCAAATAACTGACCCACATATGGCTATGGCAGAAATGTTTTTCAATCAAAACACCAAAGTAAAAGGTATGTTTATGAATGACAGTGAGGTTCTGTGTTGTACTGGAAATGTTTGACATTAGATATTCTTTACATGAGTGCAAGATCAAACATTTATTTTGAGAAAGTGATATCCATTTTCACAAGCTGTCATAGACATCTTTCATTATATGGATATCTTTTCATTATATCACATAATGTGGGGGATGGGTGTATGAGGGAGTTTCAGAACCCCTTGGAAGTTAATGTGTTGTTGCAGCTGCTTGGTCTGTAGGGCTTAAACCAGCAAGTTGCTCTGCGATTGACACTACAAAGAGGCAAAAATGTTGGAGAACCATTTGATTCATTATAGACTTCTGTTACTAGTGCGGGAAAGGTGTGGTACCAGCGGGCCACTCTCTCCTCCAGCTCCCTCAGCAGGTCCCGGTTCAGCTCATACAGCTGGGGCAGGTAATACAGTATCTGGTTGAGCACCCGCTCCTCCACCACAGGCTTACCACTCTGCCGAGAGGCCTTGGCTACTGCATCCCGAAAGTCCTGCCACAGAAAAAAGTAATTTGGTTAGAGAACAAAAACAGACGCAGACCAGAGGACAGTAAAAGTAGAATACTAGCGTTCCACCTCTTGCTTCACTGAACCATACTCCCTGGATTGGTATCACACAAGAACACAGGGGGCCCACGAATCATCATGTCAGCACTCATATTGCACCAGACACCCAGTAATACATGTTTCCAGTCATATGTTCCCACCACACTATCCCCAGAAAACAAGGAACTCTGAGGTAAACTGCTTATCTGTGGCCTACAAAAGAGATATGGGGTGATTCAGTGTGGTAAACCCAGTGGAATGCTGTGGATCTGCATTCACCTACTTCTGACTTTCGTAATGCAGGTGCAGAAGACGAAGGTCTAGAACTCCAGGCAACTCACAGAGCCAATCGTCAAACGTGTCTGACTACAAACTATACAGTAACATCTGCTCGATTGTCTCTGTTCGGCCAGCATTTGTAGTACTAGTAGTTTAGCAGGACCAGGAGGTCATTAGACATAAGATAATAAGATTAAGACTGGGGTTCATAACAAAAGCTGTGCTCTTACTAAGAGCACTGTCTTTCTCTCTTACACTTCCTTCATGTCATAATGCAAGAGGGGTGAAAATAGCAGCTGGGCTGGACTATGACTGTGATAATGTGCTGCCCCTGTCATGAGGTCTGACTCAGAAACCCTTTTCTTTGCTGTGCAGCATCCTGTAGAACAAGTTAAATAAAGCACACAAAATTGCTGTTTTTTCTTTCAACACACTTAGACACATGTAATTATTACTTCAGTAATTTAAACCATATAAACAGTTTTTACGACACAAATACCCTTAAAGTAACAGAAAGTGTTAAGCTTGCGATCAAGGTTTATCAATGCTAGAGTAAGGCACCGACAGCATATCGTCTACAGGATTCTTGCTGAGTGAAGGAAACGTGCTGCAATCCTGTGATCTCAGTTTAATTCTTTGTGTCATAGACATTTATGAGCAAAATTATCAATGTCTCCATCCCATGTACTGTGCACCTTATCTCACACCCTGGCCTTGTGGGGTTATACTACAGAACTCTGCAACCCTGCACTGGATACCCAGATATAGATAATGAACAGATGAATAAAATTTTACTTTACAAAACATGCTCCACATTTGTAATTCATGTAGCAATTATTTAAAATATGTCAGTGTTATCATGGTGTTGTGTAAAAATTACTTTTACTGTGTCATTTAATTTTATTTTTAATCTAAAAATTGTACAAAATGTCTAACACCGAACACCAAGCTTTATTGTATAGAATGGTAACAATGTCCTGTTAAATACAAAGGCCATGTTCAAAACTAAAGTACAAAAAACTAATTTCATTAGAAATGTATTTTTAATTTATGTCTGGTAGTGTAGAGGTACAATGATTTTCCCCTTAAGATATCATATGTGACCAAGTGGAGGGTTTCATGTGGTTTCTGAAGAACCACTGACTCTTCAGTCCTCTTAGTCAGAACACAGGATGAGCCACCAGTAAGAATGGCAACCAAGCAGGAAAATCTCAACAGTTAGAGGAACAACAGGGAAAAAAAGCTGTTAGCTAATCAAACACAGGTGAAGGGGGCTTGTTTACCCACAACTTTGACTTCACCGGTCAAGCCGTCTGCAGATGTAAACTTACTGTGCTCACAATGCACTCTGCAGGTGCAGTTTAGCCAAACCCATCAGAAATATGTCCCTACCATAAAAACCATGTGTCAGAGCACAGTAACTTTGTCAACATTTATTGTAAAATCAGGTCAAAATGTCTACGCCAAGCAGCTGCAGGCTGCAGGATTCCTACTTGGACAGTTTTAGACTTTAAGCTCCCATTATCTCTGGCACAGTGCATACTGAACTTGAGAGAAACCCAGGTCCTGGAGTGGATTTCTGCTACACTCCATTGCCAGCGCACAGAACAATAACAGGGAAATCAGCATGCGCTACATCCCTGGACTGACCTGGCACACGGTTGAACACACACCCTTCTGGTGTCAAGTGCAGACAGCAATGACCACGCAGACCACAAACCTACTGCCCAAAGAATGCATGAAGCTGAAGAAAGAGCAGAACAGTAATGTGTGTAAGTAACACATCGGTTACATGAATGAGATGAAAAAGGTTTTGGGGCAGCTGTTCCCACAACCTTCCAATGTCAGGGCGGACACTGACCACAAGGCTAGCAAAGCAGTATAAATAGGCCAAACTGCAAAATGCTGGGAATGTCAGTTTCTCGAGATGCAATGTCTGTGGAAGAGGCACTGAACCAGGCTGCAAAACACACTAACCTGACATAAGCAGTGTGCAAGGAAGCACCAAAAACACCACATGACCCATGCAGGTTCTAGTCCCAACTTCTCTCCCATCAGATCACTTCAGGCACATTAGGCAAAATCAGGAACCCTATTTTCTCAATTAGAAGATGCACACTTTTTAAAATTTTATCTTTTTCCATTGTAATACTGAAAATGTAAGTTTTATATTATACAGAGCTTAAAGAATTAATAATTTGTTTTTAACTAAGGCTTCAGGATGGATTTGCTAAATTTCCTGTGCCTTCTGTATTTTTTCTTTTTGCAAAGATGCATCTAAATGTAGGATGCATCTTACAAATGATGGCACCTCAGAATCAAGCAAATATGGGAAATAAGCTTTTCCAATAGGTATCAAAGCACTTGAAATTTGGATCTTCACTATTTCACAGATTTGTACTTTACTGACTATATGTTAAGAGGTATGTTTTGATGTGATCAGCAGAATGACAGTTTCCTTCCACTCAATCAGAAAAAGGTTTTTAAATGCAAGAAGACATGTCCACCTCCTCAGACAGCTGCCTGAGGAGCACAACAACCACAAGAATGGAATTTGCACCCCCCACCAATCTTTATTTTGAGGATGTCTCGTGCCAAGCGTCTGCTACTCCAAAAGCTCAAAACCACTGAGTGTGAGCCTTGCCCCAGCCGGTGACCCTCATCACGCCTTTAACAGGTGCAGTTAGTCCTCCACAACCCCCATCCTGGCTTTGTGCGCACATTGGGGGTTCTGTATAGCCGTGCACAGCCTTCCCTGCAGATTAAAACTTCCCCACCTTCTCATGCAGATGTCCAGAACCACTGGGACTGGGGTACTGGGTGGGAAGCACAGCATAGCTCTGTAACACAACCCGACAGGCAGAATATTCATCCTCCTCTGGGAGCCAAATCCTGACCCCCTCACCTCCCATCACCAACCAACCGACCAAGCATGGTAAACAAAACAAGGCAAGTTAAAGGGCTTCTTTGAACACCATATGGTGCTGGTAAATGAACCATCTCAGGAAGAGGTGGAGCCCCTCAAACTCCTGAAGGGGTTTGAATTCAAGCCTTGTTTAAACACCTCACTGCACAGTTGACCCTGCAAATTCATTACAAGTCCCCACAGACCTGGCACACCTGTCACACTCCCTAATGCTTGAATTACAGTATATACACCTTGTCGCCCAGGATACCTTTTCACTTCACTGGCACTGAGCTACCAGTGGAGTTCCACAAATCCTTCACTCAAGTCCCCCAGTGATCTGCCACTACAAATCAACAGCATGAGAAACACACTAGCAGGGCTTTTTGGACCTATCATTTTCCTTCATTGTTTCATGCACAAAAAATGCAGGCGGTAATTACAGACTGAAATTAAAAGTTTTCAGTCTATAATTAAATATGAATTGAATTACTTCTCATTTCTGAAACCATGCATCTGCACTTGTTTCACTCCTTATGTGATTAAAAACATAAACTGTGCTATTAATGAAATGTTTCTTTATGTATGGAGCAGAACAAAAGTCCACGGAAACGATTTTTCAGAAACAACATGAGAAACATATTTCACACTCGTATGATGTACCAGTTGGTATACTCACGATGTGGAGCAGCTTCAGCACGTCCACAAACCTGTCAAGCGAGCAAGGGAGACCACATGAAAGGTCAGTCCAGATTTCTTAAACAACGACTGAAAAAAACGTAGAAACCAGAAAATGGGACACTCACACTTTCTCTGAGCTCATGATCTCCTTAGCGATGTACGCCACCTTCGTCTTCTTGGCTGCGGCTTCGTTCTGGTACAAAGAGATGGGAAAATGGTGTAAGGTTTGAGTCTTGGGAGAAAGAGAGCAGAACAAGATGAGCGTGTCACACTTACGCAGTCGCTGAGAGCAACCATCCTGCTGCTGTGTAAATGGTACTCTGCCTGCTGTGGGTCTGAGGTGTAGTAGCCCAAACAACTTGGGACTGCATGTGTGTGCACGTTGTGTGTGACTGTGAGTGTGGCAGGGGGGTCTCATCGCCCAGGTGCCCTTTCTCCTGCCAGACACACTGGCCTCGCTGTCTCACTACACTTGACAAGACTGAGCAGGCCCTGCTGGCTTTATATGGCCACTGGCCTTGACCTGGCACAGCTCTGGCTCACTGGCAGCCGATAATACTCCTTGTCTCTGTGTCCCTCCACACTTGGATATCAAATTGCTCACTGGGGTCTCAAACTAATCTGGTTTTTAAAAGGCTCCCTGCCTTTGTGCGTTGGTGTATGTGTGCCAGTGAGTCCATGAGTGAGTATGGATGGAGTGTAACGTGATCACAAAGGACACTGCAGAGACTGGCAAATGAAACGTGACAAAACCTCCTTATCCTCAAAGAGAAATCTCAATGCACTTTTGTCTTAATTTTATTTCACATGTTATTCGTTACTAAAGCTCTCACCCAGTGTGACACAACACCTCGCGCACTTAATACTTCAAGTTAAAACAGTATAAAATGACAGCACAATAAACAACATTTCACAGCTTCACATTGTCTTGTACTATAGCCACAATACAAACTTGCAGCAGGGACAACAGACAAGCAGACAGGAGCTGGGCCAACCAACAGACATTCCTGGGTTATTTCTGTTCTGCCATTGCAGCCATTGAAGTACTTGGTGCTCCATCATTATCTTTTGTTCACAACAGTACTGGCATTGTCTCTCCCCCCCACCCCTACCCCCCTTAGGCCCACAGGGGACCAGGAGACTTCCATGCTACCACTGAGACCAGCATACACAGCTTCCTGAAAGGTACCCTCCATCTTTTCCTCTTCGTACCTGCCGGTCCCCCGAGAGATACGTTTCCCCTTTGCTGGAGGCGGAGCTACTGTCCTCCTCATCAGAGCTGTTGAGGACATCCTCTTCCTCCGAGTTCCTGTCATACTCCTCCGGAGAAGCCCTGCAAGAGAAAACAGGAACTCCCGGTCACTGTGGGCACGTCTGTAGAAGCCACCTGGCACGCTCACAAAAAGCCGCCCACAAAAGCCAGACTCATTCATAAACACAAGCACAAACATACAGGTGTTGTAACACGGCGCCAGTCATGCAGACACACAGTACAGGTAACCTCAACCCTAACACTTTCCATATTCAAAATACACACTTTTAAAATCCATAACAATCTCTGCAGAGGAAGAAAAAAAACATATATATACACGCATGTACTACAATATATAAAGCACTTTCCCAGACAGTCATCATTCTGCAAAAAAAAAAATTCAAGTTTAATGCCAAACTCTTCAGAATACCAACACAGAGGCTGTTTACAGCATACATTAAATTCCAAAGGCATTAAATGTCCAACTTTACTGTGGGGGCAAACTGAAGAATACCATATTATTATGTCGATTAAGATTTATGGGCAGACATTTCTACATGAAAAGTATTTTTGAAATTAATGCATTTGAAATACCCTCTGCCTTTAACAAGAAAACTTCTCAGCAAAACGGTTCAACATATGAAATGTCAGAGGGCAAAGGGAAATCCTGCTTGAAGTCTCACTTTCTAACAACGGCCAGCCAGACTGCAGCAGGCGAGAGAAACAGTTAATGAACAACAAGCTCTCAATGTTGCCATAGCAAAACATTACACATTAACTAAAGAGGAGATGGAGACATAAACGTTAGATTCACTTCAAAGCCATCTCAAATACCGTAGAAGAGATAAGGAAAGGCACTCATGGCTGAGGGAGAAGCAGAAACATGCCAGCAAGGCAGCTCCTTGAACAGCTATGCACCTCCTGCCCATCATGCTCTCTTCTGCTGCACTCTCAGGTGGACAGAATTTGTATGGCAACGGTAGCTTTTTTTGGTCCCTGGATGATTTGTTAAGCCGGAACCATAAATACGGCACAGTGCACATCACTCAGATTTCCACATCAGAAAGAGTTCCAACATAACACAGCTGGTCAGCACTGGACTGCAGAGTATAAGAAACTTCAAACAGAAATTAAAGATAAAATTCCACTTAGGCCAAGTGCGAACACATGTTGTCAAATCTGTACAGCGTTACAGGATTGCTCCAACCTCCTGAGCTGTTCTGTATCAAACTTCATAAGACACAGAGATCGAACAAAGAGCTGGTCAACAATCATGCAAACATCTACCTGATCAGACAGGTAGGTAGATGCGCCTGGTCAACAGCCAGCTGCCTTCGGGCAGCAGCAGCTTTGCATGCTTAGACGAGCAGAACTGGAATGGGCTGGCCTGCCTTTGAGGAACAGTACCAATTCTGCACAGGATATTACAAGCCATGGCTAATTCTTTCGACTGGTAGAACAAAATCATTAAAACCAAAATAACGTCAAAAATACTGTGAGCTGGTAGACAGTAGCACCCCGGCAAGGGGTGGGGTTGAATCTCACCCACAAAGGGGTTTAATGACAACCAGCTGCAAGGAATTGAAACCAACTAGTGAGACTACAAAAGCAGCTTGTCTGAGGCCTGCAGAAAAATTATTAGGAGGAGGATCTGTGTGTGTGTATCAGAGCTGACATGGCTGCTTTATTTTTGAGGTTTGTGTTCTGGTGCCTTTTTTCCTGCCTTCAAAGCAGTCTCCACCCCATATGTGGCCATACCTTGACCAAAGTGGGCAATGTGGCGGCTTTAAGTGCAAAATTTAGAGGATCTATGCAGGCCTCATAACAATCAGTGGAAAAAAGGTCCTGGTGAACTTTCCCAGCTGAGAGAACAAAATACAGCTGGCACCTTATCAAATGGAGGAAAAAGGAAATGGTGATGCCACGCAAACAAAAGCTCCAGGAAGCTGTCCAAGAGCGAGACCCAGAAGAACCAATTTTGAAAACTGAAAGTAGGGCTTTTAGTGGAGTGGAACCCACCAAGACAACTGATGAAATTTAGGCTACACTGCCTTGCCCCAAGCTCACCTCCTTACATCCCAGCTCTACCTGGTGGCCAGTAAGACAGAACAGTGCAAGAAGTACCTAAAGAGGAGCCCAGCCTTAATCTGCAGCACCATTAACAAGCGCTATGAGCTCACGCTGCACCGAATGGTACGAATGCGATACTCACTGTGTTCTGCCTCCACTCATTAGCTCTGCATTCCTCTCAAGGTGTGCCTCCTTTCTTCTTTGTGGAGTGCCATGCCATACAAAAATGATCATTACCCCCTTCTACAAGACCACAGGGCAGTGAGCTGGGAATTCCCCGAAAACGCTCACTGATTAACAGTCTCGGTGGCATTCCTGCACTCCCAGAGACTGGAACTGGTTATGAAGAGTCCTACCACCAGCTGAGGGGGCCCACTGCAGCACCTTTACAGCCTGCTCTGTAGCCAAGACACCCCCTGTAAGCCTCCACAAACCCATGCCTCAGCAGGCATACCAGCACACTGGGGACAAGGACAAACCCCCTCTTGTTTACTGCCCAGAGCCTGTTATGTAAACTGGCACTTGCTAAATGCTTGAAAATACTTTAACAGCAAGAACTCAGTGTAATGAATGTGTATGTCCATCTAACACTGATTATATAAATTTATTTCTCGGTTAAGCATAATTAATTGACTGATCTGTGGAAGCACATATGACATTAAACCTCAAAAGGCATTAAAATCAGTTTTGCACTTGCACTGAATACTTCGAAGTTCAGATTTTTCTCAGAGGCTCTGGTTTCGGTGATGCTCCAAGTTTAAAAAGGATTTGTCACCCCCCCGAGGATTCTGATGATGTGCCAGAGCTTTCTGGTGCCTATAGGAATTCACTATGGTTCGTGATATGTTTCAGTTATCTGACCCATCGGCCCAGCACATTTGACAAATACAAAGCTGACTGTTCAGAAAGAATTGTGTCATGCTGGAAAAATATAAGTATAGGCATCTGAGACACTGCACAGTCCCTTTCATAATCTGCGGCATTAAGACACCTGGAGTTCCCCGTTGCCACATTAAGGTCAATCGGATTACACTCAGTAGGAAGGAGTGATTCTTGTTAGCTAGGACCTCAGAAGTCCACCATCTAAGGGGCTGAAATCAAACAACATCTGACTAGGAGCCTAAATGACTACACCCAAACACTGACACATGCAACACATTTCAAAACTATCAGTACTGCTGATACTCATTCATGAGCAAAAAAGCATTTAAAAGTCTGTCTGAATACACTGCAAGAAAATAAAAATGAACAAAATCTTAACACTGGAAAACTGTCTCAAATGCTTGGAGAATTCATCTGACTGCTAAGTAAATGCCTCCTGTTTGGCAGGTTTGTCTAAATGCTTTTGTTGGATTTACACTTGAGACAACTCAGTTATTCCAGCTGCCATCCTTCATTAGTCAGTACAGTACTACTCTGCTGCACAGTGTCAAAAACTGGTAAAATGGGGGTAATGTCCTTGATTACCATTGAAGAAAAGGAAAATAAATAAAACAGTGACCCTGGTGCTAGTGTCAGTGGGGAGGGGGTGTGGAAGATTGTGGGAGTCAAAAATAAAGAAGAAAGCAGGCCTGCTGGGTAAGCTGGTCTCATCCATCACACCCATGAGGTAAGACCACAGTTTCACATTCTCAAACATTTAGAAGACAGACATGTGGAGTGTGGGGGTGAAGACAAGGGTGTGGGGTTGGGGGAATAAGAAAGAGGTAGGCCAAGAGAAAAACCCCTGAGCAGGGGGTTTATTTTCCAAGTTAAAATTCATCAGGCCAGCGTTATTCAAACATTTCCTGCCTGAGCCACTGAAAATAACCCACAGGAAAAAGGGCCGACCAACAGCCAAATGAATGCTTCTTTCATTGCTAGCGCTCAAGACGGGTTCATCTTAAACGCACCAAGGTGGTCCACTACTGGGGTTCTCCAAGTAATGTGAAACAGCCTAGTCTTGCAGCTTGTCGAGATCACATCCAAAGTAATCTTTTTGGAATCTTTTTAAAGTTTGTTTTATGAAGCATGCAACTATGTAAAAACATTTACAGTAATACACCTACATTCGAGGTGATTTTCCCACAGTTCTTCAAAAGATTCCTTATTATCCGTCAACACCTCAACTTACACTCCTCTGCTGACCGTTTGTGATGGTAGCATACATTAGAGGTCTCATAAAAATGCTGTGTAGACACTTAATCCTGTTTCCAAAACTTTTCATTTCCACAAAAGTAAAGTTTGCAAAGTTGCGTAACTGTAGCCCGTTTTTAGTAACAACTGGAGGCGTGGCGGAAAATGAATTTCCACCATAAAACATGCCCCTGTATAAAATGTGATGAAACAATGCTGGTTTCAGTCATCTCTTCTTGTAGTATACACTTTACAACACGAGACAACAGCAGCGCAGACACGGTGTGCAGCTAAATAAAAGGCATGCTACTGGAATTCACCTAACACGGCAGCCAAACGCCCATTAAAAGAAACAGAAACTTTGTGCCAAAATATCTTTTTCAGATTCCAGAGATGCCACTGATATTAATTACAATTTTGGGAATAAAGTGTATTATTCATCACATCCTCTGCACTCAATGCATTACTGTAACTATGTGCCAATAGTTAAACCCCCAACCACAAGCCTGCTGACCAGCTTCCCTTCCCTTTTCCACTTCTTCCTTGTCATGAGCCCTGAAAAAGGGGAGGATTCATTCATTACAGGACTGCACTCGTGTCCTACACATCGCCTGCTTCAGGACAAAAAAGGAAGCCTATACACACACATATATGTACAACACGTCAGACATAGCTATAAACATGGGTACCTCTTGTACGGTGCATGCTGGTGTCCGTGAGAATTACAATTTTGTTGAGACACGTAGGGTTCCTGCTCTTCATAAATATCCCCCTCCTCCTCACCACCTTCCATACTGGATGAGTTCTGCCATCCAAAGTGGGCTGACTGGTTGCTGAGCGCCCCTGTTGCACTCAAAAAGGGCAAGTTCATGTATTCTGGGATCTCCTCATATAGTGGCAAGTTCTCATATTCCACCCCTGAGCAAAATTCCTCACCATCTACATTCTGCTCCATGCCGACCTGCGGACACGAGAGCTTGCGTTCCCTGGCTGGTGTGCCAAAGGGGGTGGTGTGCTGACTACTGGGCCCCTGCTGGCCCTGAAGTGCTCCGTTCTGATCCACTTTAACAATCCGCTCTTCCGCAGATGGCTCAGTTTCAACAGATGTGCAGTCCAAGGACTGGCTACCCTTAGCCAGAAGTTTGGGAAGCATTTTCATAGACAGCTTCAACTCTAGAATCTTCCTGAAAGAGCTTCTCTTCTGACCATCAGACCGATCCAAATCAGCTGAGGAGAAAGACTTTGCTCTCTGCTTACCTAGGCTAGGTGCTGGTGTTTTACTCTGCACTTCACTAGTGCTACTGTTTCTTGAGGTCTGCTTCCCAAAAAATGGAACAATGGGTCGCGGAAATCGCCATGAAAGTTTTTCTGCGGGGGGTGCCGGGAGCTCCTTTTCTGGTAGGCATGCATCCTCCTCTATCATACCACTACAACCTTCTGTAGGTGCACCCACCTCCATGACAGTAGTGACACCACCTTGGCCTGTGCTGCTCTCTTCAGTCTCCTCTGAGAACTCCTTCTTCAGCAGTCCTGAAGCTGGCAAGCTGTGTCTTTGTGGCTTTTTTGGGGCGACCTTTGGAGACCTTTCCTCCATCGAAGCTGCCACACTGAGTGGAAGGTTGCAGTTCAGCTTCAGTTTTTTGGGAAGGCTCCTGGTGATAGGATAACGAGCAAAAGCACTACACCCCTCTGCTGCCTCTTCATCCACAAAACAAACCTTCCATTGGCTCTCCTCACCCTCCCATGGATGCTCATTAGGCAACAAGTTAGACGTCTTGCCAAGTTCAGGTATGAGAGACGCCTGGCGAGGAGGAGGAAGAGGCAGCTGAGAATCCTCTGATACGTAAGATTCCCGAGTTTTTGGAGAATGTTCGCAATTCTCACCTGAATTTCTGGAATATGAGACACTCTGACTATGTACCAGCACCTTGGAAGATAGGTGCGGACTGTCACAGTGAGCTTGCATGTCTTTTATCTCTTCAGTTTTCTCTACTTCAGTTGTTTGTTTGACCTCCGGGGTACTTGAATCAACCTTTTCTTGTCTTACCAATTTGGGCTTCCTGGGCTTCCGTGGCATGGGAATTGGTAGTGGCTTTTGAGGAGCAGCAGGGACAGAGGAGTTTTGTTGTAAGGTTCCACTTTCTACATTCCTCTCTGTGCAGCTCCCAGAGCTTTCTGTGTATCCCAAGGTGTCCTGAAGCTGCTCAACATGAGAGTCATCATTATCATTTGATTCATCACTTTGTGGACTTTCAGCAAGTGTTTGTTTCTCACTGGCGGCATCTACAGTATCTGTAACTGCATTCAGGGTCTGATCCATTATCTCAGCCTTAGCTTGTATTGTGGACTTTCCCTGAGGTTTCTGCTTAAGGTGGTGGGTATTAGTGGATGCAGCCTGGACCAAAACATCCTTTATTTTCTGCTCCACAAAAATGTCATTGACCAACTGGCCCCTATTGTTACCATCAGTTTTGTCTTGGCTAACTTCAGGTTTGATTCGAAACCTGGGAACTGGTGACACCTGCACTTTATTCCCTTCCGTTCTGCCGTTCTGACACATTTCCCATCTTTTTTCAGACTGAACCGTTTCAGTTGCTTTGCAGTCCCCTCTGCATTCACATTGTAGACAGTTGTCCTGGTTACAGCTGCAAGTCCGTATTATGTAATCCGGGTCTGACTTGCTAAGCTCCAAAAGCATTCCATTTCTGGAGTTTAGAAGGCCCAGGTTTTCTGAACTTTCAGTCCTGTCTTGAGTGAAGTTTAGAGCCACGCCTTTCAGACTGATAGACTTTGATTCTGGAGTACTGTTGGACTTGGGAAAGCATGGCTTAGGTGCAACAGCTGGCTTGGTTTTTTTCAGTACCACTGGAGAAGGGTGTGACAGCAAAATGTCTGGCTTGGGGGCAACCGGAGGTGGGGTAGGCTTCAACGGCTGAATGAGCTTGGGTTTAGGGGCCACTGGTGGCTTCTTCACACCTGTAGAGAGATGTGAATGTTAGAGCGAAAAGCTAAGAACTTCAACCAGTTTGTTTAACACACTTTAAGTCCTTTTTCAGAACGCCTGCAATCTACCATCTGAATTAGTGAATGATGGTGCTCATATGTTTATGACTAAACTCATATATATGACTAAACTATTATTCTAAATAAAAGCAAAATTCGTAATAACAGGGCGAGAAAAAGGCAGTAAAAGGTTTCCAAAGGTTAAGAGAGCTACAGCCCCTTGGAAAAATAGTTTAAGAAAAGTGGAAAAAACTATTCGAGCAAAGTGTAAAATACACTGTAGTAGCAGGTAGCAGAAACGGGAAGATGGAGAAACTAAAATGCCAAGATTTATTTATCTGCAGAAACGCCAAATCCATTATAGCTCTTTGTAGCCCTTTGATGCTTTTAATATGGAATTGCAACACCAGAGCTTTATGGTGCACGTTTCCATGCAACTTTGGCAGTACTCTGTTGCACTGAAACATGCTGCTAAAACAACTCTGGACATGGAGGGTGTATACAAAGCAAAACAGCATGAATTCATCTGTAACGTAGGAGGACATAAATGAGCAAGTTCTGTGGGGACTGACAGCATACTTTTCCAGCACTAATCTTACAGACAAGAAAAAAAGGACAGGCATGGAAGTAAATGTAACAATGTGCTCTGCCTCCATGTTTTTAAACAGAATTAAAACCACATGACATGCCACAGTCTTCTGAAAATTTTGTCAGTAACAGTAACAAAAGTATAACACAACAAAAAATACATCAAGGCCTGTGGGATCCAGCCAACGAAATCAGTACATTTAGAAACTACTTCACTGGATAATCTGTCACACAAACATCCTCCTAATCAATGTCATTGCCTCGGCACAATAGTATGTGGAACAGTCCAAAGGAAATAAATAATTGTGCTGTAATGACAGAGCAGCGTTGCCAGGTTTGCTTCCACCCAGCTTCATCACATGAGGAGTTTGAAAAGTTGTACTGAAAAAAATGCTTTTAGTGCTACTGTGGTTTACTCAAAAACCTTCCTGGCATGTGCAATGTTAGAAAACAACTCATCTGGAGATGATGAAATTATGTCTGTTTAGAAACCCGAGCCTTACTGATCTTACCTTCACATGTGACTTCACCTCAACTTGGAACAATAGTAAAGGAAAAATGTTGAATGTTATCAGAAATGTAGGTCACGTACCCACACTGGCACACCCAAACAAATCTACCTTAGGCTCCCTTTTGGCTCAACGCTCAAGACTTCTGCCATACGTCACTGGCTACTTAGATGTGGGGGAAAAAGGTGTGGTGGTGGATTCGTTGCACCCAAAGCCCAGGTAAACAAGTGGAATCTCAGAATCCCTGCAAGCCATTCTTCTCCCTGGCTGATTTAACTAACAGGAAGCAAGTCACCTCCACTGTTGAACTGAAGGAACCCTCCATGTGTTAAGAGACAAAAACCAGAGGAACAAGTGGGTGTGTTTATACTGAAATGATGTATTATTGAGGCCACAGTGGAGGGTTAATGTCAGCAAAGCGGGCAGGGTGCCGAGAAACGAGTGGCTGTCTGTCGATGCATTTCCATATGTTTTTGGCTGGAATAATGGCTTCTTAAAAAACTTAACAGTTGCACAAATAACAAAGCTAATAATACAATACTAGCATTGCAATAATTACTCACGCTCCCTTTTCCCCTGATCTCGAAATTAATTTCTATTTAAAAAAAAACAACATTGCTTATAAATTGATGTAGACCATGAAGAGCCTTTGTCAGTCTTACTTTTGATAAAACACACACAGGCTTAGTGAGATGAGAAGTGTATTTTAACTAACAATATGTATCTCATCTCACTAAGCTTGTGTGTGCTCTCCCATCTTTTGTGTTTTTGCCAATATTCTTAGGGGCACCTTTGCAACCAATCTTATTTAACTCAAATTCGGAGTTGAGCACATCTTCCCCAATTCTTGATTTAGTTTTGAGAAGCAATGAAGTTCGGCATGCACAAACTCACAAGTCAACACAAGTCTTTTAGGGCTATTGTCTTCTGGTTCCCAGGTCCCCCCAGGTTCAAACTTCACTCCGGGCATAACACCCTTAACCAAGGCTCTTACCCTCAAATGACAGTTAGAATATCCTGCTGTATGTGTTGTAAAGTTGATTCTGCTAAGTTGTATTGGACAAAGGTATCGAACAATCTTGTCAGCAACTTGTCACTGTATTTGGAACTAACCTCCCTTACACCTGTAGCCAGCGATGGTCAAATGTTTACTTTTGTTTATATAGCTGACATTCCTAAAGAGACTTACATTGTTAAGCTGAGCCCTATGATGCATCCATTTACACAATTCAGGTTAAGTACCATGGCTCCAGGGTAAATACCTTGCTCCAGGGTACTAGAGCAGGAGGTGGGATTCGAACCCAGGTCCTTGGAGCGCAGGCTGGTACTTGTGAACACAAGTAAACTACAGCCCCCCCCCGCTGACACCTTAAAAGACCCCCAACGGGACACCGCCGCCACACATCTGACCCAATTCAAAACCATTAGGAAAAAATCCAGAAAACCTCCCTGTTGCTTTTTCCGCCCCGGTTCTTTGTTTTTGCCACCTTGTGGAACATGAGGCGCGCTGACACAAAGGAAACGACATCGGGGCAACAGGGGGCTCAGATATGAGCTTCAACTCCACCGAGTAACGCGAAATTGTTGTTTTGTTTATTTCTCTCCAACATTGTGAGACCTTAAAAAGGACGGAGCAGTTGCTGCAGTGAAGGCAGCGAACGGCCGTTCCCTCCGCGCACCTCGCACCTCAGGGACGAACTGGAGCCTCTTTGTGTCTTCGTGAAAACTTCAACTTTGGTTACTACTGACAATCCTGCGTGAGAAAGCAGGGGAACGTGCCAGAAATGACAATTCATGAATATACAGACAGTAAATAACTTGGCTGAGGAAGAACCCCGTCACCTTTATCCCACATGTACCGCAAAAGTCCCCCCCCTCCCCGGTTGTGTGATATCAGCGACAAAGCAGAATCAAATAAAGTGGAGTCGTAAGAGTTATGAGTGTTGTTTCTGTCAGCACTGTGGAGGAAACGCAGGAAAGCTGTGAAATCTACGGCAGGTCTAACTTTTGCTGAAGGAGCCCGACCTGTGCTCATGATTCCCAAACTGGACTCTCACTCCATGGATAACCGTGTGTCTCAACGTCCCCTCGCCGAGCAATTCCGTCCCTTTTCTCTTCCAAACCGCATTGTCAGCTGCGTATCCAGCAAACTCCAAAGTACTCCATGTTAACTTTATGTTTCTTCTTTCTTTTTTTCTGTCCCCTTTATCCTCAGAGAGAAAAGCTGCGCTGGTATCTCCGTGTCGAAGCGGCTCTTTGAATCATCCCTCAGTTCCACTCACCTTCCACTGGAGGCGCCTCGCGACTGCCCTCCCCCCTCCCACGTTCGGCCAATGACACGTGACCGGTGCCGAAACGTATCCGAGCTGCATTGTGGGAATTTGAGTCTCAACCGAGAAAAGGTTTCCTTTTTTTCCCCCGCCTCACCCACGCGGTGCCCTCCTGCTGTCCCTTTCCGCCGCTCCAGGACTACAATCCCACAATTCGCGTCGCTCGGATCCCTATGGCGGAGAGCAATGACTGAGGAGTTTGATGAAGAGGTGGTGTTCGAGGTTCGTGTGCCGTTTCTGTGCGTTTGCGTGTTGTGTGAATTGCGTCGCGCTGCTGCATGTAATGGCAGGCGTCGACTTAGGTGTTTGAATGCGTCGCGATTTGGAAAAGCAGCGCGAGTCGCAGCCCGTGATGCGCTGTGCTGGTTTGCTACATGTGATGAGAGGCGCCTCCAGTTTCCTCCCGCTGCTGCTCTCACTCCCGGCTCCTTTATCGTGGTCCAGGTAACATCTCGGTGGTGGGCTGCATATAGTCCCCTAGGTGTGGCGCGTATACCAGCTATGCTTTCCTGTCAGCCATTGGGTTTCTAAAAGGTTGGCACTCTCTTGTCAAGCATGTTCTCAGTCATCCTCATCGGTCCAGTCATCTCCATCATCATCATCTCCATAATGTCATCATAATCTTATGTTAATCATCTCCATCAGCTTCACCAAATCACCATCTTCACACCATCTCCACCCAGTCATGTCAACATCATCTCCTTTGGTTCACCTGCTGGACTCCATAGTTTTGGCTGCTGCCTGACAGCTGTAGCTGACTGGTCAACTGGTCCAGTAAACATTATCTGTTGATATTTTTTTTTTTTTTTTTTTTTTAAATTTTGTTAAATGGCGTGCAGTTTTACCAGGGTGCAGACATCCATTGAACTGGTTCTGGTCATGTTTTCAACACGGTCCGGGTTTATTTTGATCTTGTAGAAATGGAGCAGGACATTTGTGTTGCAGCTGTACATTCTTAATACTACAAACTAATCTGCTTTAAGCCAAAAGCTAAATGTGTGTCTTATTTATTGGTATATTGTATTGTTTGCAGTGAGGTCATAAAACTGATTTGATTTAAAACTAGGCTTTGGGATTACTTGAAGATATGTGCTTTGGGGTGTGAGCTGTTTTCTTCTAGCGGCTTTAGAGAATTTTTCATAAAATTGGGTTTTGTGAGAATAAACTAAAAATAGATTTATTTAGAAAATGGTTGCAAGCTGATTTTCAGACTTGTGAACTTTGCTGATGCTTTGTCTTCCCACTACATCTGTAGAAGTTCACACTTTGATCGGATAAGACTTTAAGTGTAGATTATGAGCTTTTGGTCAACAACAGTTGCAAACCTGCTACACAGCATGTGGATCCTGAGTATGAGTCCTGTGGGGTCGTACTGTTACTGGCCGTGAACTCTTAAATCAGCTGCACTGTTGGAATCTAATCCAAAAACAACTGATTTATTTGTTCAGATACACTAACACTTTGTGAACAGAAGTGAAAATTCCTGATCCAGTTTGTAGAAGGATGTAACATGGGGCACGTGGGTACTAAATCAGTTTCTTTTTATAAACTGCTCTTCTCAGTGAGGTCACACAGTGCCGAACAGTAGAGCACTAGTTCCTAATCTTAAAAAATGTACAAAACTTACTGCTCTGGTTCCTCCTACCAGGACAATTGCTTGTCCATCCATTTCTAGGACCAGTTGTCCAGTGGAGGGTTTCAGCAGTCCAAAGACATAGACTCAGTCCAGCCCTTCATGACTTAACAGTTTCATTATTTATCAGTTTAATAACCCTAAATAAATGCGAAACCTTAGGAACCAAATCTGTGCCGATTGCTGACTGATTCCACCCATTATTATGCTAATGTTTGTCAACTTCTTGTTGCTTTAAATATTATTATCTCTGCAATTAATAAAAGCTTAATACAGTTGTACCTTTATCTACTGAATATGTTCTTTTCATGTCTTTGCTATATCTCTACTAAAGACTTTAATAGACTTTTCATCGTAATGTTTTACTTAAAATGAAGCTTGTTTAAAATTAAAACCGAAACCACGTTAATGAAACAAAAATATTCATAGCTTAGCAACCTGCTTAATGCTAGCTGTTGACTGACGGTACCCTAAACTTGCGTACCGTTTTTCATTTTGTTACCGATCAATACAAAAATCAAACTTAAGCCATAAACACCGTGGAAGTGAGTTGAATTGGAGCAGTCCCACACTTCTGCTCCTTTTAGGTGTCCTTTACTGCCAACAGCTGTGCTGTTTGGGGGCGGAAATGGCAGTTTGATTTTGTTCTGCAATAGGGCAAATGTACAAAATAGAGCAGTGAAAAAAGTACAGTTAAGTAAGCCGGAGAATGTTTGTGTTTTCAAAAACAAGTAAGTCAGCTGCTTTTGTAACAGGAGGGGGTGGTGTCTTCTGAGATGAGCCGTGTGTTACGTGAGGCACGGAAAACAAAAAGCCCAGGCTCAGTGCTGCTAGGTTCCCACCGCTTCTGGGCATTTTGGTGTGTTCCACACAAGTTAATACAGGTTACAATCTGTTGGAAGTTCTGAGACAGGTGAAAAGGTGAACACTAAGGACCCCATCTACAAAAAAAAAAAAAAATTAAAAACAAAAAATCCATCACAATAATTCCCACAGAACTGTGTCGCAGCATTAGCACAGTGAAACTTCAGAGCCCCTGAAGTCCATCTTGCTTTAGTGATATACAGAACTATAATTTCATTCAGTGGTCTTACAAAAGTCATGATTTATTCTTCAAATGTCAAAAGCTTCTTCAAAATATATTAAAGCAACTTATACCAGAATATATTTTATAGAGGTGATTTAGCATTGGTGGTGTTAAAACGTGTAGGAGAGGAGAAGTGTGCTGGGAAAGGTTACCTAATGTGGTAGCCACATCTTACGAGGAACTCATGTTCCCCTTGAGTGAAGTGCAGGCCTCACAGGCCACAAAAAGGAACGTTAAAGCCTTTAGTGGCAGAAGTCCACAGGGAATGGCAGTCTGTGCTGTATTCTGCCTTGTTGGTGTAAGGGATGTTCTCTCAACTTGAGCCCATTCTGAAAAGGCCAACCAGGGGTGAATCTGGGCTGCTTCCTCGCCCAGAGGAGGTGTTCAGAATCCCTGCAGCAGAATCTCTGGGAATGTCTGCACATGCCTTCAGTCACTTTTTTTATTGTAATGCTTTATATTTCTCAAAACCTTTTCAAGTGTTTCTGTGCTTCTGAGATGTGTGGAAGCAGTAAAGATTGATCTACCCCCTCCCTCTCTGTCGCTGGCTCTCACTCTCTCACCTCTTCCTTTTTTCCGCAGAATTCTCCATTGTTCCAGTACTTGCAGGATCTAGGCCACACAGATTTTGAGGCATGTCCGCCCCTGTCACAGGAGGAAGAGCCGTGTATTACAAGAGAGGAGGGGCACCTCCTCTCGCAGGATGTTCCCACCTCAACCAGGGTGAGTGCCCACCCCCTCCCTCCCTCCCTCCCACTCCTGACTTCTCTTTCCTCCGCACCCCGGCACCACTTTCCTGTTCATGGATCTCAGTATGACCCCCCCCCCCTCCGGGTTGGGCCCAGCATTCCTGACACGAGCTCTTGTGTGGAAAAGCCAGGGTCACACCTTTGGGACCACTGGGTCAAAGGGCAGCACTATACTGTTCTCCATCATTTTTCCTCATACTTCTACATATTTACTGTCTTTTCATATTAAAAAAGAAAAGCATCACTATTACAGGATTCAATCATAGAGCACATCTGGGTTTTTTAAAGAAGGAAGTACATTACCCTGTTATTACTGCATTAGTCCCTCCCGCTACAGTGAATTGAGGACAAAAAGTAAATTTAATTTTGCTTCTGCATGTTGGACAGACATCAGTGATGCATGTGGAGGGAAGAGCAGTGATTTAAAAAAAAAAAAACCTAAGAGCAGCACCACCCTGAGACATTGATTACCAACACCCCCCGGTGTGTGTGTGTGTGCGTGTGCATGCGCGTGCTTGTGTTCATTTGACTGTTCAGGATTTGAGTGTGTGTGTGTGTGTGTGTCTGTATCATGGATCAGCCCTACTTTTGGTAGCCTTGTAAGTGGGGGTGGGGAGGGGTGGGGTTTGGGCTATCCAGGTCGCCAGCACTCTGCAGACCCGATTAATGGCAAATGGTGAGACGTCGACCACATCCAGCAATGAAAAGCATCCGTTCTGCTCGGGGTCGGTGATGGGGCAGAAACAGAGGAAATGCAGCGGCGGTGCCGGCGACCTGGCAGACAGACACCACGAGAAGGTAGCGTGTTGCGTGGTGTTGATTTGTGGGTCTGTGCTGGCTTTGTGGAAGGTGATGCTCATGGTCCAGATGAAGATGAGGGCAACCTACCAGGAGGCAGAATGTGGATTAAGGTCCATTTTATTTGTACCTGTCTGGGAATTTTAAGTCACTGGTTGATTGTGCTTTTCCTTTTTGTTTCTTCAGAAAGAGATTACTTTCTTGTTGTTTTTTTGTGTGTGTGGGACTCATGACAACCGAAAACCTTTGATTTGTATGTTACAGTAAGAATCCTCCGTTTTTTGCTCTTTGACATTACTGCTGTCTTCAGAAAATACCACACAGAGACTGCTTTCCTGTCTGGGGCATTTGGCTTATATTGTGCTTCTCTCACTGCTGTGCTCTCAGTGACATGAAGAAATGATGCTGGTCTTTAATCCCTTACTGCTGTTGTTGTTTTCCCTGCAGCCTGTTGTTGTGTGAGGTGGAAAAAGCTGCACTCGGTGAAACGCAGGGTGTGTGTGTGCGTGCCTGGCATGCACATTTGTGTGACCGCATGTATGTGCTCAAATTAATCCAGATTTACCCCCCACTTCTCACCAGGGGTCATGCTGACCCCCCTCCCCCCCGTCTGGGTGATGCTGACAGTTCTGCTTGGAGCACCTCTGGTTTTCCGTGCAGGGTGGCAGGCCGAGGGTCTTCGCTGTTCTTTTCCTGAACTCTGAGGTCGGGGTGGAACTCTGGAATGTTAACCACTGCGTTCCAAGAATGGATTATTTTAAGGACAATTTGCATAAGGCTCTTTAGTTTCCCTCATTCAGCCCTTCAGGCAGTGTGGTTTCTGCTCTTTCTACCAGCCACGTGACCAGCACCCGATTTACAGTGTTATTTATCGAGGTCGTGTATTGACTGGCTGGTGAAGGGAATAACTCCCATCAGGCTGTCGTAGTTTCACAGCAGTATTCAGATGTGAACTTAAATTGTACGGGCAGGTCCTCTTACCCAGGGACCCTTTTGCTGACACCGTCTGGCATGTTGTGCTCATTCAGCTTTAGTCTCTGGGGCCTGAAAGCCAGCTTTGCTTTCAGGTATTGAGAGGTTTTTACGCAATATTTGCATAAAGAGATTTTGTTTATGGAGGAAAAAAGAAGATAAAAAGAAGGATGCTGGGTGGCTGTGAAGCTTGGGTTTGTTTAAACTGATGTGCTGGTATTTAGTGTTTTTTTTTTTTTTGATGTGTATTTATTGATTTTAGTACCTTTCCAAAGAACAGCTCTTTAGCTGGTGTGTTCAGAAGACAAGCAAAATGCAACTGGATGCTGAACAGCACACGTAACATCGCCATTGCATCGCTTGACTCCTGAGAAGTGGCGTTTGCAAGTTTTGATTTATGCATCTCGATGTACTGGAAAGAGAGGTGTGTGTGTGTGTGTGTGTGTGTGTGTGTGTGTGTGGTTCGAGAACAGCAGAAACAGGGAAGAATAAACATGCTTGGACTGTTTTGTTTTGTGTTACTGGATGTGAGGATCACTGCCAAGAGTCTTTAAAGGTCTATTGTTTTAACCCCCCAATACAACACAGACACACTCCCCTCATCCCTCAATGCCCAAAAAAGCAGCACTGGGGTAACCATACAAGTTGCCCCACATGGAATGACTCCAAGATTGATGCTGTTCCAAAACAGGCAGCTACAGGGAATAAACAGGAGCTGGACAAGAGCCTCTTCTTGCAGCTCTTTCTGTTCCCTCTGGCCCCTCTCTGGATTCTGGGAAGGAGTTCTTGCTTTACGCAGATGTTGGAATTGTTTAATTCGAATGATCAGTGGAGGCTCAGAAGTCAACGGAGATGTCCAAGATTTAGAAACGGATCTGTGATGTCCGGTAAAATTCTACACTCGGTCAAGCTGTGTTTATGTAAAGATAATATGTTCACCTGCTTTAAATGGAGTGGATTTCCTGTTTGTACAGCCTTAGCATATTTAAAAAGTACAGTATTTGTGCTGAGTTTTTAAGGTAAATTATTGCATGTTCAGTCAGTACTTCCCTCTTGCACTAACTGTTGTCCTGGTCAACGTGTTTGGCAGAATGAACCAAACTATTTGTCTGCCCTTGAGCTAAAACTGTCTCACATTCTCTCCATAACTGTTAGTGATGTATCGGATATCCTAGTTGTTAGTTTTTTTCATCAGTCTGTTTTTTTTTTTCACCGAAATTTGACATTTTTGTGGTTTATTAAGATAAAGTGGGCTATTCTGTAATTTCTGTCAGACTGCTTTTCTATATCTGGGATTTTTCAAAGTAAATTGCTTTCTTAAATTTTGTCTAACTGGGCCAAGCACTTTGTGGAGGTGTGCGTGTTGGGGTACTGTAGAGGGTTCTGGGGGGCCTTCCTTTGTGGGAAGCGGGAGCCCAAAGAGAGCAAGTAAATGGAAGGAGTAGTGAATGATAACAGGGCCGTCATGGGCTCCTGAAAGAGGCCCTGCAATAAAGAGACCAGAATTCTAAACTGGGCACCACAGATATGCAGAGCAGCTTGAGAAAGTTCAGCGTATTCAGCCCCCCTCCAGGTCCTGTGTTTGTCCCCAGACTAAGGATGAGTGTCACAGAAACATACTTGTAATTTAAACTCGTCTTTTTGGTTGGAAAAACTAGTTTGCTGGGGTGAGAATGGGGGGGGGGCTGAGTCAGAATCCCAAATATCTGCAGACATACAGAAATGAGACAGTTTATTTCCTGTGAAATAACAAACCTCTAGTTGTTGTCTGAGCTGTAATGTCTCCTGTTGTCATGGAGGATTTGCAGAAGCTCTGAAAACAATGCCCCCCCCCCTTTTCTTTCTCTACCGTTTGCAGGGGGGCCTTTTCTGGAGACTGGCTGATGTCGTACGAAGATCGGATCTCCTCCACACAGGAGTCATGTCCAACAACCTGGAGCAGCAGCTGGTAGGAGCCGTCCTGCATGCAGGGTCTCTTACGGCCGACAGGTCTTCAGCCAGTCAGAAGCACCACTGACATACGATGAAGTTTAATGCTCATAATGCTATTGTTGTGACGTGGAAATTTATTAAATTTCCCTATTTCATGACTTGAGCCTGTATGAAGTAAAGTACTACACTGTCTGCATTTTACAGTGTTTTAATGATATGTGGGGAAATTAGTTGGGTTTTTTCGAGGAGTTATAATCAAATTGCTCTTATAATAAGATTACGAATTTTCCTGTTTAAAATAATAGGAAATAGGCTCCCGTTTTTACATTTTCCCAGTTAATGTCTTTTTTGGGGGATAGGCATACATGTAATGTATCGCATAATGTATACACTCACCAGCCACTTTATTAGGAACACCATTCTAAAACTGGGTAGGATCCCCCTTTGGTTTTAGAGTAGCCTAAATTCTTTGTGTCATGGATTCAACAAGGTGCTGGAAGCATTCCTTACAGATTCTGGTCCATGTGGACATGATTACATCACAGAATTGTTGCAGATTTATTCGCTGCACATTGATGCTGCTAATCTGTTGTTCTACCACCTCCCAGAGGTTCTCTATTGGATTCAGATCTGGTGACTGAACTCATTGTTGTGTTCATGAAACCAGTTTCAGGTGACTTGTGCTTTGTGACGTGGTGCGTTATCATGCTGGAAGTAGCCATTTGAAGTTGGGTAAATTGTGGCCAATTTGTGGCTGTGATATTCAAACTATGCTCAATTGGTATCAGGGGGCCCCATGTGTGCCAAGAAAAACATTCCTCAAACCGTTACGCCACCACCGGCCTTCAACTGCTGACACAGGGCAGGTTGGCTTTGTGCTCTTTACCCCGAATTCTGACCCGACCTTATGCGTATCGCAACAGAAATTGAGATTTATCAGACTAGGCAACATTTTTCCGACCTCCAACTGTCTAGTTTTGTTGTCCAGCGCCCACTGTAGCCTCAGCTTCCTGTTCTTGGCTGACAGGAGTACCGATATGGTCTTCTGCTGTTGTAGTCCATCCGACTCAAGATTTGACGCGTCGTGCATTCAGAGATGCTTTTATGCCCACCACTGTTGTAAAGAGTGGTTATTTGAGTCCTTCCTGTCGGATGGAACCAGTCAGACCGTTCTTCTCTGACCTCTGTGGTCAACAAGGCATTTCTACCCACAGAACTGCTGCTCACTCGATGTTTTTGTTTTTCGCCCCATTCTTTGTTAACTCCGGAGACTGTTGTGCACGAAAATCCCAGGAGAGCACGAGTTTGTGAAATACTCAAATCAACCCATCTTGCACCAACAACTGTACCACAGTCATTGTCACGTAGGTCATATTTTTCCCCACTTTCTGAAGTTCGATGTGAACATTCACTGAACCTCATGACCTGTGCCTGCATGGCTGAGTAGATAATCGCGAGCAGGTGTACAGGTGTTCCTAATAAAGCGGCTGGTGAGTATATTGTATAATAAATATATTTTTTGATTATACTGTGCTTTAGAACGAGTTTTTACATTCATCTCCTTTAGTAAAAAAATAAATTTATTGCATGTAGTTACTGTGCAATAAAAAACTGACGGCATGTTCTGAGAATTTAAACCCCTTTTCACGCAAAAGGCTTTTCATGCCGTACAGCTGCATCCCTTATTTCCACGCTGTGTTTTATTCTGTGCACCGCAGCCACTTTTGTATCCCAGTTTCAAACAAAGACTGTCTTAGTAAGTTCCAACAAAGGGGTGTGAGTCTGGCAAAATCTGAATCGAGCAGTGAAATGAAGATCACCTGTTGTCAGATCATTATTAACTGTAGCCAGCGCCTCTTGTGGCATATTGCCCGCCTGCTGTGGACGCGGGCAGAGAGCTTGCGCACTCTTCCCGTTATGTGAGCAACGGATGTATGTTCTTAAACATCCAGAATGTTAGCAGGTGGTGGAAGCTGCGCTCACAGGTGTGTCTCCTCTGCTTGCTCTCTGCCGCTCTTCAGGACATGGCTTTTCGGCAGAGCTCCCTGTGCGCCGTCATGGAACAGGACGTGCTTCTCCAAGAGGATGTGGAGCTGATCGAGCTGCTAGACCCCAGCATCCTCTCAGTGGGATCCTCTTCCTCGGGCGCTCGAGACCCCACTGCCGCCCCACCCTCCGCCCGTTTCCTCGCTGTTCCCTCCCTCTGGTAATGCCCTGCCCTCCCTTCCCCTGACAGTTGACGAGAAGATGCCCTTCCCCATCAGTGTCCTTCTTCTGTCATCGTGATCATCATGATGAGCTTTTGTGGTAACAGTGGTGCAGGACAGGTGTTCATTAGAAATCAGATTCACTGAAAAAAACAACACAAAGCTGTATTCACCTGTCCTGCTTTTCTTGTTTTTTCCCCCACCTCTCATTTCCTTATTTCTGTTTTTTTCCCCACTCTTCCTGCCCTACAACATGGCTGATGACACACATTTCCCGTCATCTCATTACATTTTTTTCTCCACTAAAAGATGTACTGAATCAGTTCATTGTGCTTCTCATGGTATCTGCCATGCTGTACAGGTGAAACGTCACGTTGAAACGTGTTGGGTCCAGACTGCAGAGCTGTGTAGTAATGGACACCGTCGGTGACAGAGGGACAGGTGCCAGCGATGGACACCACAGAGATGTCGGATCAGTACCTGGAGTGTGATAAGCAGGTGGCCGTACCAAGAAGGCCATTTCTTGATTATTTTCCCTTTGTACTCTGCCTCGACAGGGATGTGTCTGTGTTGGTGGGCTTCATCGCAGTGCTGGTGGGTCTGCAAGGCCTGGAGGATGGTCTGAGCTCAGCGGTCCTCGCGCCCCTCATCCTGCTCCTGGTCGGTGTGGTGCTGCTGCGGGGGTGGAGCCTGTGGAGGAGGGCACAGCTGCAGCGGGCCATGTGGGACCATCGGGCAGAGCTGGAGCAGCTTGCGTTCAGCAGCCGGGCCCTGACGGGCTTGGCACGCAAATCGCTGCGACTCATCCAGGAGACGGAGGTCATCTCTCGCGGTTTTACGCTGTAAGTATCGCCTCTCTGATTGTACTTTTAACCCAGCCTCCTCACTCTGCCCTTTCCCTGCACCCGTCTTTTGCCTCCTGCACGAACCCTGTAACCCCGCTTCGTTCTTGAGTTGGACCCCTCCACGCTCTTGGCCTCAGTGTCATGGTTCACACTTGGCAAACTTGGTAACATCCACACAATTAGACAAAGCAGTGAGAAGTGCAACCAGAAAAGCCTGTTAGTTTTCAAAGGAGTAAACAGTTTGGGGCCCATGGTGGTGGGGTTTTTGTCCTAGAGGGGCAGGGCTTTCCTGAGAGGGTGTCTAGGTATTTTCCCACATTCTGCTCCAGAGCTCCTCTGTCAGGTTCCCTCCACAGTGCTGTTTACCATGGAGAAGAGCTCCACTCACACTCACCACTCTCTCCCACCACCCTACATCACTTCACCTACTGGGTTCTTAGTCTGCTGCTCATTCAGGATCAATGGGTCCTTGTTTGGTAATTCAGGGTGATGAGGGAAGGATGGAACTTTTAGTGAACCTGAGGTCGAGAGCCGTGTACTTGTTTAGAGCTTATCTGTGACAACCATCCTCTCAAATGAACTGGAATGCCTTCATCGCTTAAAAGCTGTAAGCAAGAGTTAAATGGACATTTTAGGGGGAATCCAACTGGTTTCTCTTATTCAGATGATTTATTGTATATCTTTGCATTGCATCAGTCCTCATGTATCTGTTGGAAGTTGTTCCAGCAATGAGGTAGGACAGTGTGAGATAAATAATGAAAGAGGAAAATAAGTCAGAAGAAGCCACTCGGTCTGTGTCCACTCTTCCAGGCTTGTTTACACTGTCCTTCCAGCCCACTCTGATATCATATCCTCTTCCTTCCACCCGCAGCATCACATCCTCTCTGTCGGCCAGGCGCTGCTCTGTGTTTATGTTCTGGCAGATGTTGTTTCTGTGTCTGTGTGTCATGAGCAGTAATGGCTGTAAAGAGTTGGGGGGGGGGGTCTTCTGCGCCTTCTGCCTGCATTGTTTTGTCTGTGCTGTTTTGTGTCAAGTTATCACTGCGACAGTAAACTCTAGCCGAAAATCAGCGCAGTGCAGTGGTTAAGGACACACTTTTAATCTTAAGGTTGCTGGTTCAAGTCCCAGGAACGGCCCTGCTGTCGTTTCCGTGAGCAAGGTACTTAACCCGAACCTCATTTAGGATGAAGTCATTGGCTAAGTAGTTAAATATTGACAACTGTAAAATAATGTGTTTTCTAACATACGTGTTCAGTGTAGAATTTTTCAGCAGCCTTCAGCTTATCTGTGTGTGTGTGCGTGTGTGTGTGTGTGTGTGTGTGTGCGCGCGCGCACGCGCAGCTCAGCATGTTTAGTGTAGCTGTGAAAGGTAGCTATGTGTTGTGTGTAGCGACGGAGCCACTGCGGGATGTCTGCACAGTTGTATCACATTTCACTTCTCAAGTCTGCTCGACAGGGTGAGTGCGGCCTGTCCCTTTAACAAGGCTGGGCAGCCCCGCGGGCAGCAGCTGGTGGGTCTGAGGAAGGCGTCCTTCAAGGCCCTGCGTGGGGCCTTCCGAGCCGCCCGCTTCGCCACCTGCCACATGCTCAAATCATATCCTTCTGCACCCGTCCGTCCGCCCTGTACGGCCAGTACCCCAGGCAGGAAGCCGGGTCAGTTGACCGGATCCCCTCTGGTGTCCCAGCCCTGGAAGAAGATCCGCTTACCCAGTGTCTCTCATCTCTGTTTCTTCCCTCTCTCGCTTTTGTAGTTCAAACATGTATACACCCCCCTCCCCTCCACGTAGGAGCGTAAGGCGCTCCTGGAAAATGGCTTGTGAGGCAAAACCTCAAAATTACTATTACGGCGCAAACTTTGAAAATTCCGCCCACACTCAGCTTTTGATTCTCGCAAACGTGAAAATCAGCCTCATATTTGGTTGTAACTCAGTAAATGAAATTAAATATTTTTGCATGTAGGTCATTCAAGATTCCTACATCAATGGACTCCTGCACAGGGTGATTCAGAAAGAAATGAAAAGGTTCATAAATGTATTACTCAGCAACATATGAACATGTAGTCTAAGCCAATTTGTAAACTGTGAGTTTTTTCTTCATCTTACGAACAATCGATAAATACCCGACACGTTCATATGATGGTTAGTGAGTAACAGATGTATGTGTTCGGTTCTTTTTGAATCACCCTGTATTAAAACACACTCCTTTCAACCTGCCCAGGCTGGACAATCCAGTAACACAGCGATTCGGCAGCACAGATCACACCGGCGGAAAAAACACTCCCAGCTTTGTTCTGTTTATCTGTCAAGTCCCTGGAGTCCAGCTGTCTTGAGACAGATTACGGCCTTCTGGAAGTTTGTATGAAACCAAAAGTAAATCCTGGAATCTAAGTGTACAGTAAACGGTTGGTTGCTGTGTGTTCAGAGGAGGCCTGAATGCTCTGCACAACTGCCCTTTAATCCTTAACCCTGTTTGTCACGTACCCGCTTAACTCGGAGATTGACAACGTAACCAACTATTTATCGACGGTACCGCTGAAGGAGCTGGGTCTGGGCCTGGGGGAGGAGCCTCTGTCGGAGGAGCGGGCACAGGAGCTCACCGACGACTACAGCCTCCCCGCGCTCAAGGTGAGCACCTCTGGACTCTGACTGCTGGTCCAATGTGCACGTTTTTCCTTCACATGCACGCCGTTCCATATGAGCTTCCTTCCTTAGTAAGGCAGTCCCTCACTGGCCGTTTTACTAGGTGCAGTTGGCTGCTGTCAACTGGTGGCGGCACCATAATGGTGTGGGGAAGGTTTTCTTGACGTTGAGTTTTTTTTTAAAGTTCCATTTACATCGTTCAAATACAACAAATACCAAAATGTTACTGTTGACCGGGGGCATCTCATTGTGGTCAGTCTCGCATTTCTCAAACTGATGCTTCCAGGTGAACATTGTCGTTCCAGGTCCAGACAACCTGCACAGCCCCCACCCCAGTATGGTATGTTTACAATGAGGTGGGAGGCAATTTTAGCAGGATGAAGGTGCCTTCAAAACGTCGATACACCTGTGTGATGAGGTCAATGTCACATGGACCGAGAGCCCTGTGGAGTGTGTCCAGCACCTTGTTGCTCAGTTTCATCCTGATGAGGATGCAGAGTGTCTCTCCTGGTAGTAGCTGGGTGCACCTAATAAATGGCCAGTGAGTGTAGTTTGCCTGAAATGCCACCTGGGTACTGGTTTGTGTTGGGAAGCTGTGCTGAGCGTGTTGGTCACTCGCTACATCCTTCTGCTGTTTTTCTCTCCTTTGTTCTTCAACCACTTCCTGTTTTTCCAGCCTGCTGTCACCATGTGTCTACTGGTGCTCCTTTTTACGCTTCTCCTCATGCCTGTGATCAGCCTTTCCACATGCATTTCTTGCGTTTTGATTTTCACACTAAAGTTTTCCAATCGACAGCAGAAATTGCAGAATCTAAGCTGAGAGCCACTGGGCTCAAAGTCAGCTGCACTGGGACAATGACACGCAACATAGTGTCTCAGTCAGAGGGCTTAAGAAATGATGCTCGTCCTCAACTAGTGGCTGCAGCATCGCAACACCATCCCTCGTCTCTTCACATCTGTTCCACACACAGTTCCATTGCTTCTCTGCTTCTCCCACTTGGCTGCCTTCTCCCTGAATATTTTGGTGTCACTGCTATTTTGAGCGGCACTCTAGCCCTTTAAACATGTTGTGTGTTCACAGTGGCGGCTGTGATCCTGTCCAAACAGGGAAGTCCAGTGCTTCTCGAAGCTGTGCTTATTCACTGTCCCGTGCAGCTGTTTGCTGGGGTCGCATCGAGTCGCCAGGTCACCGATACCCGGTTCTTACTGTGTGGGGAAGGGAGCTCCAGTGATGGGACTGAATCAGTCTTCTGATCCTTGCTGGAACCCTCCTGGAGTCGATCTTACATCAGCAGCGGTGCTTTGGCGTGGTTTTGTATTTGTGCTCATTGTGCCTGTGTTGTTGCCTTCTGTCAAGGTGCTGTTCCAGCTGTGGGTCGGCCAGAGCTCAGAGTTTTTCCGTCGGCTGTTGCTGCTCCTATCGCCGGGCCAAGAGGCGGAGGGGCAGGAAAAAACGTGCCTCACGCACAGGGTTGTTGCTGAGGTGACGCAACCCCTGCACGGCACCCTTCCCTACTGCCTGGGTGACCTGCAGCGCAGCTACGACTTCCATCGCTACTTCGAGACCCAGCTGCAGTCGCACGGGTCAGATCGGGTCGGCCGTGCAAAGCAGAAGTGCCGGGAACTCAACACCCTCCACACGTCCGTGCGGAGCTTGCAGCTTCACCTCAAGGCCCTGCTGAATGAGTATGTGTCCGTTTGAGCTTTGGTCCCTTCAGAGCAGCAGGAGCCAATAAAGCACCAGCACTTTCACCACCTTTAACACACAATAAGGGATCACTTATTCATGAGGTCTATAACAAACACAGCTTTCACAACAATTCCAAAGTGTGAGCAAACGTAACTTGTTCTGCAAAACTTGCTAACAAGCCGTCGGCTCATTTAGAGACATACAGAAAGACATTTTAAATTAAAACATGTGCCTTGTTAAAACAGACCCACCCCCACTCAAGTGTGGTTCCTGGTCCACATTTCACTTGCAAAGTTCTCTCAGAAATCTATGAACTAGTTGTCATTCGCAATAATAATGCAAATAATAGTGCAGTATCTTAAAAAGCACAGAATTCTTTTGAAAGGCTATATTATTGCTAAAGATGACAAATATGATTTGATTACGAATCACAAATGGTACTTTACTGATGGCTCAGCGGAGACGTTACAGGTGCGTGAGTGAGGTATTACATTGATTCGGTGTGAGCATCGTCTGGTTTCATAGTGTTGTAATAATAATATTTGTTTTGTATAGCATATTTAAAGGCAGCTTCTCCCAACCCTTTTGGATGATATCTGAGCTAAGAGACTTTAGCAATTTGCAAAAATACCACCGTTTAAAAAACACGCGTAATAACCAGTTGTCCAGCGCGGTGCACTTCTGGTCCACGGCGCATTCCGGAACACAGGGGACACAACAAAGCAACCACACATTCGTTCATTTATTCACACACACAAACCCTAAAGACAATAGAATAAACCTAATAAAACGAGAGAATAGTCTTAAAATAAATTATGAGAAAGAGGATGGGGGGGGAAACGTTTTTGGAGATGTGGGACTTCCAGGTGTCTAGTGCAGTTCTGATATTCTGGGCATGGGACTTGAATTGGATTTTGTTTTTGTTTAAAAGGCAGGAATTTTTCATGCTTGGTCCCAAAAAACAAGTTTAACCTTTTGAGTTTCAGGAACATATTAATGTTGTTTTTTTCCATGAGGTTTTCTTCATGAGCAGATGTTTAGGAACGAGTTACAGTCATGAAACGGAAACTTTCACTTGTGTTCTGCTAATATTCGCATCACTGGTTCAGTCATCATAGGTGAGATGCATCGTGGGCATTTTCACTCCAGTCAGTGAGCAGCAGATTGACGGTTGGATGGAGGAGACTGAAGTAAAGATAGGCACCAGAGCTGAACAAACTTCTTACTGCCTCCTCATTTGCATGTTAGTTTGTCTCAGGAGGACAGATGGTAAAACTGGGGTTCTTGGGTCCATTATGTTATAACTGGATTTGACACCCCCCCCCCAACCCACCTCCAGAATCATCATCCTGGAAGATGAGCTGGAGAAGCTGATGGTCTCCCGGGAGACAGTGGAGATGACATGTGCGGGGTACCAGGAGCTGCAGGGTAGGCTCCACCTCCTGCAGCCACACATGCAAGCGAGCGCCAGCTGCTGGGAGGAGACAGTGGCGCAGGTGGAGCGGATGCTACAGCGGGCCACCAACTGCCCAGGTGAGAGGAAGTGGTTCCCAGGAGACTCATGCTGTACGGTGCCTCTGGCTGGTGTGACGGTCCCGATGTGGCCTGTGACAAACAGCAAGATGAGCTTTTAAATTTTTTTTTGACTCATGTCAGCTGTGAGTCGCTTTTATGGCCACTCAGCCTTCCGTGGTTTTCTCACCTCGGGTAGGACCCCCTCTAAAACCTGTATGAAATGGCGGACAGTTTGGTGCCGCCTTCTCAGGAATGCAGCAGCTGAGCTGTGGAGCGAGAGGTTACACTAAAAAAAAAAATACTGTTACCTCCCTTTCCGGAACCTGTGGTGTTGCCTTTAAGGTCAAGCAGCAGAGCTTCAGCTCGGTCCCGTTTGTCTAGAGGAATTGCTGTCGTCACCAGTAGGGTCACAAACAGCTCAGAAAAGTCCAAGTGAAGCCACACAGCAGAGAAAATTCATACCTACCTTGGTCTTTGCCAGCAGCTAAAGTTCTGTAAACAGACTTTGTCATCCATTTAAAGTGCAGGCTGCCTCAAAATGTCAGCCAGTTTTCCCCTCACAAAAATAGCCCAGCTAACAAAGCCTGAGCTGAACTTGAGGAAAACGTCCGACTCAGGTCGACTTTGGCCACAAAAGCCTGTTTTCTTCTGTGACTCAGAAACCAGAGGAAATGGTTCTGCGGGAGGCTGCCATTGTCTTACGCCGTAGGACTGGGAATGATCGTCCCGCTCCTGTTTTCGGTCAACTGTCGGGCCTAAACGCCGCACGCTTTGTGTTGCTCACAGTTTCTGACGTCCTCCTCAGGAACCCCTGACACTCCGGAAGAGCGGACCCCAGCGCTGCCCACCCCACCCCCCCGTCCTGTGACCCTAATCCAGGACCGCGATCCCATCCCTGAGGAGCAGGTAATCTGGTTTTGGCTCTCCACCCACCCTGAGCTTCGTTCTGCCTCAGCCACGAATCATTACTTTCATTACTACCTGCCTGGAAATCACTGTGCTTCGAACTCATAACTTAACGTCGGAATTTGGCTTCCTGCATGGTGGGGGGGTTGGGTGACGTGAGGTGATATAACAGGTTTTTACTGTGATCGTATCCAGAGCTACAGCGGTCGGTTGTGGTAAATGTGGCCCAGTGACGGCTGGTCTCTGTTCCGCGGGTGTCCAGGAGCTGGAGGCTTACGCGTCCGACTCGGACTCGGACGGGGAATGGGGGAATTCCCTCCTCGACCTGCTGACCCCCGAGGAACGCGAGCGGCAGCGGCGAGAGAGGGAGGAGTCGCGGCGCGTCCTGCAGGAGCTCAAGTCTGTGCTTGGGCTGCGAGCCTCTGAGACGGAGAGGCGGCGCTGGAAGCAGCTGCTCTTCAGCGATCGAGGTTTAGGAGTCGAGCAAAATCACAAACCCCACAAACACGGCACAGACAGTGGCCTGCGTGTCAGCAATCGTACACAGCAATACACGACCCCATCCGTGCTATGTTGGCAAACGGAAAACGTCATTTAACTAGAATTTTTTACTACGGTGCTGTGTAGTACTGCACTGTGTACCACGATAACACTTTTATATCAAAGTGTAATGAGGATGTGAGTAATAAAATGAAATAAAATCAGTACTGTAACTGAAACATACAGACTACAGCAAACGCCGATACGACTGGGTCAGAACACTGCTCCAGGGGGACTAGGGGGCGCCACACGCTAACAATGGACACATTGGATGGGCTACTGAGGCACAGTGTCAAAACTTTCTCATTGTTTTATGTGTTGATGACATTATTGTCTCCAAAAATGCTAAAGATTATTTAGATACTTATAGTTGCCCTTTTATTCTGCTTAAAGATAAGTTTTTTCCAATATTATGGTTTTTCTACTTTTTTTCCCCTGGAGTATTTTTACCCACGATTCTGAAATCTAGAAAATTGAGGTCCGGAAAATCAAAGATGAGCTGTAATAATAGGGACACTATGACAGGGCAACATGACAGAATAAGACCATAATCTCTCTCCACTAAATGCTTTCATGCCGTGTGTGTGTGTGTGCGCGTGCACATGCAGTCGAAGTGTGGGGAAAAAAAACTACTTGGCTGTGGGTTGGGGATGGCAGATAGAAGTAAAAATGTACATTGTCCTACCCAGCTTTGTTTGACAGGCCACAGTGTAATTCCAGGCTCTGCTCTTCGTGTGACAAACACACGTGGCTGTGATGTGTCACAGGAGGGGACACTTTGCAAGCTCGTCCCTTCAGTGTCAACAACAGTGAGGTTGTTTTTGGCTGCGGCGGTTCTATCCTGCGATGGACAAGGGTTCCGCCATTGTGTTTTAGTCACTCTGTCCCTCCTTGTCCCCCAGCTGCCCTGAAACCTCTGTCCACCGAGGAACCGCCAGAACCTCATGGAGTCACAGACACCCCCGATACCCCTCCGGAATTGGAATGCACGGAGAGGAACCACTTGGAGAACTGCCAGCAGGAATCGGAGGGGGCTGACGACGGCCCCTCCCCCACAGAGACTAAAGTGGAGGAGGAGTTTAGCTGTGGACAATCGGAGAAGGGCGGGGGCGTGGCTTGCGCAGACGACCCCGACACCAGTGGGGGAACTCTACACTATCAGTATGACGGGACGGAAGGGGAAGGCGAAGGGACGGGGGAAAGTGGGACATGGAGCTCCCCGGCGAGGAGGCCACCCACCCTCTCCGTGATGGACAGGCTGTCGGAAATCCACGGCTCGGCCACCCTCAGCTTCAGCTCGGCCCTCGCGGCCCAGGCAGCGGCTCGCTCTCATTCGTTTGCTAGCATGGAGGAGCAGACCTTCGCGGATGAGGAGGAGGAGGAACATCAAATCAACTCTCACTGTTTGGTACAGAAGCAGGAGCAGGAAGACTAGAGATGTGCAACAGCGCTTTGTCAGAACAGTGTAGAACAACGGTATTTATTTGTGTATTTTTTTGTTATTTATTTGCAGTTTTGCTGAACAAATGCCGATAGTTTACTTTTCTGTGTGCTGTGGTTTTAAACGTGTCCACAGGGTTTGTAGCAGCGTTTTGTTGTCCTCACTGTTGAGTTGTTGTGCTTTTTTTTTTTTTTTTGTAATAGATCTTTCTGTTGTCATTTTGATTTGTCACTTTACCACACCTACAATTCGTCACCTGGGCAGCTTTGGTGCTCTCTGTCCAGAACCGGCACCAGACCCAGAGCCAAAACTGGACCCCAGGCATGACGCAAAGGTCTTTGAGTGTACAATTCATCCGTCCACAAAGGGTCCAGGCTGTGAGTGGCGCACACTCCTCTACAGGGAGATCCTCAACCTTCTGGGCCAAGTGCATCTTCAGGAAATTGAGGTTAGGCATTTGTATGAGCGTTTTTTTTTTGTTTGTCACTTTAAATACACTAATTGAGAGAAGAATATATGTCAAAAATTACATACCTGACATTTTTATTGCGTCTTATGTTGTTCAAATTAAGTAAATAGAATGTGTTATGCTGACTAAAAAGAGGGTAGGATTTCCATGTGGAAAGGAGGCTGTTCACCTGTAAGTGCCGCATTCTCAGGTACTTTCTGTGCAAACTGCACTCTGAATGTAAAGCTGCCGAGTGACCGACCCACACCGGGCGAATGTGTTTTTCCGGCCTGCGGTGGGCGCACTAAAAGCATGACTTCACGAGCTTATCTCCTGAATGTTCAATCAGATCGTAAACGTAAACGTTTCTTCTCTTCGACAAATCTGCCGGAAATGTTCGATGGCACCGAAATTGCAGAAGCTTTCCAGACGTTTCTGTACAACCGCGCTGGCGCTTCCACCCTGCTGCTTCAGACTTGAGGGAATGTTGGCGAATGAACGTTGAGCGCCCTGCTGGGTGTTGGACGCTGCGGCCGTGTGACGGGTGGTGGTTTTTTCTAAATACTGTCAGTGTTTTATCTATGCATTGTCTGTTTCTTTAAGGCTTTCCTTATTTTGCCAGTTCCGGTCAGTCAGGTGTGCAGGTGTGAGTCGCCGCATGTGGTTGAACTGTTGGCCAAGGGGGCTGTTTCAGCCACGTAAATCTCAGATGATTCGGACTGAACAGAGCGTAACTTCAGCCTCATTTAACTTTTTTTTTTTTTTTTACCAAAATCTTTTAACTGTTAACTTGCACACAAAAGATAATAAATTTTAGTTGGACTAATTGGTGTCACTTTCTCTTCCCTCTTGTCCTTAGTACTGAGGAACTTTCAAACATAAATTCAGTGATTTACTTCAGCGGTTTATGCAAAAATCTTTTGTTTTGCATCAAGAAAATTCCTTATGAAGCGATGTTAGCTGCATGCTTCATGTTAAGTGACTGCAGTGGTGAAATTGTCAAGTGTAGAAAGACGACGTCCTTCCCTAGAGCAGCGTGCTGTCAAAAACCGTCCATAGAGACGAATGCAGACAACCCCCCCCCCCCCACGGATTCTTCTCAGTTCATTCCCCTTCTGCTTCGTTTTGGGAACATTTTGAGTTTTGTTGCTGCTTTGCCTGAGAGCTGTCCATGACCCAGTAGCATTTTTTCTTTTGTTTTGATTTTCTGATCTGTTGCTTTGGTCAGTTGCTGTCTCCATGTTTCTTTTGAACAATAAAATAACATTTTAAGGGTATCTTGAGTACTCGCCCATCTTTTCTTGTGTCTGCTGCTGTGGAGTCTGGAGAAGGTCCTCTGTCTGGGTACAGTCATCAGGTCATGGTGCTGAAGCCTGCAGAAGGAGCGTGGCTCTGAGCTCCACGCAGGTTCTTCTTGGTAGACAAAGCGGGGAGTACCCGCTGTGCCGGGCAGTCTGTCTTTGGTGTGGACAACCCCGCTGACTGCTGAGCAGCTGCAGGACTAAAACACACAGGAAGTGTACAGGCTGTTTATTTCTGAACAAGCGTCCTAAAGTCCTCCTTTGTACCTGAATCTGTATAATCCACTCTTCTCACACTAAGGTGTAAAAGCGTGAGGGAATGGAGGAGCTCTCTGAACACCAGCGTACCTGCAGGTGAAGTGTGGTGTAGAGCAGTGGCCCTGGTAGAATTCTGCTCGTCTTCTCGCGATCTGCTTCTGGAGCTCCTTCACGGAGCAGCCGTGCCCTTTGAACATGTAATCGGCAAACAGCAGCTTCCCCTCCAGGTACATCTGTCGACAGAGGAGGCCGAGAAGGACAGAGGTGATTACCCAGCTTATACCTGCACTGATTCCAAGGGCCACTTTCACGCTACCTCTCGAGCGTCTTTCATCACTGCATTTCTTTGCATGAGTGGAAGTGAATCAGCTGTTAGTAGTCAGTCTCCCCAAATAGTCACATCCTCTACAGCAGTTCTCAGTATACGTTGTCTAGCTGAATTAATCTTACATTTACTGCGTGAAGTGACATTTTTTAGTTCCAGTGTCATTGCCGAGAGCAGAGGAAGGTCGACTGACGGTTCACAACCCGCCTTCTGTTTCCTACTGTTTCTCTGGGCTCTGGATAGCAGCTACGAAAAACACAAACGCAGCCCCCCGCCCCAAGCACAGAAGAAGCTGCGGATGTCACATGATCAGCAGCTGGAAGGTGTGCGCTCGTCCACCTCCACCCCACCCCACCCCCCACAACACACAAACATGTTTCTGCCCAGTCATCAGAATCCAGGCCACACTGAATCCTTACTACTGCTGCTGAGTGTTTCCACAGTGCGGGCAGAGGAGCTCTGAGCAGATCTTGGCTGTTTCTGCTCTACAAATGAAGTCCTAGAAAGTCAGCCCTGTCCATGTGGTGTGGAACTGTGCAGACATGGCAGGCTTTTGTGCCAAGAGTGTCTGCTAACCAAATGTTTTTTTTAATGCTCTTCAAACTTCACAATAACAAGCTCGTGTTTTATCAGCCCTGCTTTTTTCGGGGTAGTAAAAGCAGCAGCAGTTCCTGCGCTTGGCTTGACCGCACGTTTCTGTTCTGTCCTTCGAACCTGACCGACTGAGTCGTCTTAATGCTAATCTTTTGAGGACCCCCTCCTCTCCAACAGCTCCGCTCTAATTTAGGTCCTTAAAAATAGAAATGATTTTTTCACTGATGTGGCGGCAGCGTAATTGCCTCGCAGCACCAGAACGATGTGATTAGGAGCAGGTTTGATCCCCTTTCAGGGTGTGGAGCAGCTGAATTGATCACTAATTCGCCTGCTGTGTGTGGCTACCTTGCGACAAACTGGTACCCTGTCCAGGATGTACCCCAGCTGGCCTAGTGCCCAAAGCTTCCAGGACAGGCTCCATATCACCCTGACCCCACAGCCAGAAGAGAGACTATTTCACTCATTTCAGGTGTAGTAGTACATATACCCCGCAATGTTGCTGTGCAGATACACACTACTCTGTGTATTTTCACATTTGTTTATTTACACAAAAAAGAGAAGTGCAGGTGAGGTCAAACAACCTAACAGGCTTAGAGGAACATTCCTCTGCAGCCACAGCCCAGGAGACAATATACAGACACATATAAACATGGTGAAATAGTGTGTCTGTGTGTTCTCATGTTGACGGTTCGGATGGTGACCTCTGAGGGGAAGCAGAGCTATAGCTGCTAGCGACATCCTGTGATCTCACAAAGCATGACTGCATGCCAAACAGTCACCGGCATTAACCAGGAGCAGCACGGTCTCCTCGTGCTTCTCAAACTATGTCCACCTTCCGGTCACTTATGCAGGCCTTTGTGACTTGTGCTTTATGCTAAAAAAGCCTCTCAAGCATCCAAAGAAACGGAAGGTCTGGTTAGTGCTTGAGTTTTCCCAGCAGACCCCTTACAGTTTGATGATACAAATAACTACTCGATCTAATGAAGGTCTTGCTTTGCTGATGTTTCTTGCACCAGGTGGAAACTGCTGCGGATAAAGGGAGCAACTGACACCCAACTCAGGGGGGAAAAAAAACTGTTTCTGTCGGTTTCCATCAAAGTCACAGGAGTGATTCAAACAGTAGCTAAATGATGTGCAGAGGGCAAATCTAAAGTTTAATCCGATTACAGAACAAATCGAACCTTTTATCTGTACTTCATCAATGATGGCAGGGTTGTGCTAATCTGGACCCTCTCCTTGAAGTGTATGGTGTGAGGCCACAACCCCATACACACACAGTAGGTGAGTCAGTGACCAATTCAATTTAGACACACATCTTTGGACTGGGAGAAGACCCACACAAATGTAAAGTGACAAAGTCAGTCTCAGAGAAATTCATGTTAAGGAAATAAATCAGAAATGTATTTCTGTGTGATAAAAGAACCACCATGGGTTTCATTCCAGGGACACAGCAGCTCAGCAGGCTCTTGTGCTCAGTCATCCAACTGCTTCCCCTTTGTCTATTCCTGGGCTGTGTTACTGACCCGACCAGGCTGTGTAATCCATACTCTGATGACGATGTGTACACGCCTGACTCCGTTCCAGTGTTCTAAATAACATATCAGTGATCTGATCAAAATTTAGAAGCCAGGTTATGTGAACAAACACATTTTGCCAGCTCCTGCATCTGCAAGACCCCTGCTGGTGAGCTTTGGGTATTATGTACAGTATGTATTTCCACTATTTACTCAGCAGATCAGAAGTCAACTTTGGACCAGTGAATCACGTTCCCCTGGCGTGACACTCAGAGGAAGACTTCCTCTAGCAGTGATGTTGCCAAACAGTCATACCTGATGCAGACAGAAGACCCTCTTCCTTTCAGAAAACACAGTAAAACCCTGCGCTAAAACAAGTTTGGATAAAGTGCAACTGGCTCCTGTCCTTTTGCTTCCATTTCTATCGCCAACATCTTCTGACACTGAAAAATGTACAGGATTTGCTACAGGCGACTTATGTTTGGGTTAAAGTTCCTATTAGTATTATTAGTCGAAGGGGGTCATTAGTATTTTAATCTGTACGCTGACTAATACACTATTATTCTATTGTTATTAGTACGTTTGTCAGATACATATATTAATGTAGTCTACTTCCTACATATCTAATAAATGAAAACTTTTCCCTTCTTTGTTTCACACTGTAACTGAAACACTGACTTAAAAATATTGTTTTACATTAACTTTGCAATAAGGCCACCCGGCATTTTACATTATTGAATTTTCTGGACCCCACTGATCGCATTATTGTGGGGTTTTACTGTATCATAGAGGACCTTTCCCAGCAAGCAGGTTCCAGGGGCACAATTTTGGCAGCAATGGCTGCCAGCTACAAATCCCTGTTGCCGCATGTAATAATATTTTTTTTCCGGACATTACCTTACCCTGAGCTGTCCTGAAGTTATGTGCGCAGTTTGTGTCTGTGCTGCTGCCATCTATTGGACATTATTATTATTAATTCATTTAGCAGACAATTTTCCTCCAGTGTGAAGCATGTGTGCTCAAAGACACTTACAGTTATTTACCCATGCTCACAGTGGGGTCTTTTTTACTGCATCAGTTAGGTTGTGTATCTTTCTCAAAGGTAAAAAAAGCAAAAAGCACGATTCAAAACTAAGTTCACTGAGTGCAAAGTGGTGACTTTAGGTATAGCAAAGTTTCACTTGTGCAAGGCCTAGTCCACTGAAGGAGATCCAGTCTTGTTTATGACAAATTCCACGTGTCCAGTTACTCACCAGTAACATTCCCGGAGCCACGCTGTGCCTCTGGCAAAGCAAAGCATTGCGGGAGCTCTCGTACCTCACCAGGCGGAAGGAGTCCAGGTGGCACTAAGGACAACAGTGAATGATCAGAGTGAATCCCAAATCTGGTACAGAGGGGACTGAAGAATCCAGGTTCTAATGCATTCAGCTGAACGGCTGCTTTCAAGAACAACAAAATCACTTTTTATCCACTTGTAGAGACAGACTAAAGTAACTCGTATCAAAAATGTATCTCCTAAGGTAACAGGTAACACTTTTTTGGATGTTCTTGTATTGGTAGCTTGTAGTACACCTGTGTATGCTGAATGCGCCCTGTATGCGGAAGTTTCTAACATCACCGTTACCTGTGAACAGGGCTTGCTCCTCTTTCTGTTTGTCTTCTCATAGAGCTCATCCAGGACATTCTCCAGGGTGGACGGGGTCACGCACACCACCAAGACCTGGTTAGCACGTGATGCCTGGCTCAGCATGAAGGTGTCATACTCCAGATCTGTGAGCAGAGGCATGCGGTGCCCAGTGCAACAGTATAGTCCTCGACGCCGGTCCCCGAGCATGGTGGCCCGCAGCAGGGAGGGGCAGGGAATAGGCAGGCTGCAAGGGTTGCTGATCAGTCCAGGAGATGGGTGTGGTGTTTCAGGCCTTTTTGGGATCTGCACTGGACTAGAAGATAGGGAGACCGTGAGCTAAAGACAGTACCCTAGAGCAGAGAGGACTGCACACTGGATTGTCTGTTTAAGTGAGTCGGGTTCTGGCCCTACTCCAGCTTGATGTTGCTGTAGACTCGGAGAGGCCCAGTTGCGGTGATGTACTGCAGATCCTCCTTCTTCAGCTTCCCTGATGTTTTAACCCTGAAACACAGAATTGAAGCCAAAAACCCAAAAACCTCTTTTCTCTGCTTTCCATCAGACTGACCATGAAAGCAAATAATTCATTTGTTACATCTAGGTGCAAAAATGAGTTAACATTAAATCATCACAAAAACAACTTTAGAGCCAGTAAGACAGGTGGAGCAGGGGAGGGCATGTTTCACCCCCCTCAGATTACCGAGGTTCCTCACTGCAGTTCTTTGGATCCAGTTGTGTGCTACCAGCAGGTGCAGGTGGATGTGGGGTGGTCGTTTGATCCTCGGTGTTGCCCCCTGGTGGTGGCCCTAGGTTCAATGGCTCTGTTTCCCCAGTGGACAGGGAGGGCAGGGAAGCTGCTTGGACCTGCCACTCCAGCAGCATCTGCTGGTGGGAGCAGCACATCTTCTGTGCCTCATGGCAGCAGATCCCTGGAAGCAGCATAGAAAGGGTGTGAAGCCCCTGCAGCACTGAACAGGAACCTTAGCTGCTCTCCCGTTTCCCTCACCGGTGGCAGCGCGGTAATGCTCCAGCCAGCTATTCACAGTTTTACGGACTCTCTTCTGAAGTCCACAGAGCTCCTGGTTGGTGTGCTGTGCTCTTCTATCCACCGGGTCCATTTCAAGTAGCTCCACCTCCTTGGCCACCTGCAGTATGTGAGCAAGATAGATGGCTGATGACAAGATGATCATTTTATCTTGGACAGAGGGCTGTCACCAGCTTGCAGGATACACTGACCTTTGGCAGAGAAATCACAGGTAACTGGATGCTCTTCTGACCTTTGAACGAGAGGGTGGCTGAAGTTGAGTTCAACACTCGAACTGAGATCACTTCAGTTACCTGCACATCAAACACACGGTTAACACATGTAAGATCCTTCACCCACTCTTGCACAGACCTGACAAGGTCCTTGTAAGAAGTTTCACCTGAATGATGCCAAAATTGCTCCTAACCTGTATGAAGATGGGTTTGGTTCCAGGTGACCAGGTCCATTTGTTTGTAATGGTCCCACAAGGGTCACACATCACCCCTCCGTGTTGATCCCACACCACCCTCAGAGTGCCACTAAAAATGCAGCATGACATCATTCATTACATGTTGTTTTACACCGGACTGTGTTTCCTTTCTTACACAGCCACTGTAACTCAACACACGAAACACTAAAAAGTGGGGCAAATATAAATAAATAAGTAAAATAACTGAAAGAGCACATGATCAATCCCAGCTGATGGCAGAGTGGGAATATTTTTACATATCATACTTAATACATACATTTACTGTGACAAATTAGCAGAGTCTGTGGCAACTTTTAATGCACAGTTCACCCTTCCAGTCTCCATAATATACAGGGGGGAAGGTGTCCAGATATGGTGAAAGTTCAGAAAAGAGAAGTGTAATTTAAGCATAATATTTTTATCATGGTGCTGTATAGTACTACACAGTGTTCTACAGTAACACTTTTATTAACTAATGTAAAGTGTAACAAACATGTAAAGTGCCTGATAAAATGAAAAACAGCTGTGAGAAAAAGTAAGTGAATGAACTTACTTTGAAAATGAAAAATACTTTCAACATATTTTCTTGCATGGATATTTAATCATCATTACAACAATATTGATAGATAAAGGGGGTCTAATTTATCTCATTTATTTAACAAAAGAAAAAATCAAAATGAAATATTCTGCTGTGGAAAAAAGTTCCCCTCTAGCTTCGGAAACTGCTCCCTTTGGCAAAATCACTTCTTGTAGGCGTTTCTTGTAATTATCCATCAGTCTCCTAAATTAACTTTGGAAAAACTTTTGTTCCCTCTTCCCTACAGAACTCTGTATACAACTGTGTGATATTTGAGGGCTTTCTTAGATGAACTGCCTGCTTCAAATCCCTCTACAGCATTTCCATAGGTTTAAGATCTAGATTTTGACTTGGGCATTAAATAACCCTCCATTCCTTTATTCTGAGCCATTCTTTTATAAAGATGTTTTTGTGTTACAAGGTCTTGCTTTGGTTCGGCTTCAGTTTTCTGACTAACAGCATTACATTTGCGTTGGAATAACAATCCCGTATCCTTTTCTCAAAATATGCAGAAAAGTTTCTGCCTTTTCAGGGGGGTGTACTAGTTTTTCTCCCCACTGTAAAGTCAGTACTGTAACTGAAACTTTCATACATACACGACAGTGAATTATATGCAGGAACCAGTAAATACGGCACCGGCTGGATTTGATCATAATGTAACTGCGGGGGAACTAGGGGCTACTGTACTGCCTTCATCACACTAATTATTTTCCTCAAAAAGCTTAAATTACTTACGTATTTATATGTCCCCTTACGTTAAAAATACGATTCTTCAATATGTAGCATTTTTCTATATTTCACGGAATACAGGCATCCCTCATGATTTGATGTAATTTGTTCCTGAAAATTTATCTCATAGGAAATTTTCAGATAGCAGGATCCTATATTCCATTATCTTCAATGGGGAGGATGATAGCAATAATTCAGTTCAATTTTCTGTATACTGATCTCAAGAGGTGACACAGACCACTAAAACAAATATCCAAGGTGTATGAAGGTCTAAGGGATAAACAACAGCGGGGAAATGATATGACAATCTGCAGGAAAGTCAGATTAACTGTCTAAATAAGCCTCTGGGGGTCCATACATTCTGCCCCTAGAAAGACCCCTTTTACCTGAGTGCATGGGTGACAGAGCCACGGCCGAAAGCGGTGAAGGAGGCGAGGATGGGTGGGTCGGCAACATCGGCAAACACGTTTGTGTAGAATCCACCTTGGGGCAAAGCAGAATGGCTCTGGCACACAGCAATCCGACCTGATGGGTAACTGGCACTGTTAAGGAGGAGAGCACCCCATGCTGACCACACACACCAGGGGGTCAGATTATGCTTAAAAATAAATTAGCTAAAGCACCAAATAAACTAATTTTCAAAAACATGGTATCCTGACTTTGGAATTTACACTGCACAGTAACATCCTGCAATAATGGCCCCCCATAATAAAACGAATTTAAATCACAGTACATGATTGGATCACGTCCTCCTGCTCCCTTTCCAATCACCAGCATGTTCCTGTGATGGTGACAAAAGTACAGGATTTACTGAACATGGCATATCTTTAGACCAAAGGTTCTACTAATATTATTAGTGCCGGAACAGCAGGGGGGGTTCAGTCTGTGGCTCTTTAAACTCTGAGTTTTTCTTTTCAGACAGTAACCGGAAGACTGGCTGAAAAATGCTGTTTCTCATTAACCTCACAATAAGATGCCTCCAACATTTTAAACAATTATACTTTTTGGGCTTCATTTATTGTTATGGCAGTGGCTTACTGTACATTACAGTCTCCCTGTCGGTGTGAAGGATACTAAATGAACGAAGTCCCATCATTGATGCCGTAGTGCAGTTTCTGTAGTGAAGAGCTGTCCTGCGTGACCTGAGGAACCCGAGGGTGACCACAGCGCAGGACAAATGGATGGTTCCAAGCAGTCAGCCCCTGCTGCTGCTGCTGCTGCTGCACAGTGCCACCTTGGATGTCTCCATAGTGATGGAGGAAAACTGCCTTGGTGAATCCCTGCTCTTCAAGCTTTGCTGTTTGCTCCTTTCTGCATCAAAAAGCAATTCATTCAGTTGAAAGAGGTGTTCAGCACAGATTACAACCATTTACCTCATGAAATGCCCTCACTGCAAACTACAATGGTGTCTTTTATCTCCCTCTCATATTGGTTGACTGAAAATGGCCCAAGTGAGGTGAACAATTGTTCAATCATTATCCACTGTATCCTGATCAGGGTGGTCTGCAGTCTATCCTGGGACCACTAGGCTACATATGAAATTAGACCTGGATGGGACGCCAGGCCTCTGCAGGGTGGCCACACACAGTCACACACCATGGACAATTTAGAGACCAATTGACCTGAGATACATATCTTTGGACTGTGAGAAGAAAACTACGCAGAGAACATGCAAACAGCAGAGACTGAGTTGGGTTTGAACCCACACATAAACACCCCACATGCCTGGTGGCAGAAACACTACCTGCCACGCCAGCTTACTGTTAAAAGTTACTCTAATGTTTTTTTTTTCCCAAACCACCTGAGAATTTATAATCATCTGAATGCTTTCGTGACAGAGTTCAGGTGAAGTACCTCACTCACATGGCTAATGTTTGCTGCCGCAGCCTGTCCACAACCTGACGACACACTGCCTGCCATTGGGAGTCAATGGCCGCTGGCTGCTTGGGCTGAATTATCCAACCTGGACAGAATTTTGGAGCCAGAGTATGTTCACATGCCTATGACATACTGCAGATGGTGCTTTCTCACACACACACACACACACACACAGAACATGTGTAAACAGAAACAGAGATGGTCCTGTCAGTCTGTGTGTGCTGTGGCATACAGAGGGAAAAGGAGCAGCGTGAGAGACAAGACCTCGTTCTTCGTGGGTCTCTGAGAACATCGAGAAGCTTATGGTCCTCGGTGAATGGGTAGCAGTCGCTGAAAGAAATCATTACACTCAGTTACTTTCATTTACTGATTCAGTGGCTGAAGATCAAAGGCAAAGACAAGGAACAGTCACTGGGAAATGTGTCATTTTCAGACCCCAAGTGGGAGCTTAGAAGCATGTTCAAAGTTCATCTTAAGTCTAAATATAGAAACCTGCAGAGCTACAGAGCTAAAGCTGTCCGCTATGTCAGTGTCCTCTGTGCTGTCTCCCGTGTGTCGCTGTTAATCCTTGGGTGATCAGATCATTTATGATGAACCTCTATCAGCTGGCAGGTCCATCGACGCGTACTCATAATCTGAGGCGTCAGGGAATGTTTATTGAATATCCATTTTTTATATATTTCTTCTTTAAACCAAGGTGAACAACAAAATAGAGAACATTAATAAATCATGAACTAATTAAAGAACGTGGTGCAAGAGCGACAGTCCGCTCACATCTTTGTTGGCTGGAAGCTGTCTGTTTGTCTTGCACGCTGGGGGTCGCCGAGTGGCTCCTTTTCGGTTCACTTTTGTTCACTTGTGGTCTCTTCCGGAGCGCCTTTCTGACGCACGGATGCCCCTCTCGCGCTGCACCGTCCAACTGCCCGCGCGAGGCCGGGCGCCTACCGCCCACCACCAGCTCGCGCCAGCTGCGGCTCAGCAAGCTGCAGAGGCCGCGAGGGAGGACGCGTGGCGCGCGCTGCTCCTCCAGCACGTGGCCCAGCTCGCGCAGAAGAAGGGCAGCTGCGGGCTCGGGCTCGGGCTCGGGCTCGAGCTCGTCCGTGTGGCTCGTCCCCGTCCTCTTCCGGTCCGCAATAATACTTGTGTTTCCCGCATCCACACGCGCCGGCTCACTATCTGTGTCCTTTGTGATGCTTTTAACCAAACGAGTCAGTTCTTCATCTTCCTCCTCATCAGTACATGCGTCATCGGAAAAGGATGTTCCGTGCCTGGTTAACAGATAATATATATATATTTTTTACGATAATTCACAATAAAGTCTTTATAGGACCACACTGACATCAGACGAAAGTGTTGTACATTTTGGTGAGCTGTCACTTACTACTGCCTCTTACTGTTTAAAGTACCTCCATTGAAGCGGGAGATGGACCGATGAATGTCTTGTGCCCGCACTGCGCAGTCCGGTTGAAGGCTAAACATTGTGAAATATTAGACAAACTATGCTCTGTCACGTTCTTGTTTAATAACACATTTGTGTCCCATTGTTACCTGGTCGAAGAAATATTTCGGTCCGGGTCTACCGTCGTCCATGTTCAATGCTCACGTTACCTTCGAATACAGAATATATTTGTCTTGCATATTTTAAAATGGGTAAACTACAGAACAAAATCGTTCACGATCATTCTTTCCAGTTAGGTGTCTTACCGTTCCGCTCTCGTGTGCAGAAACGTGTCTTTTAACTTTTCGAGTTTGCAAAACCCTGTTGCTTAGATACAGAATGAGTTCTAAAGTAAATGCGGGCAGTCAACGGTCTTTGTGAAATGGAGGCACCATCATTTACAGAAGAAAAAGAGCGATCAAAAAGCGCAGACCGGCTTCTTGTTTCCATACAGATTAAGCACCATAAAGTGAGAAATAAAACCCAGACTTTCACCTGCAGCCACATGAGCTGCCGGGGGTGGCGGAGAAAGTGCCTCCGGATCGTCTCACTGCTGGTTGTCCGACGACAGCTGGTTGTACTGGCGGAACAGTAATGCGTTCTCGACCCAACACTGGAACCAATTTATGCTAAAATATGAACAAATCTCATTACATTTGGCACAATGTAGCATTTTTTTAAAGCCCAAGAAAGCAATTTCCCTTTATTATTTACTCTATAATATTGCTTGTCTGCACTCCTTCAACTCTGTACACGTTAAACTTTCATGCCTGGCAAAGCAAAGTAGGAGTATTAAATTCAATTTAAATCCTCCCAAAGATAAATTCTAAAGTCATCGTATTTATTTGTATATACATTTATTTATCTATCTACCTCAGTTTGTCTGTGTTCTCCTGTGTTGTCATGATGTCTATTGAATATGTTGTGCACTGTTGTCCAGGAGAAAAGACAATGTTTCCCTCCTACAGCTTTACAAGTTCAGAATGACCAAAAGTGAACTGCGTACCTTTAAAACCAAATGGACATATTTAGGGGTATGACTATATTTAGCTATTTGACTGAATGTTGTGCAAATCGACTGAGTACAATTGCTAAAATTTTTCATCTCAAAATTTATGACATAGATTACTGATCATGCCCCTGATTTATTAGAACCTATTGCTTTGTTGTCACATTTGCTGCAGATTTTTTAGTCATTTTCATTTGTCCGGTTTTATCAAGACAGTTTTGTCAATGGGGCAATGTGGTGGAGCAGCAAGCAGCACTTTTTGCCTCAAAGCGTCCAAATCTTGCTTGTTCTGAGTGGAGTTTGCATGCTTTCCCCATGTCTGTGTGGGTTTCCTCCTGGTGCTCTGATTCCCTCCCACAGTTCAAAGACATGTGTTTCAGGTTAATAGGTAACTTTAAATTGCCCATAGGATATGTGTCTCACTGCAACTGGGCTGTGGGTTTGGATCTGGATTCACATCTGGTGTTAGACTTCTGTTAAAGGTGCACAGATGGCTCTAAATTTCCTGCAGTGTTTGAACAAGTTGGAAATTGTCTTGAGAAGGACTAGTCCCATTGTTTCTGGGACAGACACAGAGGCCACCATGTCCCTGTGTTGCCCATATGGCTGATGAAAATGGTTGAATAGATTTATGCGATCCAGTAAGGAGATTATGGATATTTTTAGATATACTTGTGCACCTGTTTACCTGCTTTTCAGCATATTATTAAGCTATCCAGAGTGAGTAATAATGTTAAATTTGTACAAGGTTACAGGATAACAAATGACAATAACCTTGGAAGAAATACTGTCCTGCTAAAGCACAGGATCAATTTAAGGCTGGACTAGACATAATAATTGGGATTACACAAAAGAAAAATATAATAATCGTAAGAACTAGAGCTCAAAGTCAACCTATTTCCAAAAAAAGTCAGATGAAGAAGACAGCGAGATACATTTTTTTAGGATTAGGGTTTTTTAATGAAAGCAACAATGTACTGTATATTTAAAAGGATCCCTTAAAAAAAGAGCTCGACAGCCAGTCATTTACTTGATTTGTATCATATATCAGATGTTTGACATTTTTATAGAGTAGTCACTTACTTTGCTTTCTGGGCATCTGTGAGTTCATATACAGTAGAGCATTTTCTTCAGAAATATATTTAAAATGGTATAATTCATAGAATTCACTGAACTGTATGTATGTATTAGAGTACTGACTTTATTGCATTGTATGAATTAGCCAGTAATGTGTATGTATAGCCCCACGAATGTATGTGTGAAGTGGACCGTTTGTCTTCCTCTTCACAAACCAGCCCAAAACTGCCTGGAGGCGCTTCACGAATGTGTGTATGTATGTGCGTTTGACCACGCAAAAACATAACTTAGGGGTGGTGTTGCAAGAGTAACTTTTAAATGTTAACTTATAAATGTAACTTATAAATAGACACTTTTGTTCGCTGAACATTGGATGGATTGCAAGCTAAAATGCGGGTTTAGCGGCCGAACTCGCTCATTCACTATTACTGACCGCTTGACCAAGGCAGGTCGCGGAGGTCTGGAGTCCATCCCGGGAGGAAAGGGCTTAAGGCCGAATACAGCTAGCAACGTGTTTTTTAGTGAGTCACGGTCACATACAAGGACGGTGCCATCTGTGTTGTTGTATTATTAAAAGGTCGCTGTAGTCGTGTTACACGGTGTCATCGGATCAAACTTCTCTGCGTTTCTATCATGAGATGCACAAACAATACGGCGTATAAATTATTATCTCCCGGCACTGTCGGTCAGCTCTATTTCCAAGACTGAAGTTAGCAGAGAGTGCTGTCTAACCTCTTAAATACGACTGTAACAAAATCGTTCGTGTTCATTGTTTGTTTTCTTACAGTATATCGTGGTTTAAAAAAAAATTGGGCTCACTTCCGGTTGCAGTGTGCGCGCGACCTGACTGGCACAGGGTACTCCCAACGTGCACTGCGCGTCATTCTCCTCTCACTCCTGTAAATATGGCGGACGTGAGGCGGCTGCAGCAGGAGGCTAAGCTCGAGCAGGATATTCTCCTGAACGGACACGCTGAGCCCGAGGAGAAAGACGACGCAGATCCTTCGGAAGAGTCAGCCAAGAAAAAGAAGAAGAAGAAGAAGAAGAACAAGTCGGCGGCACCCGGTGAGAGCGCTCGCGAACGAGGCCGTGCGGGTGCCTACAGGCCATACGGCGGTCGCCTCGGCACTCCGCCCGGAACTTCGAGCGGTCACTACCGAGTGAAAAACTCCAGACCAGGAGTCTCATTCGACATACTGCCTCTATAGGGATAATATGTTCGGTTGATCTTCGGGAATTAGTTTAAAACGACGGACGTGGGTTCAAGTGTGGGCTTTGAGTCGAAAATGTTGGTTGTGACGACGAACGGAGGAGTGCCATCTTGTGAGAGCGAGGAAAGAGTCGTTTAAAGGCTCCGTCAGTAAAAGGGTCCGCGGAGAGAGAGAGAGTGTGTGTGTGTGTGTGTGTGTGTGTGTGTGTGTGTGTCTGTCTGCATCTGCGGTGCGGAGAGTGCCTGTCTCACACGCGGAGTGGGGGAGGGGTGCTCACACACCGCCTGTTTACAGTGTTGGGCAGTTGCATGTGGTTAGCTGGGTAGCTAACAAGCTAGCTGCTCGCACTGTATTCGGCACCGTTGGTTTACGTGTTTTATTCAGCTTTCAGGAAGGGCGCTATTGAAATAATCAACGGCCAGATCTGATGTTTGTTCGTGTCTGGTTGTTGTAATCGCCTCAGGAACACTGTAGATTCTCTGTCGCTCTCACATACACACACACACACACACACACACACACACACACCTGCCTCGGTTTAATTTAAAACTGAACCACGTGGCCTGTGGAATGTGTGTTTGAGATGCAGTGGCTGCAGTTTTATACCAGCTCCAGTTCTCTTGTCCATGGTGACCTGTGCCTCCTGGGGTGATTCTGCATTACGTGGGGGCAGCGGACATTAAAAATTCACACGCCATACCGTCTGAAGCATCCCGATTTAAATTCTATTCCTGTTTTAATACCGCTGATGGAGGCGCTTGTCTTGGTTTGATAAAGTAAGAATATTGAATTATTGTCGAGTTAATTATCTAGCACCGTATGGCAACTCGAATGAGTTAGTTGTCTGCTTAAAAATAATAATAATATACTTGCCTTCTGGTTCAGTAGTAGTTTATTTGTTGGTTCTTTAAAGCTGATTGAACCCAGTTTTGTAAACTGTACCCGTGGTAAAACTGAACCAGTTTTAAAAAGATCTAACCAGTGTGTGAAGTGGGCAAGTACTCAGTTGTATTTAGTACTAGCATGTCTGCATTTCACTTTTTGATGAACTAGGAGTTATTCTTGTGCACTGTCACTTCCCATAAGCCCCTGGTGCTCTTTTCTGACCCCGGAATCTCTGGATGAACTGCTTTCCTGGCGAGGACTGCTATAAAGGCCATAGGCATTATTCATAACTAGTGTCTTATTTTCTGCAAAAATCCTAAAATTAATACAAGTGCCCCTTGCTATACAAACTCAGTATCTGAATATTTTTTAACAAATTCCAAAAATTTGTGCCCAAAATCTGCTATCTGGATTGAAAGCCTGCTGTAAGGAATCTGTATCAAAAAATTTCAATTACATTGTGAAAATGTTTTAGTTGAGAAGAGTGTTAAGAATGTGTCAGTATTGATTTAAGAGAAGTGATCATTGTGGGAAGTGAATGCAATTCCAGAGAAGTGTCTGCAGACTATTTTGAATGTTAATTGTATAAAAGGGACACAACAGAGCAAAGCAGAGGTGGTAAAAGTTGCACAGATGGTTTTTCTATTTTATACACAGTTGCAGCAGAAAATGCACCATTATAAAGATGTTTACAAAAAATGTTATGTGCTTAGTAGGTCCATGCTTTAGTTCACTACTGATTGAGTTAAGTGTGGAAATTGCCTCAGAACAGTAACTCTGGCCCTGGAGTTTTCAGTGCAAAACCATGGGATGTCTGACCACGGTCAGACATAAACCAGGAAAAGTAATAAGAATGAGCTGCAGTCGTACCTCAGCTGTTCTCCCTGTGGGATTGGATGTCATGATTGTGTTGTTTAAACTTGCTGTGCTTTATTGCTGTCATCTCCCCCACATTAAGTAAAAATGTCTTCTAAGAAAGTTGAATATCTTGTGGGTAAATCCTTGATGGATTCTCATAAAGGTGTTTGAGTGTCAGTGATTGTTGGGGGAGGGTGAGATGAGTTGGAAGCATATTATTATTTTTCCCATCAAATAACGGAATGTAGGCCCCATTATCTGGAAACTCGCTATCAGACATGTTTTAAGGGGCCGATTAAATTCAGATAATGGCGGATGCCTGAACTTCATAGTACCTACACTGACATGTCAATAAGGGGAGTACCTGACATTTATTTTTTCCTACTTGAAGCACTGGATCTAATCCTGTATGTTCCTGTGTTGGATGTGTAGCAGGGAACAGTGAAGTGGAGGGGAACAGTGTCAGCGTCGGGCTGGGCGATGTGACAAAACAATTGGAGAAGCAAGCCTTGGAGGACAAGGAGAAAGAAGAGGAGGGAGAGGATGGTACTGTGTCAATCTCTAGCCTTTCTGGAATATGAGGTGTGGAGTTGCTGGGGTCAGCGATCACTGAGATAATCATGTTCCCTGCAGATGGAGACGAGGGGGAGAACTCTGCTGGGAAGAAGAAGAAGAAGAAGAAAAAGAAGAAAGGCCGTAAGTTTGGCTATGAAGTACCTTTTAAAGCAAGCATAGAAGAAACATAAGTTCAATTCTTATGGAGAACTTTAATTTAGCAAATTTTGGAAAATGATGTATATCTTAAACAGCATTTCAATTTGCGTACTGTCTACAAATTTAGCCATATAAACCTAACAGCTTTGCTAAAGCAAAAATAAAGGTACAGTAAAGCCCTGGACCAGAACTGGTGCTACTGCTGTTTATTATCCATTAAAATCTAATCTTGAGGATGCGGTGATGTAAATAAAAAAAATAAAAAGATTTTATAAATACACTGAATTTGTTTCTGTAGGCTGAGTGACTAACTGCTCTGGCACCATTAAAGCTAGCAGCTATTCACATGTTTTTTTAGGTTTAAGCCCTCTGGCACAGTATGCTTTGTGATGTACTTTGTCCTGTTTGACTTGATCGGAAGCTGCTGTTGGTTAATAAAAGTGAACCAGCGCTTAAAATCAGTGGGCTATTTTTGTAGCAAATATCATATTAAAAATGCTTTGAATTCGTAATGGCATCAGCAGCAACACCGAGTTACAATGTTGAGAAATGTTGAGAAAAGAGCAAAAAAAATTGCTTTTCAGATTCCTATAGAATCTGAATGTCAGGTTCTTTCATTTGCAGGTAAAAGGTATTAATAACCCTTTTCCTGTTTTATTTTTCATCTTTTCACATTCCCTGATCTTTCTTGCAGCCAAAGCGCAGACTGATCCTCCATCCATTCCAATCTGTGAACTTTATACCAATGGTGTTTTCCCTAAGGGGCAGGAGTGTGAATATCCCGTAGCACAAGATGGGTAAGAGATGACTTGAGAATGTTTGGTTGTCATTCTGAAGCACATCTTTGAGTCACACAGCCTTTGTGTTGTTTATTTTGTTGGTGGTCTCAGGTTGTTGTCTCTTGCCTAGTAGGTGTAACTATCTTTATTAACATTCACCACAATTAATTTTTTATTGTCACGTATTGATTGCTTTATTAATCCTTCTGTCCAAAATAATTTAGAAAGTTAAGTGATGCCTCTAGATGTTTCCCAGGGGTCACTGAGGTTACGTATCCCATTCAAGGGTGCAGTGTGCTCTAGGAGATGTGCTGATGGGGTTTTTTTTTTTTTTAAGGCAGGATGGTTTAATTGGCTCCAACCCTCAATCTGTTTTCAGTAGAGATCTCTGAGACTCTGCTTGTGGTCCGCGGTGCAGGCGCAGTGCAACCTGGCGAATGAGCAGCGAGGAGAAGCGTGCCCTGGACAAGGCCAACGAGGAAGTGTGGAATGACTTCAGGCAGGCTGCCGAGGCTCATCGGCAGGTCCGCCAGTATGTCATGAGCTGGATCAAACCGGGGATGACAATGATTGAGATCTGGTGAGTTCTTTCTGTCTTTACTGAATCCGGATGACTGGTCACCGATGAATGGTGCAGTCCTCACTCCGACTCTGTCCCTGCTTGTGCGTCTGGCAGTGAGAAGCTTGAGGACTGCTCCCGGAAGCTGATTAAGGAGAACGGCCTGAATGCTGGCCTGGCTTTCCCAACCGGATGTTCACTCAACAACTGTGCTGCCCACTACACTCCCAATGCTGGTGACCCCACAGTGCTGTCATATGATGACGTTTGCAAGATTGACTTTGGCACGCACATCAACGGTCAGCTCTGGGACCGTCTTGCAGCTCACGCTGTTCCCTTTATAATGTGTTAGATTTACACTCAGAACTCTCTTTAGCGGCTGTATTCCTCCGTAGCCACCACCGTCTTGTAGTACTGCACAGAAAATGATGGGAGTAACATGTGAAGCATCTTTCTCCTTGTTGCTATGACTATTTCATTTTACCTGTTTTGGATACAGCAGCCTAAATGTACCTAGCAGATTGTCATTTTGAACCAAATTTCAAACAGTGCAGTAATGGGTGTGTTTCAAGTGCTGGAAAACGGTGTCTTTTGTGGGTGTTTGCTAACTGGTGAGTGCCTCTTGTCTGTCCTGTAGGTCGAATCATTGACTGTGCCTTTACTGTCACCTTCAATCCAAAGTATGATAAGCTGCTGGAGGCTGTCAAAGATGCCACCAATACTGGAATCAAGGTTGGTTGACAAAATCAGTCTCTTCAGTTGTACAGTTACACTGCGTTTGGCCAACATTGGCCTGTTTGTTCCTGTTAGCTCTGTAGTAGCAACATCAAATTTGGACTATGGTCTTGAAGCAGTGAGCTTTCAGTTCCAGGTCGACCCGCTTAGGATCTGAATTTGGAAGAATTTTCATGTTTTTTTTTTTTAATGAAACTGGTTTTCTGCTGTTTTAATTACGTTCAATCGCCAAACTCTGAAACCAGTGTGCTGGAATTGACGTCCGCCTGTGCGACGTAGGGGAACAGATACAAGAAGTGATGGAGTCCTACGAAGTAGAACTTGATGGGAAGACTTACCAAGGTACCGAAGCCTGTGAAGACCCAGCTTGCTCAAAAAAAAACTGTGAAACTTTTGTAATATCTCTTTGTTATTTCTGCACATTAAGGCTGGTTTCACTTGTCACATCTTTATACTCTTGTGTTTCTCATTTAAGTGAAGCCGATCCGCAACTTAAATGGCCACTCAATTGGTCAGTACAGGATACATGCTGGAAAGACTGTGCCCATTGTCAAAGGAGGAGAGGCCACGAGAATGGAGGTACGTTTGCTGGTCTGAAATCTTCACATCTTCAGTAATGGAGCTGCTGTTCTAGGGTAGTTTAAACCACAGTCGTCATTATCACAGATTACTGCTTGAGGAAATGGGCATCATGTCAATGTTGAATATTACAGAATTAATATATAACAGCTGGACAAGTCCATCTTGACTGTGTTGACATCAAACAACCTCTGGAGGCCTAACTTAGATTCAGAGGGTGTTTTGTTTTCTCTCTTTGGTGTTTTAATCACAACTTCAGTGAAAAACCTATTATTACGCTGCTTCTACATGGTAATTGGCAAATGTGTGGTCGGTTATCCCTACCATATGCTTAGAACAGATCCTCTCCTGCAGGATTGGTGTTTCCTTAAATACCAAAGCTTGAAAATTCAAGTGTTGGAGAACATTTCAGGGGTGTTGACAGTGCTGTGGGGGGGGCGCCCTGACACACCTAGATGGGCAGGCAGCAGGCTGTCAACACTGTAAGGCGTTATCAGTACAGGGGAAGTGACGCAGGTTCTATCGGCTCCAGCCAGGCGCCCGTCTGTGTGGAGCCGCCGAGACCCAGATAAAGTGTCTGCCGAGTTGCTGGAATTGTCGTTGGCTTAACTACATGATGTGACACGGGACCAACCCTGTTCATACAAACTTCACAAGTAGGGTTGGAACAATACAGGTGTTGGTGCTCCTATTGCCTGGATTAATTATGATATCCATTGTTGGCTGTTTTTTTTGGCTGCAGAACGTAGTTATTGTTCAGTGGCAGCCCTCGTAGAAAGTGATGTCAAAGTTTATGCCACCTGCAGGAAGGAGAGGTCTATGCCATCGAGACATTCGGGAGCACAGGCAAGGGGGTGGTGCATGACGACATGGAGTGCTCTCATTACATGAAGAACTTTGACGTCGGACACGTACCTATTAGGTTTGTAGCCGTCCCTGCCGACCCCGTCCTCCCTTTTGTTGCTACGTGCACCTAAACTTGGTGTGTTGCAGCTTGGGTCTTAGGTTAGGTGCTCAACCTTAGTCCCATCAGACCACAAAATTTCCTTCCAAATGCATTCAGGTGTGACTAAATGTTGGCCTTTCCCAGAAGTGACTGCATTCCAGCTGCTCCCCCAAAGATGCTAATTTTGTGAGGTGCTGTTGACGTGTTGGACAGGTTGTCCCATTTCAGTTAAAGAGCTCTGCAACTCTGTGTTGTAGCCTCTTGGTCACTTCTTGTTAAAACAAAGTGGATGAGCATCAGTAAATTATCAATTAAGTAATTTTCACATTTTCATTTTTTAATATAATTCTTAGGCCACCTGAATACTTTGCACATAGAAAAGCCAGTTTAAATATTCTTTATTTAGATTTTGCAACACAGCAGAACAAGAAACAATCAACAGGCATCGTGTGACACTATGTGATGTGTTTTAAGTGATATACTCCCCCCCCTTTCCTATATAGGCTGCCAAGGGCTAAGCATCTGCTGAATGTGATCAATGAGAACTTTGGCACGTTGGCCTTCTGCCGCCGCTGGCTTGATCGCCTCGGCGAGAGCAAGTACCTGATGGCGCTGAAGAACCTATGTGACCTGGGCATTGTGGACCCCTACCCCCCACTGTGTGACACCAAGGGTTGTTACACCGCCCAGTTTGAGCACACCATTCTCCTTCGACCCACCTGCAAGGAGGTGGTGAGTCGAGGTGACGACTACTGAGCCGTCAGCCTGTTACCCCACCACCCCCACCCTCACCTGAAAACTTCAGTATAAAGTAAAATGTCATACATGCTCTAAATAAGTATAAAAATAAACATTTAACAAGAGCTTGCTTCCGTCTCACTTTTGGCTTGGGCAGAGCAGTGGCAGCATTGCTGTAACATTTACTACAACGCAAAGACTCAACCATGTAGGAGCTAAAGCTGTGGCAGCCACTGCCTGTTTATAAAAGGAAAGGTGGCAATTTCACATAATTTTGTCACTTTTTTAATATGCGTAATGGCGTTTTAGATTAAACAGATCTCGGATGATATAAAAACGTCAAGGCTGTATTGAAGTTGGATGGGCACTTTGCAAAAAGCTGCAGTCTGCTGATACTTATATTTATATTTCCTTGATATTTCTAAAATATCTTTGAAAAGTCTGCCTCTAACTTCTGTGCCCTGTGCAGTTCTCCATTTTAATTTCCCTGAAATTTTTTTTTTTTTTTTTTTTTGTAGAAAAATAAAAAATGCCAATTAAAGTTACCACTGTTTCCGAGTTCCTTGCCCGTGGTCTAGTGTCAGGGAAATTCCGGTCAAGTGAAGGACACCACGAATCTGCCAGAACATCAGCGTTCTAGTAGTCCTCTTGCTGAATCCTGACAATATGCCATCCTCTGCAGAAATGTTTTGGTAATGTCGTTTGCTCAGCATCAGAGATTTTGTTCTGCAGGCTGGATGGAAGCTGAACTGATGCGATTGAGTCTTTCCACAGTAAAACAAAAGGACTGAAAATGAGCACCAGCCTTTACCTAACAGGCCCTCATAGTTTGAAAACCTGCTTCTAATGCATGTTTTATCAGACAAAGGGGTTTCTACTCCTTGAAACTGCAGCCTTTATTCTCACACTGTGGGTTTTTTATCGTGTTATATCATGGCTGGATGTTTTGGAACAGATACATGCCTGGTGTCTCAAACTCAAATGGTTTTTGTCCCTCAGTGTTCATGTGGTGGATTCACTTTTACATAAGATTGGAACCAACAACCACTCTAGTAAATAAAGCCTTAAATCTTACCAGATGGAGTAATGGCCAGTAAAGCTATGCAGTGGCCATAACAGTGTAGTTTCCACATGCTTTGCAGGCACTGAGGTGTGTTTATACTGCACCCAAGAGATTTTTACAGAACTTCACCTACAAATAAACATAGTTTTGAATTTGATTTACTGGTAAAATTGGCTTTTGGAATTAAGAACAGTTTTTCAGCAGTTGAGAAGCCAGTTTATGTTCCAGCACAAACTCTGCACGTTGACTCGTTTGGAGCGTTTGCCGTCGATCAGCTCACAACCCTGGGATGGATGCTGATCGGGTAAAAAGGAGCAGCAGGATGCTCCAAAGGGCTCATCAGTACCAAGTAAAGCAAAAGCTGTGAGATGTTTTGAATCTGGGGACAACCTACCTGGTGCCATAGTATCAATGTTGTGACAAATAATTTACAACTGAAAGCCACAGAAAGATGAGCTAAAAGCGAGAATCCCTCAAGTTGAATATCTCCAGGTGAGCTGGAGAAATAATTCACAGACCAACTGAAGAATAATTCTCAGATGTTTTTTAGAAAAATGAAAAAATATTCTCATTTTATTGAGGTAAATTTCTAAAAATTGAGGTAACAATTTGCATAGCGTTGCATAAATTTACATCTGGGACAACAAACTATCACTTAAAAAAAAAAAAACAAACTTGTGCTTCAGTTCTTCCAAGGAATATGGAAATGGTTACATAACTGTTTTGCTTACAGTAAACTGCTGAATGGTTGTGAAAGGCAGTCTTTACAAGTTGCTTTCCCACTTGGTCAGCAAAAGAAAAAAAAAAAAAAGTCATAACCATACATTCTTCTGTTTTACACATTCCTGTTATATTTCCGGCAGGTAAAACTACCATATCAAGGTCAATAGTTCCAAATACATTTTGGGACTAAATGCTGGTGGAATCAGATTTTTTTCCCCTGTGAACATTTTTCTAATGAAAACATCTGGCTGAAACATTACGTGAACATAAGTATGATTCATAAGCATTCTGTCACACATGATGTCTTAAATATTCTAATCAAACAATTTCCTAAGTTTGTGAAAATCATGGAAGGGGAAAAAAAAACATACATTCTTACTTCACAGTCATAACAGCTATGCTAACCCCCCCCCATTAAAGATTCACATCCCTATCTCCAGGTATGAAAAAAGCAAATTTTACCATCATTCATACTTAACAGTATCCTTCCACTTTCTGATATCATTACAACAAAAGTTTTAAGAGCACTTCTCAAAAATGAAAAAAACTGCAGCGATATCCAGTGATGCATCATGGGTAAAGTCCATGTTTTTCATTACCAGCCATAAAGCCAAGCATGATAACGTTTTTGAGGCAGGAGAAACAGGTACGAGTGACACAGTGATTGTAGAAATATACAATTGGGAATGACTGTAAACACTAAGTTTTATACTTTGGCTTCGGGACACGGTATGAACATTCACAAAGTATGATGGCAAAACCAGGAGTTAATTTCAGAACTTTTGTCACCCAAGGAACCCAATGATAAATTGCAACGTTTCTAAATGGAAACACATTCCACGTGAAGAGAGGGCAAGGGGTCTTTCCCTGGGTTTATGGGTGAGGAAGGTCAGATTAACCCAGTGGGGGTGGGGGGGGGGGGGGGGGGGGGCTG